>JALPQD010000093.1:6656075-6780179 GCA_023101885.1 Typhlomys cinereus | reverse complement strand
GGCCCTCAGCCGCAGACACCTTTAATTGCAGTTTTTCCTTGCATCTCGGCTGGGGACGGGGCTGCCTGTTTGCTTGTTTGCTTGCTTGTTTGTTTTAATCGTCTCTAAGTATGGAAGAAGGCAGCCAAAGCCTGATATTCCCCTAAACCTAGGAATTCAAATGCAGGCGGCGAAACCCTGCCAGCGAGACCCGCTTCTCTGCCCACGCTCCGCTGAACAAGGGCCATAGAAAGTCCTTAAAGCCCGCGCCGCTTCGGAGACTCCAGACCTTTATTTAGTCCCTCGCCGGCCACCCGCTCCCCACTCCCGAGTCCGAAACCACCACGCCCCAACTTGAACACCCACCTTGGGCAACGGCTCCCAGGGATGCACGTCTTCCTCCTCCGCCGCTCCCGCGCGGCGCGGCCGCTGCCTGCTACTCTGGACAACGAGAAGAATCCCGGAGAAGACGCGCGACAGCCCCGGGCAGGGGCCAGCGCATCTACAGCGTGCGGCGGCCGTGGGGCCGGCACGAGATGCTTGGGCCCCGCCTACTGGACCCGGGCACGCCCACTCAGAAAAGGTCACGCCCCACTCCTAGAACCACGCACCCCGCGGTCTGCTCCTGTTCTCCCAAGTCTTCCTCTCCATTCCCCCCTCCTCCTTTTCATAACTGGAAGGAACCTGTACCCGGGGAGAGGAGAGAGGAGGAACAGGGGAGAGAGGGGGAGGGGAGAGAAGAAAAGAGTAAGGGGGGAAGGGAGGGAGAGGGAGGAGAAAAGAAGGAAGGAAAGGAAGGGGAAGGAAGGAAGGAGAGAAGGAGGGAGGAAGAGAAAGGGAGGAGAGGGATGGAGAAATGCGGGATGTTTGGGGCGAAGGAGAGCAACTATTCCATAACAGATGCTATATGAGTCTGTGGACAATGTTTGCACATTGGTGGGCGTGTCTACGTGGGCGTTGGTGCATGCACACGTGCGTGGGAGTGCACGTGGAAGGGGCGGGATGCCTGTGCTCGCTCACAACGCCCGGATGCCTAGTCCCTTACTGTCTCACACCACAATGGGAACCTGGTTGGGCAATACGTCTAGGTGCTAGTAATGGTGGCCTCGCGACTTTGGGTGTTCTCTGAGATAAGATGTGAACAGATGCTGCAAGATCACTGGCTCCCCAAAGCCTTCAACGGCTGCCCTGCCCGGTGCGTGCGGCGGCCGATGGCTTTGTGTTGTCAAAGCGCGTGTGTTAACCAAGTCGGTGATGGGGAAAGACGCGGCTGATACAGTGTGGGGCACTCCATCGGGCAGGAGGCCAGCCATCCCTCACTTCGGGACTGTCTGAAATTTCAGTCTGCCGTCCCCTCCCCCACCATGAATATTTAAATAATGTTAATGACCCTTTGAGAACGGACCTCTAAAAATCCCGAGAGAGGACACCAAAGCACCCATAAGTGCCCCACATAGAAAACAGCTGTTTTAAAACAGCAAGCTGCTGTGTCTTTCTTTGCTTTGGGGCACGTTCTCTGCAAAAGAAATATCTCAGAAAGTCTATTCTTAAACTTTTCTCAAGGTTAACTACTCCCCTTAGCCCCCTATCCCCGGATGCGCTCCCTGCAGCTAAGTCAAACTCCTTTGCACGCCTGGGGGCTTTCCCGACCCTCCTCCACCACCCCCACTTTACTTGCCTATAAGGTTTAGGAACTGTATTTTTTAAGTCAAAAACTACAGGGAAAGCTACTGCCTGGGACAGATTCCACTTCCTTAACTCATTGAGGCCCCAGATTTCCAACACAAAGAACTGGTACCCAGGGGGACTACCCGGGTCGCCCATCTCCTGGAAGGGTTCAGTTACTGAACCCTCCCAACCTCAACTCAGGGAGGAGGATTAAAGTCTATCAAGGAGATTTCACCAGTCCTCAGGGTTCCAGGATATCGAAAGGGAACCCCCCCCCTTTTTTTTCCCTTGGCCTTTGGAAACTGGCTCACCATCTGGTGTGTTTGATTTTTTTTTAAGTTTATCATTTGAGACCTGGTCTCAGTACTTAGCCCTGGCTGGCCTGAACTCAGTGTGTAAATCAAGCAGGCCTAAGACTCACCATGATCCTCCAGCCTGGGCCTCTCTAGAGCTCACTAGTGCGCAGTAGTGTGCCACCATGCCCAGCCTCACCATCTGTTTTGTGTATTTTTCTCTTACACAATCGAATTTCAGTAGCATGTATTGGCTAGCAGCCATAGATTCTGTAGCTGTTCCCTCTTTTCCTTCCTTTCTTCTTTCTTTTCTTTCTTCCTCTCTTTCCCTTCCTTCCTTCTGCTCTCTCCTCCCTTCCTCCTCCCTCCCCCCCCCACTTTACTAATTTAAATTAAATGTTTATTTGTCCATGTCTCTCATCCCAGCATTTGTACTTGGGAGACCAAGGCAGAGTGACTTCCAGGCCACCCTGGGCTACAGTGGGAGACCCTGTCTCAAAAAAAAAAAAAAAAAAAAAAAAAGGAAATGAATATTTGGGTGCCCTACATTCTGATCTATTTTTAACATTTCAATATTACATGAAAATGCTCCTTGAATTGAGTGTGCTGTGTGTCTCTATGAACCATAGATTCTTCAAGAAAGCTTCCAAAATCACAGCAGAAGTGACCTTATACACAGTCCTACATCAGGGTCTTCATCATTGTGCTCATGCATGCCTGAACCACAGTATGCACAAACTAACAAAGTTTCATTATCATGAGCAAATGATATTGACTTTACTTTGAATTATTTCTCTTCTAAAGTCATGTCAGGGTCGGTGAGCTGGTTCAGCCAGTAAAAGTGTTTGCCTCACAGGCCTGACCACCTAAGTTTGTTTCCCAGAGCTCATAGTAGGAGACAACCAAGTCCTGGAATGTTGTCTTCTGATCTCTACACACAATCACACACACACACACAATACGACACAAAATACTACTACTAATAAATAAGCCTTAAAGCAATGTCATTGTTAAGTTAATTTTAAAGTTAGGAATATCATTCTATAGAAAAATACTGGACATTATCAGGGAAAAAGACATGCTCAATGAAAACTAAAATACAAGAATATTTTCTTTCCCTTCAACCTCTGAAGTATTAATGAGGTAGCCAAGATTAAATATTCTAACATAAAAGATTTCATACATACCCGATGCTCAGAAATATTCGCTTAATTTGTTCAATAAAATCAGTGAAAGGATGTGAAAGTTTAAAAATTCAAAATTGATGAACTGATGAGATATCTCAGTGGGTAAGGTACCTGCTCGACCTGACCATTTCTGTCCTGGAAGCTCACATAGTGACAGGAAATTTGTCCTGTAACCACACTCCATATGTTATGCATGTGAGCACCTCCTCTTTCTCAAATAAAATATTTAGGGCTGGAAAGGTGGCTCAAGGGTTAAGACTTTGCCCCACAAGCAGAAGTTCCTGAGTTCACGTAAAAGTGTCAGGTGGAAATAGCTGATCTGCACTTCTAACCCCAGTGGGCAGAGCCTGGGAAATCCCGGAGTGAAAGAGAAAGGATGCAGAAGCAATCCAGGATGATTCATCCTTGGTCCTCCACAGGGACACACAGTATCCTCTGACACACACACACACACACACACACACCCCACTCAGAGGCTAAATAAATAAATAAATAAAAATAAAGTTTAAAAATGTTTAAAAAAAATGGGCTGGAGAGGTGGCTCAGGGGTTAAGCCTCTGCCTTGCAAGCGGAAGGTCCCGAGTTCGGATCCCAGATCCCACGTATAGAAGCCAGGCGGAAGCGGGGGCGGCCTGCGCTTCTGGCCCTGGTAGGGCGGAGCCTGTGAATCCCGGGGCAGAAGGTTGTGGAGGCGTCCATGGTGGTTCCCGAATTCGCCCGTGGTTCTACACACACACACACACACACACACACACACACACACACAGACACACACGCGCGCACATACATACACACATGCGCACAGTTGAATAAATAAGAATAATAATAAAAAATGTTTAAAAAAATGAAGTATTTAAAAATTTTTGCCCCTCTGGCATTTCTAGTAGCTCACCCTGACTATGCAGTAGGTTAGTACTCCGTGTTGAGATTTCTTCCTTTGGGAGTATGTCATAGTCATTCCAGCTCTGGGCACATTGATAAAGAATCAGTGGTAGAGTGAGACCCCCAGCAAGCCTACAGGAGATTATCTAGTTGATGGAGAAGGTCTAGCTCATGGTGGGTGGGACTAATCCTGGGCAGGTGAATAAGATGGAGGGAGCTGGTTAGAGAAGTTGGCATCCTTTCTGGTCTGACAAGTAATGATTGTCCCCCTTTCAGCAGTCCTGTAGATATAAGGCAGGTTTAGAGCTGCTATGTTGGGTCTGTCTCTGAAAGTCTTCCCACTGCTGGGATTATTCTGAAGGAACAAACCCTTTGCCAACTTCCCCCAACCCTTGGTCTATGAAAGGGTATGGAGATTAGCTCTCCTTTACAGGGTCCCACCTTGAGGTGGGCGCAAAATCAAATGGGTTGGGCCCCAGTGTGAACTAACCAATGAGGAAAGGTCTTCTCCCCCCCTTCCCTTGCCTAGGTGTATAAATAGTCCACATCTTGGCAACCATCTTAGGCACCTCCCCTCATAGAGTGCCATGGGTCCTTTTTCAGTTCCTTGCTCCTCTTGGATTCCATGCCTGGAATCCATGAGTTCTCGGGACGTCCCAGCCCCTCATGGCACTCCACATCTGGAGTCCATGAGTTCCATCCTTTCTCTCATCTAATAAACTCTACCTTAATCTGCTACACGTGTTCTGGTGTCCACCCACTGGGAACACAAGAAGCCCGCAACACTGGGACAGTCATTCCCATAACATTTGGTAACCACCAAGAGATATTTGGCAAACAGAGGAAAGACTACTCCCTGCGACAGATAATATGGATTTGGTGTGGCCAGTTCCCACAGCCCCTGCTGTTGACATGGGCTCTCCTGCCAAGCATGAGGAAAACTGTAACCAAGAATCATAAACCAAAATGAAACCTCTGTTCCCTTCAGCCCTTTGGTTGTGAATTTATCAGCAACAATGCAGAGAACAGTGCCAGGGTGTTTATGCATGTACTACAGGTCAAGCCCTAGCAGCAGAGAATCACTGAACTAAAATGTCAACAGCACAGAGATTGATGACTGGTCCAAAGTTCTCAGAACCACAGGTATCAGAAGTACAGTTGCTCTGCTTAGAGACATAGATGCCCAAGACACACTTTCCACTACCACATGCAAACATTGATGAAGGGACAGGAATCAACCGTCCCAATGGAATCAACCGTCCCAATGTTGTAGGGTTCCTGTGTTCCGGAGTGGAAGATTGAAACCAGAACACGTGTAGAGGATTAAAGTAGAGTTTATTAGAGGAGAGAAAGGTTGGAACTCATAGACTCCAGAAGTAGAGTGCCATGAGAGGCTAGGACGCCCTGGAGAACTCATGGAGCCTAGGCATGGAATTCACAAGGAGCAAGACAGCTGGAAATGGACTTATGGCACTAGAATGCCATGAGGGGCTAGGTCACCTGAGAACTCATGGAACCAGAAACAGACTCATGGCACCTGAGTGCCATGAAGGGCAGGTGCCCTGGAGAAGTTGTGAGAAGCGGATAGCTGGAAAGGAACTCATGGCACTGGAGTGCCAGGAAGGGCTAGGGCGCCAAAGATGATTGCCAGGGCCAAGCATATTTATACACTTGGACAAGCTGGGGAAACTGGCTTTTTCCTATTGGTTAATTCCCATTGGGGACCAACCCAGTTGCTCTTGGGTCCATGTGGGCTGGAGGTCAAGTTGTTTGATGTGGAGAGCTCATCTCCATAATCCCTTCATAGGTAAATTGGCCATCTTATCTCTGGGAGGATTGGAATCAGTTCCTCAGCAGAAGTGTTCCTTCAGGGAGATTCCAGCAGTGGGGGATGACCTTCAGGAATTCCAAAGACCTTCAAAGACCTTGAGAGACCCATCCCAGCATGGCTGCTCCAATCCTGCCTCAACATTCTGGATTAGGAAAGTTGTACTTCGTAGCTCCCGAGTGATCTTGAACTGGAGGAATCATAGAGCTGGGAAAGTTGGCTATAGTCCCTACATTTGTTTCTTAACACACTCTGTCTGTGTGGTGTGTGTGTGGTGTGTATGTGTGGTGTGTGTGTGTGTGTGTGTAGGCAGAGATTAACTTTGGGTACCATACCTTAGGTGCTATTCACTTTGAGAATTTTGTTTATCTGTCCGTTTGTTTTATGTGTATGTGTGTGTACATGTGTACACAAGAAGTCACATGGTGGCACACAAGAGTGTGGATGCCTGTGGAAGCTCAAGGGTGACATTGGGAATCATCTTGGATTGCTTTAGCTCCTTGTTGCTCTGCTTGGGGTTTCTCAGGCTCTGTCTTCCAGGGCCAAGAAGTGCATAATGCCATTTCTACCTGGCACTTGCATGTGGGATCTGGGATCTGAACTCAGATCTTTGGTTGGGGAAGCAAAGGATGTAGCTCCTAAGCCATCTCTTCAGCCCCAGGGGGGATGTGTTTATTTTGGAGATGAGACTGTCAATGGTCTGGAACTCAGCAATTACACTAGGTGGGTGTCCAGCAGGCTTCAGCGGCCTGCCTTTCTCTGTTTCCCCAGCACTGGGGTTATAAGTACATATTTCTGTGTTCAGGTTCGTCATGTGGGTTCAAGTACTTGAACTCAGGTCTTCATGCTGTTTTGTGTGGTAGGCTGGCTCACATCAAAATCTAGATCAACAGGGGTTTCCTACACTGGAGTAGCAGGCAGGATCATTAGAAGCTAGAGAAAAATCTCAAATCCAATGGCACTCTTATGAGATCAGACAGACCTCCTGAAAATCTAAGAGAAGAAACTGGAGGATATATTTGTGAGAAGATGGTAATGGTTATTATCTGTAACGTGCAAAGAGTTCTTACATACAAGTAACAAATTAGCAATTCCAAGCTAGCAAGATGGCTCAAAGGGCGAATGCTCTGCCACAGGAGGCCAATGACCTGAGTTTGATTCCCAGGACCCATAAGAGGACAAGAAAACCAAGTCCCCACAAGTCGTCCTTCAACTCCCACATGAATGCCTGGTACATGCCCATGATCTCATCCTAGAAGACAGAAGGGTCATTAGTTCAAGACCAACCCTCGGGGTGGGCAGTAGAGGTTCATAATGAATCTGAGCAAGACTGCCCCTCCCACACATACACACACATAAAAGGACTCAAGGTAATCATCTGGCTGTGACATGTGCCACCCCATGATTGTCAGCGGTTCATTTGGCCAATCTGATTGCAAACCTCCCTCATTGCTCCATGCTGTCTCCCTGAAGAGTTATCCTTAGTCAAAGAGACCTTCCCCAATTGAGGGGGATCATTAATTCAGCCAAGGGTCCTGGAGCAGTTATACTCCCTTGTTAGCACCTCTATGTGAGTCCTCAAAAAAAAAAAAAAAAAAAACAAACACTAAAAACAAGACCACCCTTCTAGAGCTAGTCATGGTGACACACCTTTGAAATCTCAACACTGGGAGCCTGAGGCAAGAGAATTTCAAATTCTAAGACCAGCCTGGGCTACACAGCAAGACCTTATTTCAAATCAAACAACCAGGCTTGGAAGATTCACACCAACAATCCCAGGACTTTGAGGAGATAAAGGAGGACAGTCGTTGCTATAATAAGAAGTTCTAGGCTAGTTTGCCACACAGAATGAGAGAGACCATGTCTCAAAATGAACTCAAACAAAATTTTGGGAAATTGTTGACCTGAGTTCATTCAGTCCCCAGAGCCACATGGTAGAAGGAGAGAACCGAGTTGCAAAGCTGTCTTCTGATCTCCACATGGGCACCATGGCAACCATATTCTCTCTCAAGTAAATAAATAATAATCTTTAAAAAAAATTCACAAACTACCTTTCTAAACAACCATCTCTTTGACAAGGTTGGGTCAGGGCGGTGAGTGTTGACCAGCTATAAAGTTGGTCCGGAAGTAGTTGGAAAAGAGGAGAGGGTCCTCAGTCCTTTGCCCTAGGTGGTCTGAGTCCTTGGAGTCTCTGCCTCACAGCCTGGGCCTCACCTGGCATTGGCACAGTCACCCCATGTGGGGAAAGGAGAACTGTAAGCTAATAGGGACAGGGATGGGTCACAGGGAAGTACTTGGTCCTGGTCAGTGTTTGCTCCTGTACTGGACCTGCCTTGCCTTCGTTTCCTCTCCAAGGTCTTGCTTCCGGTGCCTATTCTACATTTATGTCCTCTCCTTGCCTCTCCGCCCTTGGCCTTCTTCTCTGCCAGACTCTTCATCATGAGGAAGTAGTGACCTGGTTACTGTCACCCCAGAAAGAGCTTTAAAAAAACTCCCAGGAAAGCCAAATGAGACGGGTCATGCTTGCAGGTCCAGAACTAGAGACCCGGGTTGGAGCAGTAATCCAAGTTCAAGGTCAGCCTGGACCACATGGCGAGTTCTAGGTCACTCTGAGCCGCAGTGAGACCCAGTCTGTAAAAGCAAACAATAACAACAAAACAACTCCTGAAATGTTCTCAAAGCCAGGCACCCATGTAGCTTTCTTCCGTCCCATGTCAGAGCTGGACTGTGCTTTTGCTCTACATTGATGATGTGATCTCATCATCTGGGAAGACAGCTGCCATTATCCACTTAAATGGTACCGGTGGCAGTTAGTTTTAGGGATCAACTTGGCAGTTGAGAGCTGAGCTTTTAAGCACATCTATGAGGAGTTATTGAGTTGAGCAAGTCTTTGAGCAAACCTGTAGTAGGTTATCTCACTGATGTGAGAAGACCCAGCCTATATTTTGGTTGGGTAACTAAAACAGAGAGAGAGAGAAAGAGAGAGAGAGCGCTGGTTGGCTTTGGCAGACTGGCAAGCTACAAAGCATTCCCCTCTTCCTATAGATATGGTGTGACCAGTTCCCTTGATCCCTGCTGGTAACTCTCCTGCCGCAACAGAATCCTTTGTTTCCCTAAATTAGTTTGGGTTACATATTCGTTACAGCAACTGAAAAGTAACTAAGACAGTATCAACACAAAGGAACAGTCTGAATGATTCTCAAGTATTGTTTTAGCCAGAAGGAGCCGCCTGGGAATCTCCCATGGGCATTGGTGATGAGCTGAGCCTAGCCCAGGAGGGAAAGACAAACTGCATAGCCATGGAGGTACGGAAAGAAAGAAAGCCCAAACTAGATGAGGTAGCAGCTGCCTATCAGCACTTGGAAGGCGAGGGTAAGAACTTCAGGAGCTCAAGGTCATCCTTAGCTACATGGCAAGTTCCAAGCCAGCCCAAGCTACAGAAGACATTTTTCAAACAATAACTATAACAAACAAACAAACAAACAAAAAGCAGGCCCGGTGGCATAGGCCTGTGATTCCAGCACTCAGGAGGCTGATGAAGGAGGATGCTAAGGCTGAAGCCAACCTGGATCCAATTCAGCCCAGACTACAAAATGAGGTGCCCACCTCAAAAACTAACTAAAAACCTGTGGCGTGGTACAAGCCTCAAGAGGTGCAGAAACAGACATACAACATCATCCTTCACTACATAACAAGCTCATGGCCCGCCTGGGCTATGTGAGACCTTGTAAAAGGAAAAGAAGAAAAAGGATGAAGAAAGAAGCAAGGGAGGGAGAGAGGGAGGAGGGAGGGAAGCCAGACAGGTAGCTATTGCAGATACTTCGGGCTTCACGTTTCTTGGCTCCAGAGGTCTGAGCCTCTTTGCTGAGACTAGAATGTTCTCATGTGTTACTCTGCTAATTAACAACAGAGTCCTAAGAGGTCCAAGCTCCTTGCTTCTTGGCTGAGAATTTTATCTCATTTCACAGGCGAAGCATTTAAAGAATCTAGTAAACACTCCAGCGTCGTGCCCTAAAGGACAGACCACATACAACAAGGCTCTCTTTAAGCACAGCCTAGCAAATAGGAAATATGTCTAATATATTTGGAATGTACAAAGCTCATGCACAAGCGGGGTGCTAGAAGCCAGCGCCAAAGCATGGAACCCGAGAAAGCTGCTCTCCTCCACTGACCAAGTGAAATTCTCATCTGTGACTTGGATTTTAAATGCAAATCTCCCTTTCAGTTCCAGAGAGGCGGAACACTAGCTCCACTTGAAGTCACATGAAAAACTGGCTCTTTATCCGTGGGTGGCAAGTGTTCTGCCGCTGATTTACATCCCTGGCCTCTGAGAGGGAGAATTGCTTTACTCTGTATTTGGTTTTGGTTTTGCTGCTGGGCTCCACCAAGAGTCTCACTAAGCAAATACGGTACTATGGAGCTACAGGTCCGCTGTGGAAATGTTATTTTAACTTGTTGTTCTTTCAGTTTGGGTATGTATGTTTGTTTGTTCTGTTTTTATTTATATATTTCGAGATAGGATCTAAGTATAAAACCACTGCTGTCTTCAAATTCCCAGAAGTCCTGTGTCTTAGCCTCCTGAGTACTCTCTCTGTGTGTGTGTGTGTGTGTGTGTGTGTGTGTGTGTGTGTGTGTGTGTGTGTACTGTGCATGAACTTATGTGCATGAATGTATGGGGGCCTGTGGCTGACATCAGAGGTGGTGTCCTTGATCTTTTGTTACTTTATTTACTGAGGCAGGGTGTCATGGTTTGAAATGTGTCCCTCCACAAGATGATATATTGGGGAACCTTTGAGAGGTAGAGCCTTGCTGGAAGAAGCCAGTCAGAGGGGGTGGATCTTGAGGTAGATTAATCCCACCTACTTCCAGAAGTCGGCGCTTGCAGTTTGCAGTCTCCATCTCCAAGAAGGACGTGACTTAGCCTGTCTCCAGCTTCTGCCAGCCAGCCATGCCTTTCCTGCCATAAAAGACTGTATCTTCCCTCTGGAGCTGTAAACTGTAAACATCTCCCTTTAAGTGGCTTGACTTTGGGTGTTCTCTCACAGCAACAGAGAAAAGTAACTAGTATCCAGGGTCGCTCATGTGAACCTAAAATTCACTAGTCTGGTTATGTAGTGTGCTGTGGGGATCCTTGGACTCTGCCTTCCTAGTGCTAGAACTGCAAGTGGGGTGCTATGGCCACGTGCCATTTGTATGGGTGCTGGGGACCCAAATTCTGATCCTCACACTAACAATCACTTTATCCACTGAGTCATCTCCTCAGCCCCTTGTTTTGCTTTGTGATGGTACTGGACCAGGGATGGACTTCGGGGGCAGAGTTCTTGCCTAGGGCTTGCCAACCCCCCACCCACGCAAAGCGTAGAACTGGCTTGAACACTGAGCAACTGAAGGCAGTGCCCTCAGCATGTGTGTGAAGAATTGGTAGTTAAGGGAAGCCCTGAATATGCTTGCAGGAGAGCAACTAATGGATATGGGGAGACCTGTGGTGGGCGGGATCATTGATAAGATGGGGGGGGGGCTGCTTCAGTAGTTTGGCATACTTGTACAGACATGTAGTCTAGCAAATGAGGTTTGCTTCTCTCGCAGTGATTCTTGTGGAGGGTGGGGGGTGGGGTTCCTCTGTTCCTGGTGTTGATTTCAGTTCTCCATACCATAGTCAAACTGGACTATGACCTGTTTACAAATCATGCCCAAGAAGAAAAGCCCTTGCTCCTCTCTGTTTGTCGTGAATTTAGTAGCAACATGCAGAAGAAACTGCAACAGGTTTGATTTATAGAATAGAAAAGAAAGAATTATGATATGGAACGATAGCATTTTCTTAGTAATGTCCAGATGCTTCCCTTCCTCTGAACTTCTAAGAACAGGCTCTTCATTTGTGAAAAGCACCATACAGACTTTTAGTCATCTCAGAGGGAAGAGAAGATTAAATGTTGGCATTTCATATTTTAATAATCCTGATTGTTGCAGAAGACTTTCTTTGGCTTATTCATTGAAGGTTTTCATATTGACAGTTACTCAGGCTTAGGCTGAGCATGTAGGTAGTTCAGTGCCCAAATGCACAAGGCCCTGGTCTAATCCTCCACACTGTGAAATAAAAGAGAAAGAGAAAGAGAGAGAGAGAGAGAGAGAACAACCAGGCTTTTCTTCCTCATATGCTTATTTTTACAAAATATGGCTTATTTTACCATGAATGTATATTATAAAGGGAATGCTGTTTTCATTTCTATGAGTCAGAGACTTGCCGTGTTGCCCAGACTGATCTCTAACATGTAGACTTGAGAGACCCTCTTGCCTTCGCTACTGGGAGTAGCTACACTACAGGCAGATGCTATTATTATGCGTATGTCCAAGCACATTAAGATTATAGAGGATGGTGGGAAGAAAAGGAGGATGCTTTCTTCAATGGCATACCCCCTGCTCTCTGATATTTGCTGGAGTATGAATCATGTCAGGCATATGTCATTAAAGACAAGCTAGATGAAACACAGTGGGCTACATAAGTGAAAAGATCTGAAAGTAAGAGGCAGTTTGGTGGGAGGAGATAAAGGGTTATAATAGGAAAAGGAAGGGAAATGAGAGTTGAGGACTAAGGGGTGAAAAAATCATAAATCAACTATATTCACGTATGCAACATTAAAAAAAATTAAAAAGAAAAAAATTACCAAATGTCAGGCTGGAGAAATGGCTCAGGGGGTCAAAGCTTTCATCTTATAAGCAAAAAGACCTCAGTTCAGATGCTCAGAGTCCATGTAAAAAAATGCCAGGTGGAAATGATAGTATCATGTAATTTTGGTCCTAGAAGGTAGAGCCTGGGAAACCCCAGAACAAAACAATGAAAGAGGCAGAACAATTTAGGATGATTCTGGAAGTCATTCTTGGACCTCCACAGGCACACACACAAAGATTATAGAGTGTCAAGTTCACTTAAACATGAGGACTGTTAGTAGTTCCTTCTACAGTGTATGAAACGCCTCTGCTAGACTGGGACCAAAGCTAACGCAAAATCACTTCAGAAACCACAACGGGAGCAGGTGTGCCGCTGCAGACCTGTCATCCCAAAACTTGGGAGGCTGAGGCAGGTAAAGTTTGAGGGTGGCCAGGGTTCTTTCACGAAAGCCTGTCTCATAAAACAAAGCACAACAGTACCATAGACAAACAGAAAGGCATCTGCAATCCCTTACAATAAAATCAATTGAAACATACATGCTCTTCTGAGCACTTCCATCTCATCAAACGCTTGCCTACAGCCTTGGGACTTGACAGGATCTGCAGTCACCTCATAGACAAGTCTCCAGGCGCACCTGTGGGCATTGCCGCCTGTGAGAGATTATGTTGAGCAGCTTAAGGGAAGTAGAAAGACTCACCTTCAAAAGTGGGTAGCACCACTGGGGGCTGGGGAAGGGGGGGTTGGGCTGTGCAAAGCATAAAAAGGAGCAAACCAGCTGTGCACAGATGTTCACTGTTCTGTTTCCTGGTTGTGTCCGCAATATGATCAGAGCTTTGGAAACTCCCCCCTGCCTCCACTTCCCTGCCAGGATGGACTGGACCCTTGCACTGTAAGCCTAAGCACACCCCTTAGTGTCTTCAATTGGCTTTGGTCAGGGTATTTATCAAAGGAACAGGAAAAGAAACTAAGACAAGTCCCCTGTCTTCCCTCCCCCATTCCTCTTCCTCTCCTCCCTTTCATTTCTTCCACAGCCCCTCCCCTTTCCCTTTTTTTTAGCCCACTGCCTGGTTAATTTTAGGAGCAAGCATTGCAGATTCAAATACCACCAGCCTCCCAATTGATAGCAGGAGGGAGTCAGGCTGCCAGGTATAGGCAGCCAGTGCCTGCCTGCTAAGTAATTCATGGACTGGTTGAGATAAGACAGGCAGCAGGGAGGGGACAGGGGACGAACTGGGTCTCTCATGCTCTTTTGCCAAGCTTGGGTCTTTGTTCGTTTGTTTTGTTTTTTCACTTGCTGCCAGTCTTTCAAATGTCAGTGAAGTGAGCATTAGAGCAAAAACCAAAGCCAAGTTGCTCATTTTATAAGACAGCCAACCGTCAGTTTAAAAAAAACAAACAAACAAAAAAAAACTAGGGCATCTAAAGCATTGCTGCTAGTTTTGAATCCTGAGCCCTCACTGTGGGCTGTGTGAGCTTAGGGAAGTGGCTCTGCTTCTCTGACCCTCCCAAAGCTCCTTTCTTATCTTTTCCTTCCCTGTGCAGAAGGATGTGAGGGGGTGTGTGCCTTCCTTCAGAGGAATTCAGAGGATCCTGAATTCCAGCCAACCTGGGCTATGTAGTGAGTCTGTCTGAAAAGAGAAAGTAAGGCGGGAGAGCAAAAGAAAGAGACAGAAAGATAAGGAATGATATTCTTTCACCTCATCAAATTTGCTTTTTATTTTATGTTTTTATTTTTATGTTTTTGTTTATTTGTTTTAAAATCCAGGCAGGCATGCTAGAGCACATGTAATTGTAATTCTAAACTTTATTTACTCAGTGTGGTGTGTGTGTGTGTGTGTGTGTGTGTGTGTGTATGTGTCCGTCCATGTATATCAGGGGTCACTGTGTGTACCTGTGGAGGCCCAAAGGTGACTTCAGGAATCATCCTGGATTGCTCTACAACTTTTGTGCTTTGCTCTGTAGTTTCCCAGCCTCTGTCTTCCAGGACCAGGAGTACAAACCACCACCATTTCTACTTGGCATTTTTACATGGGATCTAGGATCTAAACTCAGGTCCTTCTGCTTGTAAGGTGGAGGCTTAACTTTTAACTCTGAGCCATCCTTCCAGCACCCAAATTCACTTTTTAATGATTATCTCATTACATATGGTCAGCCCCACTACACCACACACTTACAATGTAAAGAGGATAGATTTTATGCTATATATTTCTACCACAACATTTAAAAATCTGAACAACCTTGGGCTGGAGAGATGGCTCAAGGGTTAAACCTCTATGTCGCAAGCAGAAGGTCCAGAGTTCAGATCCCAGGTCCCACAGAAAAAACACTAGGCAGAAACTGTGGCAGCCTGCACTTCTAGCCTTAGTGTACAGAGCCTGGGAAATCCCAGAGCAAAGCAAGAAGGAAGTAAAAGCAATCCAGGACGAGTCCCAAAATCATCTTTGGTCCTCCACAGGGACACACGGTACCCTCTTCACACACACAAACACTCAATAAATAAAATGTTTTTTAAAAAAAATCTAAACAACCCCTCTGATCCTATATCCCAGCTATGGGGAGGGCCAGGGTTGAGACCCTGTCTCTAGTAGCCCAGGCTGGCCCGGCTAATTTGCTATGTAGTTGAGCTTAACCCTGAACTCCCAATCTTCCTTTCTCTGCCTCCAATTTTCCTTTCTCTGCCTTCCCACAGCTAGAATTCAGATTACAGGCATGTGTCACCACATTTGGTTAGAAAGTGGTCACTCTTAAAAATATTTCTGCTCACATCTCCACTTCCTGTCCGCTGGTCCTCTTTTCTCCTTGCATCCATCACACCAACAAAGCTCACATCAACGTGTTCCACTGATTTCAGGGCGGCCAGTGACCATGTCTCAGAGCCACCTGGTGTTTTCTTATTATTCTTTTATATATTTACTTAGAGAGAGAGAGAGAGAGAGAGAGAGAGAGAGAGAGAGAGAGAGAGAGGCCATGCATTCTATGGCCCAAAGGTGGAGGTCAGAGGACAACATTTAGAACACTCCTCTACTTCTATCATATGGGCTTTTAGGGATCAAACTCAGGTCACCAAGTTTGTGAGCAGGCGCTTTACCCAGTATGTGATCATCCCTGGCCTAAGGTTTGAATCTTAGATGTCACCCAAAGGAGTTGTGTGGAGGACTGGGTTCTTAGTTTGTGGTTTTACTGGGAAGCAATGTGGATGCAGCTCAGTTGGTAAAGCACTTACATGTGTCAGGCAAGAATTGGACTACTGGGTCCAATTCCAAGGAAAAAAGATGCACACACACACACACACACACACACACAGATACTCACACAGACACACAGGCGCACGCGCACACACACAGACACACACACACACATACACAGAGACAGAGACACAGAGAACAGGTAACATTTATGGTCAGACAGTGAGTTCTTGGATGGTCCTGTCACATCCAGACATACTGATGGTTCTCCTCCTCACCCTCCGACTTGTACATTCTTTCTGTCCTCTTTTGCCATGCTCCCTGAGTTTTATGGGTGGGGGTAGGGGGTAGAGCTGCAATAATCTATGGATTTCAGATAAATATTCAAAAGCAGTTGCCGCCCAAAGTGTGCTTTTAACCATCAGCTTTTCTACAAGAGACAAAAAGGCAAAGGGAGGAGAACGGGCAGGAGGAGATAGAATACATACTGACGTATATGTATGAAGACGTCATCGTGACACCCATTTATGTCTAACTGATAGATACTTTAAAAAAAGAAAAGAAAAAGGAAAGAAGGTCGGGAAAGGCAAGCCAGATGTGCCAGATGTGCCTTAAACGCGTGTTAAGTGTGTGCACAGCGAAGCAGGGCCATTCTTCCTATGAATCTAGCCGTTGCTCCTGAAACTTGTATTTATGACTCACGTGGCCTTTCTGATCTCTGACTTGTTCAGAAGAACAAGGTTTATTGTCATTGGCCACATGTGTTCTTCTCCGGGTTATCAAAAGCAATTTCTCACTGCTTGGGACAGCCAAGGGCACTGATGATAGTTTAACCTACATGAATTGGATGGACAGATGCATTTCCTGTCTCCACGGGAACCAGCCTGGCCCCCTCTTAACAGCAAGGGAGGCCAGCGGTTTCCGTGGTTTCTGCCTGTGGGGTTCTGCTTTGGGGTCGCTGGCTCAGCTGTGCTGGCAGTCAGCGTACCTGTGTGTGGGCTCTGACACTGGGGAGCCGGAGGATGGTGAGTGACGGCTCCTACAGCACTGCTGTCCTAGTCCCTCCCACTGTGGGAATGCTCCAATGAGCCCACAAGGAACACTGATGGACGCAGGAAATATTGTGAATGCTCAGGACTTTTGCTGGGAATGTCCAGGCTGATGTCATCGTACAAGGAGGCCATCCATCACTTAGTGAGTTCACTCTTCTTCCCTCCCCTCCTGTCCTTCTCTCCCCTCCTCCCTTCCCCTTCCCTCCTCTTCCTTCTTTTCTCCTCCCTTTTCCTTCCTCCCCTCCCTCCCTTCTTCCTTTCCCTTTTTCTCCTCCCCTCTCCTCTTCCTTTTCCTCTCTTCCTTTCTCTCTTGATGGCTGGGTTTGGTGGCTCAGGCCTCTGATTTCAGTTACTGAGAGGGACAATCAAAAGTTTGAGGCCTGTCTAGATTGCAATGTGAGTTCAAGGTAGCCTGGGGAAATTTAGCATGTCTATATCAAAATAAAGAATATTTGTATTTACACAAAAGGCTGGGGTTTCCTGAGCAGTAGGCACTTGCCTACCAAGTGCATGGGCCTAGGTTAAATGGCTAGCACCGAACAAACATCAAACAAACACAAAGAACAAGGCTTGGTGGCACATGTTGGCAACCTCAGCAGTTGAGAGGCAGAAAGGGGAGGATGACAAATTCAAGGTCCTCCTTGGATACACTGAAAATTTAAAGTCAACCTGGGTTACATGAGAGAAGAAGAAGGAGAAGGAGGCAGAGAGGAAGGAGAGAGAGAAGAAAAGCAAATGGGGCCGGGTAGAATTTCCTAGAGCTGAGACCAATAAGGTAGGAGATTCGATATGGGCCCAGTTTAAAAGCCTGGATTCCTAAGAAAAAAATATATAAGGACATCTTATCAGTGTCTCTTTATGTGGGCCAAACAGACATCAAACTTGCAATCCCTCTGCTTCCCGGGGCTAGGATTACAAATGTAGGTCACGACACCCTATGGACACCAAGCTACACATCTGTCTGGTTGAAAGCTTCAAAGAGCCGACGAGATAGCTCACCAGGTAAGGTGTACCAGGAGGCCTACATTATAGAAGGAGAGAACTGATTTCTAAAAGTTGTTCTCTGGTCCCCACCTTTATGCTATAGTATACATGTATGCATGGTCTCTCTCTCTCTCTTTTCTCTCACTTCTTTTCCCTCAAATAAATGCATTTTAAAAAGACAGATGACTCTTAAGGAAGGAAACTCAGTGTAGTCCTCTGGTTTCAACACACACAAGCACACATATGCTCATATATGTGTACTCACATGAACATGTGCACACCCACATTAACAAATTAGCATGCACACGTATACACACAAAGTCTGCACTGTGTCTTATGTAGTATTTGGGACATACCAATGATAAAAAACATTTTTCTTTGAGACTCACTCACACTGTAGCCTAAGCTGTAGTAGAACTCACTGCATAGCTCACACTGCCCTCGAACTCACAGCAATCCTCCTGTCTCAGCTTCCTAAGTGCTGAGATTGCAAGCATGAAGCCATGCTACTTAGCTAAAAATGTGCATTCGAAAGAAAATTTAAGACAGCGATTCTGAGAGATGAGGTATTGTAGCAAATGATACACGTAAGACTGGCCTGCTTCCTCCCCACCCCTCTGCGATCCACTCCCCTAAATAGACTGAAAGATTTCAAAACAGAATCTGCACTGAAGCGTCTCCTTTGGCCCGAGACCAAATTTAGAGTGATCTTTCCGTGTGTGCGGACACGTAGAAAGGACTCTTGGTCCCAAGTGTGTCCTTTTGTCTGGAGCCCCTGCTCCAAACAATCCTCAGGGTCGGCACCGTGGAGGACAAAGGGCAACAGAAAGCTCTCCAATGGCTTTGCCACCCACAGCCAAAGAAGGCTGTGACCTGTGACCTCCATTCACCACAGAGTCAGAATCCTTCCTCCCCTTTGTAACGACACACACACACACACACACACACACACACACACACACACACACATCTGTCCTTTTCTGGGAGCAAACTCTTCCCAGCAAGAGCTGCTCAGGGTGAGAAGCCCCAACTTTTTCCAGAGCAACTTTCCTTGGCTAGGAAATGTGCTTCTCCAAGACGTTAAGCAAACTCCATAAGTGGCCAACCTTGTGTCATTCCCGTGCAAGACAGGATGCTGCGGATGTGGATGAGAAGTCAGGGCTTCTTGCTGAGGAAAGTCCTGACGCACCAGAGTTGTGTGTACTTCCCCTTTAAAAACACTTAGTTTTTGTCTTAATATTCAGGAGCGGAGGACATCCTAGGATCCACCATGTTGGCCTAGAGAGAGCCAGTGTTATTATGGAAGAGTGGCTATTTGAGTACAGACATGTAAATGCTCATGGAAGACAGGATATTTTATGAACAGACAGAAGGAACGCCTTAAAGGAAAAGAGAGAGAGAAAGAGAAGGAGCGAGTGCGAGAGAGAAGGCAATGGTAGCCAAGACAGACTTTAAGGTATTACCAATAGAACACAGCTGTTGGGAGCTTGTTGGAGGCAAGTCTTCCCAGATGTGTGTTTTCTTGGTTTCTTCCAGGGTGGGCTGAACCTCTCCCAGTCTCCCTGGGCAAGGGGTCAAGAGCACTGGCTCAGACCAGAGCACCCTGCTTGTCCTCTGATGTGACGCGAGAGGCAGTTTTGCAATACTGAGTTCCAGTCTGGATTTGAGACGCTCAGTTAAGACATTTTCTCTTCATCAGGATTAACCAAGGGCTGGAGGAATGGCTCAGTCAGTGAAATATTTGCACGAGACCAGAGTCCAAGTCCTGAGACCCATGTTAAGAAGACAGGCATGGTAACCAGTGTTTGGGGGGAAGCTGCCGGGAAGGCAGAGACCGGAGGACCCCTGTGACTCGCTGGCCAGTCAGACTGGCCTGTTTGGTAAGTTCTAGGCCAATGGCAGACCATGTCTCAACAATAACAATAGACAGTGTGGATATTGCCTGAGAAAAAACATCTGATGTTGTCTTCTTGCCTCCATATGCACACACATGTGCATGAGCCTACACACATGACATGCAACATGTGCACCGGAAGCCTCGCAAAACACAGGTACACACGTAACTAGATCACTACAGAGTGACAATAGAAATAATGTATTATCAGTGAGATGAGAGTAACCCTGGGAACTGTCAAAATGGCAGAAAGAAGCAGTTCGAAACTTCCCAATGTCTCACTAACAAGATTGGCCACTTGGATTCCACAGGAGGTGTCCAGATCTCCAGCTCAAATCCTATAGGATTGCCACCTGTAATCTCCAGAGACTAGGAAACGGTTCTGAACCATCCCCGCACATGGTGTTACAGAATTAGGAATGCACGGTCAGGTCAATCTTTGGAGTTTCAACCTAGCTTGAGAGAACAGCACTTAATCTTGCTACGCATGCTGCATAACAGACTAATTCTGGAAACCTGGATTTAAAAAAACTAGGAAAAGGAGTGGGGGAGATGGCTGAGTGGGTAAAGTGCTTGCTGTGCAAGCATGAAGACCAGAGTTCAGATGCTCAATTCCCAAATAAAGCTGGTATGGAAAGGTACAGCAATAACTGCCAAAGATGGCTGCCAGGACCAGGCATATTTATACACCTTCTTGATTAACTCCCATTGAGGCCCAATCCAGTTGCTCTTGGGCCCATGTGGGCTAGAGGTCAAGTTGTTTGATATGGAGAGCTCATCTCCATAATCCCTTCATAGGGAAGTTGGCCATCTTTATGGAGGTATCAGCACTGGAGGGCAGATAGATGCTTCTGTGGGCTTGCTAGCCAATCAGTGTAGCTGAAACAGCTAGCCCTAAGTATACCTAAGTGAGAGAGACTATTCCAAAAAGTAGGATGGAGGTGAGGCAGCATTAGAGCAGCTACACTGGGATGGGTCTCTCAAGGTCTTTGAAGGTCTTTGGAATGCCCGCTAGAATCACCCTGAAGGAATACTCCTGCTGAGTAACTGACTCCAATCCTCCCAGAGATAAGATGGCCAACTTCCCTGAGAAGAGGTCAAACAACTTGACCTCTAGCCCACATGGGCCCAAGAGCAACTGGGTTGGGCCCCAGTGGCAGTTAACCAACAAGAAAAAGCCAATTTTCCGGGCTTGTCTAGGTGTATAAATATGCCTGGCCCTGGCAGCCATCTTTGGTGCCCTAGCTCCTCATGGCACTCCAGTGCCATGAGTTCTGTTCTGTGCCTGTTTCTCATGCATTCCATGAATTCCTCGCTCCTCATGGATTCCATGAGTTCTCCAGGGCTCCTAGCCCCTCATGGCACTCCACGTCTGGAGTCCATGAATTCCAACCTTTCTCTCTTCTAATAAACTCTACTTTAATCCTCTATACGTGTTCTGGTTTCAATCTTCGACTCTGGAACACAAGAACCCTGCAACATAGGGACAGTCCCGCTTGTCCTGCAACAGAGGGCTGGAGAGATGGCTCAAGGGTTAAGACTCTGCCTTGCAACCAGAAGTTCCTGAGATCAGATCCAGGTCCCACAGAAGAAAATGCCAGGAGAAACTGTGGCAGCCTACACTTCTGGCCCTGGTGGGCAGAGCCTGGGAAATCCCAGAGCCAAGCAAGAAGGAGGTAGAAGCAATTCAGGATGATTCCCAAAGTGACCCTTAGTCCTGTTGCAGGGACAGGAATCAACCGTCCCAATGTCGTAGGGTTCCTGTGCTCCGGAGTCGAAGATTGTAACCAGAACACGTGTAGAGGATTAAAATAGAGTTTATTAGAGGAGAGAAAGAGAAAGTTGGAACTCATGGACTCCAGACATGGAGTGCCATGAGGGGCTAGGACACCCTGGAGAACTTGTTGAGCTAGAAACAGACTAATGGCACTAATGCCATGAGGAGCTAGAGTGCCAGAGAACTCATGAGAAGGAGAACTCAAGAGAAGAAGGCCTCAATGAGAGGCAAGAAAAAGAACTCATGGCACCTTGAATACCACGAGGGGATGGGGTGCCAAAGATGGCTGCCAGGGCCAGGCATATTTATACGCCTAGACAAGCCCGGAAAATTGGCTTTTTCTTGTTGGTTAACTCCCATTGGGGCCCAATCCAGTTGCTCTTGGGCCCATGTGGGCTAGAGGTCATGTTGTTTGATATGGAGAGCTCATCTCCATAATCACTTCACAGCAAAATTGGCCATCTTATCTCTGGGAGGATTGAAGTCAGTTCCTTAGCAGGGGTGTTCCTTCAGGGAGATTTCAGCATTGGGGAATGACCTTCAGGAATTCCAAAGACCTTCAAAGACCTTGAGAGACCCATCCATCCCAGCATGGTTGCTCCAATCTTGCCTTAGTCCTCCACAGGGACACACACTGCTTTCTCTCTCTCTCTGTCTGTCTCTCTCTCTCTCTCTCTCTCACACACACACACACACACACACACACACAAACACAGCACCAGAAAAAGGATGCAATAAATTTCTTTTTGTCAACAATAATTTGATTTAGCCCCATCTGGTTAATAAGGATTGATTTCATCTCTAAATGAAAATTATACCTATAGAGTAGCTTTCTCCACAGATCGCTTTCACCAGGCAGGTAGGGAGAGTCAGTGCGTTGTGTTTTTAACATTATTTTTGCTTATTTTTAAATGTTTATATTAGCATCTATGATCTATATATAATAAAGGGCTTCTTTGTGACATTTTCATGCATCTTTTCCTTGAGTTTTGAAATAGGATATTGCTACATAGCCTAGGCTAGCCTCATATTTACTATGTTACCTACACTGGCCTTGAACTCACTATTTTCTTACTTGGCCTCTCAAGTGCTGAGATTATAGGCTTGAGCCGCCACACTTGGCTCTTAGACAGACTCATGTTTAGGCAATTTTAGAACAGCCTCATTGCTGGGATTACACTGAAGGTGTGCATTCTGTTAATCTGGAGGAACTGACTCTAATCCTTCACAGAGATAATTAGTTCTCCATGGAAGATAAACCCTACTGGGGGGTCGGCTACAAGATCAACTGGGTTGGGCCCCAATATGAACAGACCAATGCTATGCAGAGGACCAAAAACTCCAATCAAGGTTGCAGAAACTGGAGCTAACCCATGAGAAAAAGCCACTTTTCCCAGGCCTGCTTAAGACTATAAGTAACCCTAGCCTTGGCAGCCATCTTTGGCGCCCTTGCCTGTGAGTTTCCTTTGTCCCTTGTGGGACTTGTGTCTAGAGTCTGTGACTTCTTTTCATGTCCCTTGTCCCTCATGGAATTCATGTCCATGAGTTCCATACTGTCTCTCCATTAATAAACTCTGCCTTTATCCTCTACATGTATTCTGGTTTCAGTCTTCAACTCTCAAACACAAGAACCTGGAGACACGTAAAGACCCTAGAGAATCTGCCACATGTAACCAGATTGACCTTGAATTTACTATGTAGTTGAGAGTGACCTTGAACTTCTGATCCCCAGAATGACCACGACCAGCTTTTATTTACCTATCTCTGTGTGTGTGTGTGTGTGTGTGTGTGTGTGTGTGGTGTGAGAGGAGAGAGAGAGAGAGTGAGAGAGAGATAGTGGTGTGTATCCATACATATCTAGTCATGGAGCAAACCTATGACTAGACACACATACCACCATTGCATTACCCATAGTTCCTAGCTGACTTTTTGAGCAGTCAAGCTACTATCCTATCTTTTATTTAATTTCACTCTGGGAACATCAGCTTGCCACCTGTAACTTTCGTAACATAGCTGACACACTTTTGTTAGCATCTCATAATTCCGTGCAAGAAGCATTTCCAATTATGTATCAATTTGAAGGACAGTTCACCACCATGACTATGTAAGCCACCTGCAATACTAGCAACTTGAGCGGCTGAGGAACTTTGAGTTCAGTCTGGTGATCACAGCAAACACCAAGTCAGCCAGGGCTACATGGCAAGACCCTGACTCAAAAACCCAGACCAATTCAAACTAGAACCAACACCACACAGAACCAAGAAAGGGCATTTTTGTGTTCAAAGAAACATTCAGAATGGCATATTTTAAAATTCTAATCACTGAAGGGAAAATGTGAGGAAGTCCCACCGCCTCTAGCCTTTGTTAAGTAAAACTCAGCAGAATTCCAGGAGGGGAGGACTGCTCCTTTGACTGAAATCCAGTCTCAGAAGGAAAGGGATTGACTCTGATAACTTTCACTGTCAAATCTTTAATCCATGCAATGATTACACAGATATCATGCATCTAATCTGAACGGTGCTAACCAAGTTGCTTTCCAAATGACTCATTTTATGACCCTCTGGCCTTGGCCTTCCCACCAGAGTGGGCCTTGGATGTGGTGCCTTCCTGCTGACCTCACTGGAAATCTTGAGTCCACATCAAAGCCACTTTATGCCTCTCTGACCTTTCTTCACAATGCACAGTGGAGGCCTGATTTCTCAGCTCAGAAATTTCAGAGTTGCTTTGCTGGCCCCACTGGGCTCACAGTCTATGTATGAGCAGATGTCTGAGAGAGACCCTAGAGCAAGCCTGGTGGAAATCAAGGGTTATTTGGATTCAGGCTTCCAAATGTCCTAATTCGCTCCCAGATTCCAGGAAATCCTAGGTCTCTGTGCCCCACTCGGGTGCTGGCCAGCAGCACAGCGGCGCATGCTCAGTCTGCCCCCAGAGAAGCTTGCCACAGCATCTCTTCCCGGGCTCTTGAAGGAGTCTTCTCTAGAGGTCTCTTACCTGAACAGTCATGTCTGCACTAGATGTTTCTAGGGCATCTGCGGCTGCCTCGTCACTCTGTAGCAGAATATTTGGCCAACCAGCTCCTGGAGGGAAAAGAGAGCAGCATTTAAGTCCAGCGGATACAGCTGACAGGAATAGACACGTGACCCAATGGCTGACATGTCAATGACCCTCCCAAAGTTTAGCAGGGATCACAGGGGAGAAGGCTTCAGGCAATAGAATCCTTAGAGGCCACGGGATAAACAGTCATAATAGACTTCCCAATGCTAATGAGGAGTCCAAGAAGGGCCCCTGGGCTATGCCACTGAGTCCTGAACCCTCACTAGGGTGGAGGACTCAGAGGAATGTTTGATGCTCACATAAACAGATGCTCCAAGGGGTGGGAGGGAGAAAGGAGGAGATACCAGGAGAAGGGGAGGGAGGGAAGGGGAGTTAAAGGAAGGGGGAAGAGGAAGAGTGCAAGGGGGGACAACTGGGGAGAGGAGGGAGAAGGAGAAGAGGGGGTTACCTACTGAGTTTGTATGATTAGGAAAAAAATATGGGGGAAAAATCCACATGACCTATAAAGAAAACTGACCCTGAGCTATCGCCTAAAATCTCTGTGTTGGGTGCTGATTCTGGCTTGGCAGTCTACTGCCTAAGTCCTGTGTCTTTTTGTTGTTGAGGTTTGAGACAGTGTCTTGTGTAGCCCAGGCTAGCCTGGAACCCTTGATCTTTCTATCCCCAAGTTTCAAGATTTCAGACGTGTGTCATGGAGTCTGGGTACAAGATCAATATTTCATAGAGTTCTGTTCCCATCCCAGAGAGAAGGGTCTGGAATGAATTCCTCAGGCATCCAAGCCTCATACTGATATGTCATTTGGGCTTGAAGTGAATCCCACAGCACAGAGATATGCATGTCTAATATAATGCCCAATGGAGATGATTCTGACGCTGGCCGTGGTGGGCATGCCTGCAGTCTTGGCGCTCATGAGTTCCATGCTAGGCTGGGCTAAGGAAGCTCAAGGCCTGCGTAGCAGTTACTCCGTATTGTTACTGATAAATATACAACCGAATGGCTTGAGGGAACAAGCGGTTTTATTCTGGATTGTGATTCTTGGTTACAGTTCTTTGTCCAACTTGGCAGGAGAGCCCACGACAAACACCGGGGGCCAAAGGAACTAGTCACACAGTACATCCATGTATCTACAGGACGGCTGAGAGAGGGACACTCTCTATTTGCCAGACCAGCATGTCAAGCCGAGTATACCAAAGGATGCCAGCTTCCTCACCCAATTCCCTCCATCTTATTTACCTGCCCAGGGATTAGTCTTACCCACCAAGGGCTGGTTCTTTCCCATCAATCTCCAGTAGGCTTCTGTGCTAGTAAATCCTGGGTGTCAACTTGACACACCTGGTATTAACTAAGATCAAATGAGAGACCATCTGAAGAGATTATCTGGATAATACAAATATCAGCTATAGATCCCATGGGAACCTCTCAGTAGTGGACCAGATAAAAGGAGCCACAGAACAGAAGATTGGGAGGGAGAAGAGAGACTCCAGGAAGCCTACTAGCCTCTCGGAGGGGTGTGATGTAGCCTGTCTCCAGCTTCAACCAGTCTGCCCTGCCATCTCTGCCCTGAAAGACTGTATCTCCCCTGTGGAACTGTAAGCTGAATAAATTTCCCTTTCTCCCTTAAGTTGTTTGACTTTGGGTGCTCTCTCACAGTAGTAGTTAAGAGTAACCATAACTGCTTCCTTGAGGCTTAACTCTACTACTAATTTTTTTTTAAAGATATTAAAATTTTTAATTCAATTGTGCATGTGTGCACACATGTGTGTATGTGTGTAGAACCACTACTAATTTCTTACAACTATGCCCAGAGCTCAGAGTCTTCATTTGTCAAATTGACACCCGTATCTAACTGTAACAACCAGTCTAGGTTACTTAATCCAGCATTCCAGAGGCTGAGGCAGGAAGATAGCCCAAAGTTGGAAGCCCAGTCTATATAACAAGTTCCAGGCCAGCCTGGGCTACATGGCAAGATCCAGTGTCAAACAAAACAAAACAAAGCAAACAAGCAAAAATCCAAGATTTTCCCTGTTCCTCTCAGAAGAAGAAATCACCTGCCACATTGGAAACTTCTGGTGACATAGTGTAATGAAGCTAAACCAATCAGATACTATTATGCTACCAAGCAGAGCTACAAAATGCTTGAGGCAATAATGAGTCTATTTTTTTCTTTTTTTTTTTAAATTAAATTTTTTCCTTTATGTGTGCATACATGTGTGTGTGTGTGTGTGTGTGTGTGTGTGTGTGTGTGTGTGTGTTTGTATCAGAGGGTACTATGTGTGCCTGTGGAGGCCCAAGGGTGATGTCAGGAATCATCCTAGATGCTTCTACCTCCGTTTTGCTTCCCTCTGAGATTTCCCAGGCCCCACTTTCCACAGCCAGAAATTTCTGGCACTGGAGAAGTGGCTCAGGGGTTAAGCCTCTGCCTTGCAGGCGGAAGGTCCTGAGTTCGGAACCTCTAGACCCCACATATAGATGCCGGGCAGAAGCGGGGGTGGCCTGCGTTTCTGGTCCTGGTAGGGTGGAGCCTGTGAATCCCGGGGCAGAGTGAACAAGGTGGAGGTGGAGGAGGTCCATGGTGGTTCCCGAATTTGCCCGTGGTTCTATACACACACATACATGCACACACGCACACACACACATACACACACGCATACACATACAATTGAATAAATAATAATAAAAAAAAAGAAATTTCTGCTTGGTGTTTTTACCTGAGATCCAGAATCTGAACTCAGTCCTTCTGCTTGTGAGAATCATAAGACCTGAGCCATTTCTCCAGCCTGTTGACTGTTTGGAAATGACTCTCAGCGGGTGCTTGCCCCCAATCCTGATGACTGGAATTTAATCCTCAGAGCCCACTTGGTAGAAGGAGAGAACCAATTCCCTCAAGTTGTCTTCTAACTGCCACACTGCAGTGTGGTATGTATGCCCAAACACACACACACACACACACACACACACACACACACACACACACACACACACACCAAAAATACATAAACTTTAAAAAAATTAAAAAGATTTTTCAAAACATAGGTTAAATTAGCTCCCATATCTGTAAACATTATTGATTTCCATCAAGCAATTTTCCTTAACTCAAGGACACTATTCAACCCAGACTTGTGTGAATAACCTAAATTATGTCAGGATGAGACTGTTACTCAGCAGTGGAGCCCCTGGGTTGGATGCCCAGCAATGCAATGAAGGCAAAGAAAATTTGTCTCACAGTGATGTTTTTGTTTATCACACAGTAGATATTTTAGGCCTTGTCTTTTTTTTTTTTTTAATTCTTCTGCATTTTCTTAAGCTGCTCTTTCAGAGTAAAAGCTACCAGAGACAACACATAAATGGACAACATTTCACATTCGCAGCAAGGCACATTTATCCTCTGTCATAGTCGGGCACAAGTGTCAATTTGACAATTGAGCTCTGGGCACATTTGTAGAGAAATTAGTGGTTGAGTTAGGCCCAGAGCAAACCTGCAGGAGATTGTCTAGCTGATGAGGAAGGCCCATGGTGGGTGGGATTAGGCCCTGGAATAAAACACAGACAGCTAGTTGAGAGAGTTGGCATCCTTGTGTATACTTGGCCAGACATGCTGGTCTGGCAAGTAAGGATCATCCTCTCTCAGCTGTTATGTAGAGATGGTACAGCCAGTTCCTTGGCCCTGGTATTGGTGCATGCTCTCCCATCAAGCTGGACTGAGAACTGTAACTAGACTGTTGTAAGGAAATAAACCCCTTGTTCCCTTAAGCCGTTTGGTGGTCATTTATCAGCAACCATACAGGCTGACTGCAACATCCTCTGACTAGATTACAGAAAATGAGTCTGATAAGGGTCTGGAGACAGGCCACAGAGAGACACCCTCAGCTTTCAGCGTTGGCTCTAATAAAGATTTCTGGGAGAGAAATTTTCACTACTACATAAGTAGATTATGTCCCTCGTCCATTTTGTATTAATAGACTAATTGTCCCTGTTGACTTCAGTTACTGCTGATGGGTCTGCCTCATAGGGACTCCGATGCTGGGTGTGATGGGCATCTGATGGGGCTCAGCTCATCATTACTGTTCTGCACATGTTCATTCCTCTTCCACGTGAGAGCAGTTTCCTTTCCCGTCCCTCTGATGTTTGCTTTGGCCAGTGGCATGTAAGTAGTCACGGAGTGAGCAAAGCTTCCAAGAGGGGCTGGGTGGTGAGGCCTGCGCTCCTGCTGTCACATGAGGAGGACACGTCCCAGGGTCCCAGGACGAGAATTCAGTCCTTATTTGGAGTCAGACTAATCTCTGACAGTCATGCCTCTTGTGAGCGACATTATCTTTATTAAAAAAAACTACATGGCCATGTGAATAAGCTAAGAGATGGTATCAGTATTCTTGAATGTTTAGCCTGCAATTAAAAAAGAACTTAGATAATGAGACACAAGGTCTCGTGTATCACAGCCTGGCCTTGAACTCTCTATGTAATAACTAAGGATGCCACTAAGATAAACACTTAGAATATCTAATTAGATCTAATTAGAATTAGAATTAGATAGTCTATAAGAGTTGACAGAAGACAGGATATTTCAGTTTTAAATATGTTATGAGGGCTGGAGAGATGTCTTAGAGGTTAAGATTCTGCCTCCTAAGCAGAAGATCCTGAATTCGGATCCCAGGTCCCACATAAAAAATGCCAGACAAAAATGCACTTCTGTCTCTGGTGGGCCGTCTGAGAAATCCTAAAGCCACACAAAAAGGAGGTGGAAACAATTCAGGATGATTCTTGAAGTCACCGTTGGTCTTCCACAGGGATGTAGAGTGCCCTCTGAGACACACACACACACACACCACACACCACATACTACACACATCACACACACACACACACACACATACAATAAATAAAGTTTAGAATTACAATTACATGTGATCTAACATGCCTGCCTGGAATTTAAAACAAACAGACAGACAAATATTTTATGAGTTGTGGCAATAAAACTGTGAGGATAGAAATGTTATTTTATACTTTATATATATTATGTATGGAGAAATTGAGAGAGGAGACCTATGCATTTCATGATGCATAAGTGGAGGTCAGAGAACAACTTTTGGAAGTCAGTTCTCACCTTCCACATGGGCTTTGGAGGATCAAATTGAGGTTGCCAGGTTTGCAAGAAGGCATCTTACCCATCCAGCTCAATATTTTAAAAGCTCAACATGAAATTCTTTCAGGGAGAAAACTGGAGAACAAAGAAACTCTATGAAATTGGTAGGAGGAGTAATCAAAACGTGTGTTTGCTGTGTAATAGTGGCATGACTGTTACTGTGGTAACAACCACTTTCTGATTGGACTTGAGGCCTTTACTCAGGATTATAGACACCTGCCATCACACCCAGCTTCCCTCAGAACTTTCAAGAGAAAAGAGTCCTCCCTGACTTGTCTTCTCCATCAACCTCAAGTCCTTGTTTTTGCTTGTTTTCTTGTGGGGGGTGGGGGTTGAATCTATGTTAGGCAAATGCTCCATCACTGAGCTATCCCAGTCCCTCCAGTTCCCACTAGTAGAGAGTTCTGTGGATAAATTGGGTATGTCCCATCCTCTAAGTTGGCTGGCCATTTAACTTTGATCTCTTCTATCAGATTACATGGGCCCATACTTTCTTCTCTTTGGGGAGTCATTCTCTGTTTACACTCAGCTCAGTGTCAATTGACATTTATATATATATCTCAGAGAGGGTCTAGGCTCTAGATAAAGGCAAAAGACTTTACAGTAAAATCTTTTCTTGAAAAATCCTTTCAATCCAGCTCAGGAGATAGCTCAGTGGTTAAAACATTTGCCTCTTAAGCAAAAGGACCCGAGTTCCAATCCCAGATCCCATGTAAGAACAACAGCCACAAATGACCTGCAGTTCAAATCCTGAGCAAAGCAATGAGGATTTTGGTAGAGCAGTCCAGGATGGTTCCTGATATCATCCTTGGACCTCCACAGGCACATATACTCAAGTGCCCTGTGTACAACACACATGCTAATTAATTAATCTCTTCAATCTCCTGCAAACTGCGATAGGAGAGCCCAGTGGAGTTGCTTTTTGTTTTTTGTTCCAACCTTGGAACATGTTCCAAACCTTCTTCCGTGATGGACCAGATGCTGTTGTTGGCTTGTACAAAAATCATAGCTCTAAACCTCAGAATTTCCATGCTCAGGCTCTGAGGCACATAGGTGTTGAGATCATCTACCAGAACAACAGAGTAATATCTCCACCAATACGCTCACAGGAATGTACCACTCACCATGTTTTGGGTTGCAGGTGGTAGAAAAACTATTTAATGGCAACTTAAAAAACAAAGGCTAAAGTAACAAAAAGTTCCAGGGTAGGGTAGCATTCAAGGAAGCCAGTCAGAGAACCAGTCACCTAAGCTGATCTATGTAACTCTTCTAACTTTCCTCTGTGATCCCAAGATGGTTACAACAGTTCCACATGTCACGCAAATGCCAGAAGCAGGAAAAAGGAGTTATCTTTCTTTATCTATTTATTTGTGTGCACGTGTGTGTGTGTGTGTGTGTGTGTGTGTGTGTGTGTGTGTGTGTGTGTGTTAGAGGGCATTGTGTGTGCCTGTAGAGGCCCAAGGGTGACTTTGAGAATCATCTTGGATTGACTCTACTTCCTTTTTGCTCTCCTCTGGTGTTTCTCAGGTTCTGTCTTCCAAGGTCGAAAGTGCAGGCTATTGCCATTTCCACCTGGTGTTTTTATGTGGGATCTAGGATCTGAATTCAGGTCCTTCTGCTTGTGAGGAAGAGACAATCTTTCCTGCCCACATTTAAAAAACAAACAAACAAATAAGATAACTAAACTAAATTTGTTGTTACTTTCTTGAACTTGTGATCTTCCTGCTTTGACCTCCTAAATGCTGTAATTACAGGCATGTACCACTGTGTCCAGTCCCCCTTTACCTCTCTGAGAATAAGGAAGCACCCCCCCATCCAAGCTGATCTGCAAAGACTCACTGTTCAAAAATGTGACATGAACCAACTTCTAGATCAATTATAGAAAAGGGACTGGTCTTTTCTTTTCTTTTTTTTTTAATTTTTTTATTATTATTTATTCAACTGTGTGCTTATGCGTGTGTGTGTACACGCGCGCATCTCTGTGTGTGTGTGTGTGTGTGTGTGTGTGTGTGTGTAGAACCACGGACGAATCGGGAACCACCATGGACGCCTCCACCTCCTTCTGCCCCGGGATTCACAGGCTCCGCCCTACCAGGACCAGAAGCGCAGGCCGCCCCCGCCTCCGCCTGGCGTCTATACATGGGATCTGGGATCCGAACTCAGGACCTTCCGCCTGCAAGGCAGAGGTTTAACCCCTGAGCCACCTCTCCAGCCCGGGACTGGTCTTTTCAAAACCACTTTGGCACTAAGGTTTACCTCCTGGGTTGAGGAGGGTCTCAACTTTCCCTGAGAACATGGCTGGCTGGAGGATGATGAAATGGAACAAACGACTCTTGGGCAGCAGGAAAAGAAGGGTAGGAGAGGTAGAGTGAAGCCAGACGAGGAGCCAGGAGGGTCCCATCACAAGAAGACAGCACGCAGACTTGGTCAGTTTCCACTCTCCATCCTTCTCAGTAGTTGGGTAGAAAGACACACTTGGAGGCAGAAGTACTTGGGTCCTGCCAAGACTCAGCCTCCCACTACCAACTCTTCTAGGTGATGATGTAGCTCAGCTCCAGAGTGGTATTTCCATCTCCACTCTCACTGGGACTTGGGAACTCAAGTTCCCATAAGCCAGCTTATGTAGAAGATTCTAAAGACCAATTAGAACGGACTGTGGAAATTTGGAAAGCTTCAAATTTGAGAGCCAAATTACCTTGTGCTAGCTAATCCTCTTAAAAGTCCTTTATCACCCACCTCTCTGTACCTGTCTTGACATCCTTTTGACTCTTGAAATGTGCCAACATAGCAAACCATTAGCATCCACCAACACAAAAGCAAAGAATGTCACCAGGCAGCGTCTACAACCTGAAGCAGAGCTTTCTTTGCTATATAACTTGCGTATTTGTGTCCCCACCAATGTATTCAGTAAATGTGTTGGCCGATGACTGTCTCTTGTTCTACAACTGTAGAAGTTCATGCAAACCACTTCCATAATGGAACATGCATTCAGGAAAACATGGCCGTGGTCACTTCTGTTCGACTTAGACAAAGTAGCTATTGTTCCCTTTGAGGCAAGAACCATGTTTTACAATGACAAAACTCATAACTGTGACCATGAGCCTCAGTTATGGAGTCACTAAAAGGGTTGGAGCAGAAAGAACCCTGAGTGTGTCTAACATTTTTTGCTTGTCAAGGTTGCTTCATTAGACCTCCACTAGCTTATCAGGCCTTGTGAGCTAGAACCGAGGCTGAATGACAGCTAGTTTTATCCAAACATCTATAAGATGCGGCTGTGTATTTGGGGCATTCAGGTTTGGAGGATGGGAACTTAGCAGTGCTCAAAGAAGAAAAGAGGAATGCGGAAGGCTGATGGATGAGGTCACAGGACAGAGTACCATGTCTTGGTAGCTTCACTCCAGACTGAAAATGACAGGTTGTGACAGGTCCTACGCTCCAGAGTCAGGAAAGGGACCTTGTGGTAAGGAACCACCCAGAGAGGTCATCAGACAAAAATTCCCCGGGAAGTGAACTCTGAGTGCTTTGAAGAGACCATTCACCAGCTCCACCCCTCAATTGGCATAGTGGGGTCCAGCACCTACTGGGGGCTTATGAATGGGAGTGGAAGGAGGCTCAAGAGTATGTAAACTCTCACTGTCTCCTCAGCCTCCCATTAGACAGGAACTGCCGATGCAATCGCCGAGCCACGGGCTATGTGGAGAATCAAGGTTCCCAACGATGATCCACCCAGGGATTGTGGGAAGAATGAAGGAGGCAGTGGAGCGGTCCCTGAGTACTACAGTATCTGCTTCTGTAAGCTGAGACTTCTGTTTGTTTTTAAACTTTATTTAGTGTGTGTGCATGTGTGTGTGTGTATCAGAGGACACTATGTGTTCCGTGGAGGACCAAGGGTGAGTTCTAGAATCCTCCTTCTTGCTTTCCTCTGGGATTTCCCAGGCTCTGCCCACCAGGGCTGGAAGTACAGACCACCACAGGTTCCGCCTGGTGTTTTATTACGTGGGACCAGGGATCCAAACTCAGGATCTTCTGCTTGTGAGGCAGTTTTAACCCCTGAGCCGTCTCTTCAGCCCAGCTTCTGATCTTCTTATCCATCCTGATTATTCCCTGCCTTATCAGTCCATTGACTCGGGACACCCACGAAGGTGAAGGAAGTCTAGAGTCCAGCTCATGAGATTGGTGGCTCAGAGGTGGAAAGATTTTGAATCACTCAGTCCTCAGACAGGAGCTGCTGGGATACTATCTCTGTCAACCCATTCCACAGACAGAAGATTGGCCCATCTGTGACATTGTTTTATTAGGTCACCGGGAAAAGAAAGGGGGTGAGGTCTGGGGTGCCTGACTTCTCTCTTCCTCATCTAGGTTCTCTTTGTGGAATCCAGAATTGTCCAATTTCTCTTCCTTTTCATTGCCCTTGGATAAAAAGTTTTCTTCTCCTTCTCCTTCTTCGTCCTCTTCTTTTTCGCATCTCACTCTTGTCTTGAAGCTCTCAGTAGGGTGGTTATTTAGCGGAACTTTAGAACAATGATTTGCCTTTACACACTCTCCTTCGGAAACCCCACCCGAGGATAAGCTGATGGGACCTGCTTCCTCTAGATGGCGCAGATTTGGAGGGGGCAGGACAGGATGTGGTCCCACCCCAACCACCCTGACCCAAGTAGTGTCTCATCCTTCCTGAGATCCAGCTTTCTCGTGCTAGGAGCAGATGGATAGGCCAGACCCCCTCATTGCTTGGTGGGATGGACCTTCCCACATCCTGGGGCTTCTGTCCCCGAGAAGAGCTCAGTGGATAAGAAAGCCCACCATTGGAGGGCTGGAGAGGTGGCTCAGGGGTTAAGCCTCTGCCTTGCAGGTGGAAGGTCCTGAGTTCGGATCCTAGATCCCACGTATAGACGCCAGGGGAAGCGGGGGCGGCCTGCGTTTCTGGTCCTGGTAGGGCGGAGCCTGTGAATCCCGGGGCAGAGTAAACAAGGAGAAGGTGGAGGCAGTCCATGGTGGTTCCCAAATTCGTCTGTGGTTCTACACACGCACATATACATACATACACATGCACACCACATGCACAATTGAATAAATAATAAAAAAATTAAAAAAAAAAAAAAGAAAGCCCACCATTGGAATGAGAGGATGTTGTCCTCCAACTGGCCCAGAGGACATGGGACCATGCCTTCTATACCTACCTCTCTGATTTAGGGTCTAGATTTCTCTGCTTAGGTCGAGTAAACGTTCAGGAGTATGGAACCGCAGCATTCAGGAGGCTAAGGCAGGAGGACTGCTCTGAATCTGAGGCCCATCTGGGCTACAGAGTGTGACTCCGCCTCAAAATTCATAAAACGAAATTCTGGAGAGATGGCTAGGTGAGCAAAGTGTTTGCCGCACAAGTGTGAAGACCTGAATTTGGATCTCCAGAACCCATATAGCACTCAGCATGGTACAGTGTGTGCAATTCCAGCACTCTCAAGGTGAGATGGGACAGGAGGAGCCATGGATGTTAGCCTGAGGCCAGCAAGGAGGAATAGTAAGGACCCTGCCTCCAACAAGGGGGGGGGGTCAGCTGAGGCTGACCTCTGACTTCCAAATGCAGACCATGACAGCTTGTGCCCGGTCTCATACGCATGAACATTCACATACACACACCACTGCACACATGCATGCATATGACAGTACACATGCATAGCACCCCCACCCGCCCATGCACATAAAAGTCTCCATGTCTCCAAGTTATCCTGTGCCTTCTTAACCCCACGGCTCTCCCCTGCACTCCAACATCTGTTGCAGTGCAACAGCCGTACTGGCGTCCACCACATACATAAAGCCTGTGTCAAGGCTTCTGCCCACATGTGCACTTGACGTAATCCTCACACAATCAGATGGGGAAGATACAATGTGATCCCCACTTTGCAGAGGAGAGACCAAGTATTAAAGTTAAAACTACAAGGGTGTGAGTGGAGAGATACCTGAGGAGGTAAGACACCTGTTCACAAACCCAGTGTTCAATCCCAAGAAGTCCACGTGGCAGGGAGAAGACTGACTTCTGAAAATTATCCTCTGACCTCCGCCTGAGGGTCATGGCGTGTATGCACCTTCTCTCTCAAGTAAACAGATACATCAATTTAAAAAAAAATTACAGCTACAGAGCTAGCAACTATTGGAACCAACATCTGTTTATTTATTGTTGGTTTGTTTATTTGTTTTTGTGACATCATCTCACACTTCAGTCTGCAGCTGATTTCAAAACCAAGGCAATCCTCCTGCCTCCACCTCCCAGAAACTAATATTGATATCAAAGTTCTCCGAGCTCACTGGTCTGTTTGCCTATCCTGCACACCGAACTGCAACCGGAATGATGAGTGTTTTGTTTGTTTTTGCAGGTGCAGGACAGGAAGCGTGAGGACATATTGAAAAAAAAAAAATCCTTTGAGGCTCTTACTCTGGCTGGCAACTGAACTCAAACTCGCTGGCTCAAAGAAAATTGTTGTCTTAATGATATCACTGTTTACTGACTGACTACTCTTCACAAAGTAGGACAGAGAAAAATACCCCAAACTCTCAGTCAGGCCTCAGTCAAGAGTTAAGTGTGGAACAGAAGACTCTGGAATGGAGTCTAGGTGGGAGACAAGACCATATTTAAGAAATAAATATGCATGATTACTAATTGAGATTGCTACTGTGAGTCAAAGAAAGGTTTGGGGTGGGGTCCCAGGAGACACATACTCTGGCTTGCACCAGACCCAGTCCTGAGCAATTCCGCCAACACTGGCCTAGGGTTTAGGGGTAGGTCTGTGGCAATTGTCCCTTCTTGCAGAAAACACCCTAGGACACAGTGCTCTGAGAATCTGGGACAACCTCATTGGAGGGGAAAGCATAAACAGCAAAGCTTTTGAAGATGACAGAGGCTGAAGCATTTGAACACAGCCCGAGCCTTTGAGCTCTCCTTTGGGTTTAGACACTCTCCAAAGCCCAGGGGAAGCCGTCTTTGATTGGCGCCTGGGGGAGAAGGCGGATGGCTGCTTCTGACAGGACCCTCTCCGCTAAGCACGAAGCACAGAGGAATGATGCCCTTCACAACTGCTGTGCTTGAGAATCTGACAGCTGCTCTGCATTGTGCTGTACTTCATAACATCATCTCTTTAATAATAAAATCCCAAATGAAATAGGCACTACCAGGGCTGGAAATGGGGCTCAGTGGTTGGAGTGCCTACCTCGCATGCTGGGCTTGGGGCTGCCTTCAAGGAGAGAAGAGCCTTTTTTCGCCTCAGCATCTGAGACGGGGGTCAGAGAACTAACGCTTCACCTGCTCTCCTCTCCAAGGTGTGTTTTCAGGATCCTGCTGTTTGGGAAAGGGGAAAGCTGACTCCAATTACAGGAAAACAAGAGCAGGAATGCATCCTGGTGCAAATCGGCAGCAGTTTTGTAAGACCCTTGTGGCCCAAACTAATTTCGAAAATGGTTTGTTTAGGCTGGCTTGGGCCAGTGTGCAGGTCGTCCTTATTAGGAGCAAGTGCATTTATTTATTTATTTATTTATTTATTTATTTATTTATTTATTTATTTAAGCATTTAGTTTTTCGGTACTGGGGAATCAAATCCGGGATGCTAATGTATGCCAGGCAAGCACTCTAACACTGATCCCCCGCCCCTTCGAGCCTTCTTTAGGTAACCATATTATTTAGCCATCCAGCTCAAGCTATCGTTCTCAAACAGGGTCCTCTCCCAGGGCGACAAGATGAACAACTGAAGATCTAGTTGTCATAGTTAAACACAGGTATCAACTTGACTGTTGAGGTTTGAGCTCTGGGCACGGTTGTCGAGAGTTGATGGTTGAGTTAAGCCCAAAGCAAACCTGAAGGAGATTATGTAGCTGATGGGGAAGGCCCAGCCTATGGTGGGTGGGATTAGGCCCTGGATAAATTACAGAGAGCTGGTTGAGAGAGTGGGCATTCTCCTGTATACTTGGCCAGACATGCAGGTCTGGTAAGTAAGGATCATCCATCTCTCAGCCGTTATGCAGTGATGGTGTGACCAGTTCCCTTGGCCCTGGTACTGGTGTAAACTCTCCTGTCAAGCTGAACTAAGAACTGTAACCAGAAATCATGAGAGAATAAACCCTTGTTCCCTTAAGCCGTTTGATGGTCATTTATCAGCAACCATGCCAGTGAACTGCAACACTAGTTAACTCTCAAAATCTTCTGCAGCTATTACCATTCAGTGGGGAATCCTTCCAGGTGTAAAAAAAAGGGGGGGGAGTTCTGTTCTATTCTTCACACACCTGAACTGATAGGTTTGGCAGCCTCCTTTTACTGGGCTGGAAAGATAATGGATTATTTATTCTCTGTGGATCCATTCAGAGAAGATGCTTTGACCAAAAAGCAAAGAAAACCTCAGGGGTGGGTCATGTTTAGGCTTCTAGGGTCTTTGAAAGGTCACGTGCCCAGCTAGCAGTGTGCTCTGTGTTTTAGTATCTTGTCACGTTGCTGAAGATGCGGAGGACCTCAGAGACATGAAGCGAGCTGGGACGTGCTCAGGCCAGGGGAGCTCTTCTGTCCATCCCACGCCAGTGCCTAAGCTCAGGCCTCTGAAGTCCCCAACTCGGGTCCATCTTTCCTATCGTGACCCTAGAATATCTTCCAAAATACAAATCTTTCTCTGACTTAAATGCATGAGCGTGTGCATGCCAGCTGTGTGCCCAGGCCTGGGGGAGTTGGCTGAGGGACCCTGAGGGAAAGAGGGACTCTGAGTTCGGGGACCCCGCAGGCAGTGGGAGGCGGGTTCTCTGAGAGCAACCCGATTTCCACTACTGCCTCCCTTTCTCTCCCACCGTCCCCATCCCATAAAGTAGGAGGTCAGAATATTTGCATGGATCTTCAAAGTTCCGGGCGTCTTGACACACTTTCTCTCCTGCGCCTGAGTGGGAGGGACACTGCAGTAATGCCACCAGGCGAGCTCTCACAAGCATTTGAAAACCCCGAAACAGCTAGAGGAGGACCTTCTGGAAAGTTTGGGAAGGGTCTGAGGGTAATTCTCAAATAAGAAACTACAAATGGCAGTCCTTCAGGCTTGTAGCCAGGCTGTGGTAGGTTGTCATGACAACGAACGCTAGCAAATGAATACACCTGGATATCACTCAGTGGAGGGGATGGTGAGGAAGTCCCTGACTCGAGGCTGACAGGTGCGAGCAGAGGGCAGCTTACAGACTACCAGGTGGGTCACAGGGCTTCAGGCCAGAGTCTGCCATCAAGGCCCAGGCCCAAGGACACTGCATGTGGGCACTGGGCACCCATTTACGAAGCCTGTGGGTGGGAGTGGCAGAGAGAAGTCAGGTGACAAAGAGAATAGAGAAATCTATACACATACAGACTAACAGAAAGGTCTGCAAAATGGCTCAGCAGGTAACAGTGCTCGCTGTACAAGCCTGGCCACTTGAGTTTGATTCCTGGAACCCACATGGAAGAAACAGAGAACAGACTCCAGGAAGTTGTCCTCTGACCTCCACACACATGATGCTGTGTGCACGCGCGTGCCAGAGAGATGGCTCAGTGGGTAAGGTGCGCAAGGTGCCTACTTGCAAACCTGGCAACCTGAGTCCAGTTCCCAGAACCCATATGGCAAAAGGCAAGAACCTGACGGTCAAAAATTTGTCCTCTGGGGCTGGAGAGGTGGCATCCATGGTGGTTCCCGAATTCGTCTGTGGTTCTACACACACATACACACACATACATACACCCGCACACACACGCATACACGCACAATTGAGTAAAAAATAAATAATAAAAAAAATTTTAAAAATTTGTCCTCTGACTTCCGTGAGCCATGACACACATGGCTCGATTCCACGCCCTCCCTCCTCCCTCATCACTCTCAAATAAATAAAATTAAATCAAATTAAAGAAAGATGATGATACATATTTTATTGCGTGTGTGTGTGGCCACTGTGTGTCCCTGTGGAGGTCCAAGGGTGACTTCTGGAATCATCCTAGATTGCTTCTACCTCCTTCTTCCTTTATTCTGGGATTTCCCAGGCTCCACTCACCAGGGCAAGAAGTGCAGGTGGCCTCCTTTTCCACCTGGCGGTTTTATATGGGACCTGGGATCCCAACTCAGGACCTTCTGCTTGGGAGGCAGAATCTTAACCCCTGAGCCAGCTCTCCAGACTCATACATATTTTTTAAAATTTATAAAAAGAGCTGGAGAGCTGGCTCAGGAGTTAAGACTCTGCCTCCCAAGCAGAAGGTCCTAAGTAGGGACAAAACAAAACAAAACAAAAAAACAAAAAACAACGGGCTGAATCCACTGTGGCCTGCACTTCCCACCCTCATGGGCAGAGCCTGGGAAACCCCAGAGTGATACAAAAAGGTGGTAGCAGCAATCCAGAATGATTCCTGAAGTTACCGTTGGCCCTCCACAGGGACACACAGTGCCCTCTGCGCGTACACACACACACACACACACACACACACACACACACACACACGCACACACAGAGTAAATAAAAAAATTTTTTTGAAAAAAATACAGATGACCAGAAAAAGAGAGTTGGGGAGCACAGGGCCGCAGAAGCTGGAGGTAGGTGGTCAGGACAGGCTCCAGACCCGGCTGGCTTCTCACCAGCTCTCACAGGCGTGGGTGCGTGTACGCGCATGCGCATGCATGTGCAGTGCGTGTGCAGCTTGTTGAGAGGGTTGGAGTCTGACTGCTACAGAGCTGGATGTGCTGAAGGCAGAAAGATAAAAGATATAAATTTGTCTGGATATTACTTTATGACCTAGGGTTGTTTTCCACTCCAGAATGTTTGTCTGATTAGAAACAGACGCGGCCGATAGTTCTTGCTGTTAAAAACCCCACTGGGAGTCTGCTTGATCCACTGCAGAAGCCCGGAGCTGAAACCCAGCCCTGTTTCAGAGGATGCTGACACGCATCCGGGCAGCACTGAACCTTTACAACACCGAGGTCTCCCTTCTTGATCAGCTCCCAGACACAGGTGTAAACTTTTAAAGCATCCACAACTCAAAATGACAGTTCACTCTGGTAGAGGATGGGGTGGGGGGGGGCAGGGGGAAGTTATTAACATCGATTCCTCCTCTCTACCTTCCCTCCAACTGTTAAAAAGAACTCAGCTTGGGCTGGGCTCTGCTTCGCTCCTGTCTCTTTGCCTTTTAAAAAGAATTCAAGGCCGGTGAGATGGATAAGTAGGTGAGGTGCTCGTTTGAAGCTCTATCGACCTGAGTTCAATTCCCAGAAGCCTGCATGGTGGAAGGAGAGAACAGACTTCCAAAAAATTGTTCACGAACTTCGAACCATAAGTCATGGCATACCTTCTCCTCTCTCTTTCTCTCTCCCTCTCTCTTTCTCTCCTTTTTTCCCTCTCAAATTAACAAATATCTTTTAACTTTATTTATTTTACGTGTGTATGAGTATCAGAGGCCACTGTATGTCCTTGTGGAGGATCAAGGGTGACTTCAGGGATCATTTGCCCAACAGAGCCAGAAGTGCAAGCCACCATTTCTGCCTGGCGTTTTTATGTGGGACCTAGGATCTGAACTCAGTACCATCTACTTTGGAGGCAGAGTCTCAACCCCTGAGCCATCTTGCCAGTCCACAAGAAAGATTTTTGTAATACTGGCTTACTGAACAGATCTGGTTGTAATTAAAAAAAAAAAAACTCCTAAAGGAAAATAATCCAGTAACCATGGGGACAATGAGAGTGGTGAATGTTTCACAGGATGTAAAATAGGTTATAATGGAGCTTTCAAAGTCAAAGGAGACAAAATGCCACATGAAGTGTATCTAAAGTTCACACATTAGTTCATTAATAAATTTTCAAATTATTTATTTATTTGTGTGTGTGTGTGTGTGTGTGTGTGTGTGTGGACATTGTGTGTTCCTGTGGAGGACCAAGGATGAGTTTGGGAATCATCCTGGATTGCTTTTACCTCATTTTGGCTTTGCTCTGGGATTTTCCAGGCTCTGCCCACAAGGGCCAGAAGTGCAGGCCACAGTAGGTTTGGCCTGGTGTTTTTAATATGGGACCCTGGGATCTAAACTCAGGACCTTCTGCTTGGGAGGCAGAGTCTTAAGCCCCGAGCCCTCTCTCCATCCCTCATTAAAAAAATTAAGAATGTCTCATTCATGTTGAATTACTTATGAACTTTCTGAGAAAGCCTGAGAATGCAGAGAATGTATTTACCATGCACAAAGCCCTTGGTTCTATCTCCAGCAACCCCAAAATATTTCCTAAGAAAAAAAAAGACAGCTTCATTCTGCAAATTGGAACTTTTTGCACAAAATTAGTGGCAGAGAACCGTGTGTTGAGGGGGAGCGGTTGGCACCCTGGGAAGTGCCTGAGAGAACTTTCCAAACAATGCCAAGCCCTCGACGACGTTCAGAGAAGAGAAAGGGGAGAGAGGGCGAGAGGGATGGCAGTGTGGCAGCAACTCTGACACAGCGAGGTCCCCCAAAATGTCCCCCCGCCCGGCTCGCTTTAATGGGAAATAGAAAATCTAAGTCAGGGAGGTTGTGGAAGGGGGACCTAACCGATCTGTCCCAGATGGGAGTCAGCAGGAATCTTTCTGCAGGAGGCACTTACAGCCTGTATTTTCAGAATTCCCATTAAGGGTCACTGGTGCAATCAGACTCTGTTGATAGCTTTGACAGCTAAATTAAGGTGGACCAGAAAGTCGGGGCCAAGAAAATTACTGTAAAATTGGGAGGTTCACGCTGAACTGCAGCAAAATAACTCAGGAAAACACATTTCATCAAATCTTCTTTCACCCTAAGCATTCCCATGGCTTCTGCCTTTCCATTATTCCAATGCAGAACAAAGAATGCATCAGACCAAAGGGCTTCCTTAAACATTAGCCTTTTCTCTGTCTATCTTAGATATTAGTCTTCTCTATCTTTTAAAGCACAGCCCGGAGCTAATTGTTTGCAGATCTGGATTTTGGTTAAGTGTGCGGGGTCACATTTCTTTTGAATTCAATAAAGAATTACCAGTTGGAGCCAGTTTAATGAGGTGAGAGAGTTGTCAGATTAATTGGGAAGTTTGTTACAGAATTAAAAAACAGCCCGGGAGAGTGAAATAAGGCAATTAAACACATTTCTGGTGGGAAAAATATCTCCATGCATGCTCATTAGGGTAGCCAACGCCTAGCTCAGGAATATTATGCGAGTGGATCCTGCTTTCTAAAGTAAGATCACATAACAGTTTCTAACGCTATAAAGTTAATAAGAAGGAACTATTCCGTGTCATCAGTGATATTTTGGGGGGTCACTGGAAATTGAGTGCAGGTTCTCATGCATGCTAGCCCCTCAATGATGTTGTTTTGTGTGCATACTTATCTCATTAATCAATCAAGTAAATATTTAATTTAATTATCTTAATTTATGTAATTCATAATTTGGGAGATGGGACCTAGGGCTAGACATATACTAGGCAAGTGCTTTATCACTGAGCCACATCCTGAGCCCCGCATCATGTTTATTTTTAAAGATTTATTTTTTCAAGAATCTTACTTATTTCTTTGGTTGAGAGGGCAGAGGACAACTTTCAGAAATAGGTTCTCCTTCTGCCCTGTGGGCTCCAGGTTTGTGGGCAGACGCCTTTACCTACTGAGCCTTCTCACTAGCTCAAGGTATAACATCATTATTGTTGCATATTTGTTCATGATGTGCATTTGTGGGTATGGGCACATGCGTGCATGCCACAGCATTCATGTGGAAGTCAGGAGACATTTACCACACATGAGGCCCTGGGGGATATGGAGTTAGTTCTTCCCTTTCATCTTTACAAGAGTTCTGGGGAATCAAACTCAGGTCATCAGGTTTGAATAAGTGCTTTTACTGAGTGCTTTACACTGAGCCACCTTGACATTTCAAAAGTATGTTTAACCTATCAACTTTCAATGGAAACAATCATGATTTGCAATGATGACACATGCAAGGAGATTTTCAGGAATACATTTGCTATTTAGAGATCCGTTTAAGAGACTAGTGAAACCTCACCACACGAACTTATTTTCTCTGCTCCACTAACATTATTTTTAAAGGTTATCTATTTAATATATTTTATATTTTATTTATTTATTTGCGAGGTGAGAGGAGAGAGAGAGGCAGGCAGGCAGGCAGACACGCCATGGTGTACAGGTGGAGATTGAAGGAAAACTCTGAAAAGTCACTTCTCTCCTTCCATCATGTGGGCTTTGGGGGGTTGAACTCAGGTCTCCAGGTTTGCAAGCAGGTGCCTTAACCCACTGATTTATCTCCCCTCCTCAGCTGTGTCATTAAAGCACAGAGGATTAAGGCTCTCATAGGTAATGAAGAAGTGAGATTCAAAAAGATGGTCAAGACTGCAAAGAAAGGAGGGACCACACACCCTAAGGGGTGGTCTAAACACTGCTCTTCAGCTCTTGATGCTGAAAAGACATTAACCATGCTGATTCATTCAATCAATTCATTCCTCAGAAGTTGTGCTTCTGCATAAATTGTCTCCTTGTGACTCCTGGGTACCCTGACTCATGACATTTATGCACAATATCTTGTGGAGGATGCTAATATCCAGACAGTTTCCGGGGTCTGGCCTCAGACCAACTCTCGAGTCTCCTAGCAACAAGGGTTGTCTCCTGGTCTAGGCATGGACTGTTCCCTTGCATTGTTTCTTTTGGTCCCTAAATGCATTGCAGGACTCAGGAAGCTCAAAGTCCACAGTGTGTGGCTATCTATAAAAAGAGCAAGGCTGGAAGTTAGAGAGAAAGTGTATGTATATTCATAAGATGAAAAAGTATGCCATCATGTAATAATCTAACATGATAGTCCATCAAGTATATATGAAAACTACTACACACACACATATGTATGCAATCAAGCATACACACATGTATATTTTCATTTGTATTGATACACATGTATTTTCATTGTATTGTATTGATACTGTATTGATAATATATTCAGCTGTCCTGAATATATTATTAAGTGAAAGAAAAATGTACATATTAGTATATATACTGCCTTGACCTTTTGTGTAAAAACTGTATATAGAATATATTTTAAAATGTATTATATTTTCACCGGAAGCATTCTTAAAAGATATCTCAGCAACAAAAAGTAGTTATCTTTGGAGTAACATAAGAGGGCACAGAGCTATGCATTCAGAACGAGACATCATCATGTATACCTTTTCACGCCACTTTGATTTTGAGTCCTGTGACTATATAATTTAGTAAAACAAGAACCAGCTAATAGAGAAATGAACTTGGCAATGGTCATTGAAACAGGGACTCATGCAGCATAGCTTTGAACTTGCTCATGGACATTGATGACCTTGAGTTCTGTCCTCCCACCCCGGAGTGCTGAGACTTACAGGTCCGCACCGCCACGCCCACGTGGTACTGTGGCTGGAGTCAAGGCTTCGAGCACACTAAACAAGCACTCTGCCACTGACCTAAATAAAGCTCCAGTCTGGTGATATTCTTTTTCAGTTAATAGACTGTCTTGATAATCCACTGAAGTATCCTGAGCCTGGTTTTTCTTAACTTGTAAAGCCATTTCGAATGCCGTTCTGCACAATGTCACTTTGAGGGACAATGAGTCTGGGTTCAGGAAAAAAGTACTGAGGAGCAAGATGCCCATTCCCCACTAACCTTGTTCTCAGCTCCTTGCTCACTCACTCGTTCTCACTCTTGTTCCAAATTCCCTTTCCTCCCGTCCCCCCTCCCCTCCCCTCCCCTCCTCTCCCCTTCACTCCCTTTTCCCTTCCCTCCCTTCCCTCTCTTTCCCTTCCTTTTCCCTTTCTCTTTCCCTTCCCCTTCCTTCCCCTTCCTCTTCCTCCTCCCCTCCCCTCCCCTCCTCTCCCTTTCCTTCCTTCTTCTTCCTCTCTCATTCTTGCTCTTTCTTTCTTTGAGGAAGGATCTCATGTACCCTCCTTGGCCTTGAACTCATCGCATTGAAAAGGCAGGCTCTGAACTCCCGATCCTCCATTTCTACCTGCAGAGCACTAGCTCTCAGGCATGTGGAACAATGCCATCAATTCAGTCCAAAGACTTCCACTGTCCCGTCACAGTGAAACAGCTGAGTGTCACAGGGCAGATGTGGGTCTAGGCAGTCCCAGGCATGTGTTCTACCTTCAAACATTTCCATCTTATGTACTGTACACATCCCGCTCACCCTGGGAAACAACAGATCCTTGGATGGCAAGGTTTTTCAACTGCATGAATTCTGAAGTGACTTTGGAAACAAGCAAAGATGATCTTCCTGAAAGTCTGGAAGGAGAACCATCAACCTGAGCTTTTGCTCTTGCTCTGACCATGATGAAGTCTGTCTTCATTTGCTAATAAGCGAAGAAAATAAATAGCTACTCCAGGACAGGCCCTATGAATCCTTTATGAGTACGGAAGTCTTCCCTAACATAACTGGAGTACAGGAGACCAAGTACATCCTCATGTCACTGAAAGCAAACAGAGGCACGGATCATGTGGTCAGCCAGCCTCCTGGCTGGATCGAACCCTGCGGCTAGTGAGCGTCCTGGCTGGACCGACCTCCAGCAGCTTAAGCACAGGAAACGAGGCGCTCACCCACCACGAAGCTCTTCTATCAGTTGAATGCAGCCATGTTGGGGAAAGTACCTTGCACATTAGAGGGAAGTACCTATGCTGAGTCACTGGAGACATGACAGAGATGAAAAGGACCAGGTGGAACTTGCAGTTTTAGTACATGTCACCAGCCTGCCAGGGCTCCCGCTGTATGTGATTCTCTCTTCTCTTCTTTTCTTTTCTTTTCTTTTCTTTTCTTTTCTTTTCTTTTCTTTTCTTTTTTTCTTTTCTTTTCTTTTTTCTTTTCTTTTCTTTTTTCTTTTCTTTTCTTTTTTTCTTTTCTTTTTTCTTTCCTTTCCTTTTCTTTTTTCTTTTCTCTTTTTTCTTTTCTTCTCTCTTTCTTTCCTCCTTTCCTTTCTCCTTTCTTCCTTCTCTCTTCTGTTCTCTGGTTTTCCTACTCTTCCTTTTCCGCCTCCTCCGGTTCGTCGCTCTCTCACCCCCCCCCGTCTCTCTCTCTCCCTTCCCCCCCCTTTCACCACCCCCCCCCCCCCCCACCCCCCCCTCCTCCCCCTCTCCGTTACTATTACTGATATTGGGATCAAAACCCCAGCACCTCATGCATGCTAGATAAGCACTTCAGCATTCATCCTAGTTCCGCAAGCCTGCCTTTTAAGGAGTGGGCCAAGCAGTCCTAAAATGCATCTTTGGAAGCCTTGTGCTAGTGAAAACCGTGGGCCTCTGGAGGCCAAACCCATTCAAGGCTGTGCCTACCACACACAGCTTACGATGGAATCCCGGCTGGTGTACTGTGGAGCTTCGTGTAAGCTCTTGTATGTGTATGTGTATGTGGGCACTTTAGTGGTGTATGTGTCTGTGGAGGCCTAAGGGTGACTTCAAGAATCATCCTGGATTGCCCTACTTCCTTTTGGCTTTGCTCTGGGGTTTCCCAGGGTTCTACCCTCCAGGGCTGGAAGTGCAGGCCTCTGTCATTTCTGCTTGGCATTTTTCTTATGGGGATCTGAGATCCAAACTGAAGTCTTTGTGAGGCAGAGACTTTAACCCCTGAGCCATCTCTCCAGTCCTTGAGGTGAACTCTTTAGCTCTTCAGAGCATTAGTTTCCAGTCTGTCAAAGGAGCATGAAGATTTTTAGTTCTTGTGTAACACAGGCTGGCCTTGCACTCTTAAGACTTACTCCTGTTTCAGCCTTCTTTTTTTTTTTTTTTTTTGTGCTTCAGCCTTCTGAGGATGGATTTACAGTGTGGACCAGCACATCTAGCTGGTTTCTCCATAAAAAAAAATCAAAACTCTGGAAGTCACACATTCAGGCGGCCAAGAAATCCCAAGGAGATTTCCAAGAACAAAACAAAGAAGGGGCTGGAGAGGTGGTTCAGGAGTTAAGCCTCTGCCTTGTAGGCGGAAGGTCCTGAGTTCGGATCCTAGACCTCACGTATAGATGCCGGGCAAAAGCAGGGGCGGCCTGCGTTCCTGGTCCTGGTAGGGTGGAGCCTGTGAGTCCTGGGGCAGAGTAAACAAGGAGGAGATGGAGGCGTCCATGGTGGTTCCCGAATTCGCCCGTGGTTCTGCATACACACACACACACACACATACGTACACACACACACATACGTACACACACGCACACACACACATACATGCACAATTGAATAAATAATAAATAAAAAAACAAAGAAGATGGCAGAAAGGAATGATGGAAAAAGCATCTCCAAACTAAGATCCAGGAGGAGAAAACAGAAATCCATGGGAAGATGAGCAGCTGTCATTGCCCTACAAGGGGCTGGAGAGATGCTGTAAAGGGCTGGAGAGAAGGCTCAGTCAGTGAGATGCTTGCTGCTCAAGCACAGGATCTGAGTTCAAGTTGTCTATAACCCCAACACAGGGGAGGTGAAGACAGGAGAGGGGACTTGTCAGTCAGTTTACTGAATCAGTGGGCTCCATGTTCAGTGAGTGACTCTATCTCAAAAAAAAAAAAAAAAAAAAAAAAAACAAGGTGGAGAAGCAATTTGAGAGTGACATCCATCACTGATTTTAGCCTCCACACACGCACATGTACACGCGCGCGTGCGCGCACGCGCACACACACACACACACACACACACACACACACACACACACACGATTGCCCCACAAGGATAATGGAAAGTTCTGGATGGCATAGAAAGAGAGCCCTGGATGGCAGCACTGAGAATGCAGTGGTAGTCACTGTAACAGCCAAGATGCGCTTGCTGTTTTCAGGGAACTATATATATATATATATATATATATGCAAATGAATCCCATAGGTTCTCTATTCCCCTAAGTTTACTGCTTACAGGTATGTTATATAGCCAATCATAAGCTCAGAAGCTGGTTGAATCAATAAACCTGGCAATAACCTCCACGACATGTGTCTGTCCACTCTCTAGTCCACACGCTCTGGGATGGATGCGAACCTCCCTTCATCTCTCCTTTCTCCATCCACTCCAGCCGTCCACGTGGCATCAGCCACCACAAAGGCAAGTATTTGCCCATCCCTCACCCACTCACTTCTGGGGTTTTCACGTATTCCAACACTATACTCTGCAGGATCTGAGATCTGAGATCTCTCTACCCTTATTCCAGGTCAGGCATTAGGGGGCCGTCTGAAATGGCCCACGGCCTTGGTCCAGGAATGGAGATTTACCTAGGCTGATCACTCAAGAGCTTTTCTCCGAAATCCAGAAACTATGTCTCCTTGTCCTTATTTCAAGGTGAAATGGAGAGCTCAGGAGTTGAAGGCAGCCGTGTCTCCAGCTGTGGTTCTGACCAATGGGAGAGAGATGGAGGGTGGGCAGCAGAACCTCATGACACATGGAGTCCCTGGTTAGTCATGTCACCCAGCTGGTCCCCCGCCCTTCCTGTCACCAGGCTGCATGAGCTAATAAACACACATTCGTTCCAGACCATTGCAAGCTGGTTTTGTCACTTGTAGTTCAGGGACTTCTGACTAATACATGGGATGTAGACTTGGTTCCCTCCTCGGAGCCAGAGAACCATCAGGAAGCATGGGGTCACTCTGCGCCTCCCTCCCATGAATAGTTTGAAACCTGTGTCAGTCTGGGGGTGAATATAACATTTAGAAGACAGGTGGTAGAAATGGGCCACAGGCTTGCTTAATTCTGTTAAAGAACCACAATGGAGGAAAACTCATTAAAGGCTGCACACACTTATGAAGTTTGTCTTGAGATTTGAAAATAGCAGGGAATCTGGCAGAGGAGATGAAGGGTTGCAAGGGGAAAAGGAGGAAGGGATGGGCCTTGGGCCTAAGAGGTGAAAATTGAAAATATTATGAATTCACTATATTCATATATGTGACATTAAAACAAATAATAAAGAATGGAGGGGGGAAAAAGTCCACACACACAAAAATAGCAGGAGGTATTTGATCAACCCAATCCCAATTACTCTTGGAGTCGTTTCCAATAAACATAGTTGGGGTTGGAAAGATGGCTCAGGGGTTAAATCTTTGCCTTGCAAGCAAAAGGATCTGAGTTCAGGTGTCAGATCCCATGCTCAGCAAACAAACAAACAAACAAACAAACAAACAAACACAGCTAACCTTACAGGGCAGAGCCTGAGAAATCCCAGAGCAAAGCTATAAGGGGGGCAGAACAATCCAGGGTGATTCCCAAAGTCACCCATAGGTGTCTGCAGGCCCACACAGTGCCCTCTTCTCCACACACCTGCACACATATGTGCACACTCACATACACACACACACACACACACACACACACACACACACACACACACAATGGTATGGATGAAACTTCATAAACGTTGGTAGACAGCAATGGCCACAGTTTGATATTTTACACATTTCACTAACTTATGCTTTTCAGGACTACTGAGACGGGGAATGTGTCAGTCCATCTGCTCCCACCCTGGTCCCCAGGGTGACTATGAAGATGTGAGCCCTGTGCTTCCCATCACCGTGGGCCCTTCCTTGCTTCTGCGGTGGAGACTCTGGGACATGCTTGTCTCTCCAAGAAGGGCATCCTTCCCAAGACACAGGATGATTTATTATGACGACAACTGGAGAAGGGTCTCACTCTGTAGCCCAGGCTGAACTCAAACTAATAGCTACCCTCCTGCCTCAGCAGCCTCCTGAAAGCTGAGATTATAGGCACGAGCCACCATATCCAGGTTTCCAACAGATATATATATATATATATATATATATATATATATATATATATATATATATATTTTTTTTTTTTTTAAAGACAGGTCCCACATAGCTCAGGCTGCTCTCAAACTCACAATGTAGCTGATGATAACCGTCTGATCGTCCCATCTCCACCTCCTTAGTGCTGGGATTACAGCTGTGCACCACCATGCCCTGGGCATGGGGTTCTGGAGACTGAATCTAGGAATTTGTGCATGTTCAGCACACATTCTACCAATAAAGTCCTATCACAGCACACCACAGAGCAGCCAGGGCCATGCGGCATGTCGCCAGACTGATTTAAAATCACCAGATCTTGTTTCTCTTTCTGTCTCAGGCAGACACTGAAGTCCCTGGGGGGCTTTTGTTTTTGTTTTCTTTTTGGGATGTGTGACTCTGAGTGTGTATAAGGCAGAGGCAAAACCCAGGAGAGGGCTCTGGATCCGCGCAACAGTGGGAAGCGAAGGGCAGGATCCTGCCTCACAGCTTCAGGTCAGGTGGGCTCATCCGTGTTGACCTCCTGTGAGGCCCCTTGAGAATTCTGAGCTAGAACCTGTCCTTGTACTTGTCTTGCCAGGCAGGTCCTTGGTAAGAGCCATGCGCCAGTCTTTTGCCTTTCAGTGCCCATGTTGTCACTGGTCAATTTCTCTTGCTTGATCATCAATGGAGGCTTCCACCATGGGTTCTTGTCCCGCCTCCACCCCTGCCCCTCCCACACGGAAGCCCCTCCTAGGCACAAGTCCCTCGACTCTACCCTCCACAGTGAGTGAGCAAGAGCATGCTTTGCACATCGCCGTGTTTCCAGCGCCTGGCACTGTGCCGGGCCTCCAGTTGCCGCTTGCCAAGTGTTTGCTCAGTGACTGCATCTATATGCAATGAGGTCTCAGAATGTGCAGCCCAGCCCAAGTCTAGCCACACCACCGGACCCAGCTCCAAGCAGGCAGCTGCAATTACTGGATACATCTTGGCGGTATCTATCCTGCTAACCAATATGCATACACATATAGAGGTGTGTGTGTGTGGGGGGGTGTACAATTGGTTTTGAAATCGTGTCTGAAATGTTAAAGGATATGTGTGACCAAGCTGGAAGTAATCTCGCCTCTTACGAAAACGTTTGTTTGGAGCTGTGTTATTTGGCCAGAGAGCCACCTGTGGAGTGTGTCTTGCATTGCTAAGTGGCTTGTTTCCCAGTCCATATACCAGGTGCACAAGCAATGGTTTACTATGTTATTGGTTGTGTTTACAGAGACAGGCGATCGATGGGCTCTGGACTCTAGTACTGACACTTTACAACATGCAACAACTACAAAACTGAACAAACCAAACCAACTAACACAACAAAACATGTTTCCCCCATTGCAGCACAAAAGGAGAGAGATCTCAAGAGGCATCACGTCTCCCTCAGAGACTGACAAAGACTGATGCTAGATGAGGGAGAAGGGATTCTCCACAGTGATACGCCCACTGATAGGTCATCCTTGCTCCAGCAAAGGCCCAGACGCATGCCATTAGCGATAACCCGGGTGGGATTTAGAGGACAGAAGACACAAGAGCAGGAGGGAGACTGGTGGGGCAGAAAAAAGTTTGTAATGGAAGAAAGTTGGGGACTGGGATTGTGTAATTAGGGCTGAGAAAGACAGGAATACTAAGAGTATAATTTTTTTAAAAAAGAAATTATATTTTCCCTGTCATTGTGGGTCACTTTGCCAGCCACAGCAGGGGATTTCTTTCCTTCTTTTTATGTGCCATTTCAAATGGAAACCGTTTAGGGAAGTGAGGGTGGCCTGCTTTGGCAACCAAGGCCATGTGGCATGTCGCCAGACTGATTCAAACTCAGACCAAATCTGGTTTCTCTTTCTATCTCAGGCAGACACTGAAGTCCCTGGGTGCGTGTGTATTTTTCTTTCTTTCTTTCTTTCTTTCTTTCTTTCTTTCTTTCTTTCTTTCTTTCTTTCTTTCTTTCTTCTTCTTTCTTCTTTCTTCCTTCTTCTTCTTCTTCTTCTTCTTTCCTTCCTTCTTTCTTTCTTTCTTTCTTTCTTTCTTTCTTCTTTCTTTGGTGGGATGTGTGACTCTCAGTGTGTAAAACCCAGGAGAGGGCTCTGGATCCGCACAACAGTGGGAAGCGAAGGGCAGGATCCTGCCTCATAGCTTCAGGTCAGGTGGGCCCATCCGTGTTGACCTCCTGTGAGGCCCCTTGAGAATTCTGAGCTAGAACCTGTCCTTGTACTTGTCTTGCCAGGCAGGTCCTTGATAAGAGCCACGCGCCAGTCTTTTGCCTTTCAGTGCCCATGTTGTCGCTGGTCAATTTCTCTTGCTTGATCATCAGTGGGGCTCTTGTCCCGCCTCCACCCCTGCCCCTCCCACACGGAAGCCCCTCCTAGGCACGAGTCCCTCGACTCTACCCTCCACGGTGGGTGAGCAAGAGCATGCTTTACACATCGCCGTGTTTCCAGCGCCTGGCACAGTGTCAGGCCTCCAGTTGCTGCTTGCCAAAGTGTTTGCTCAGTGACGGCATCTATACGCAATGAGGTCTCAGAATGTGCAGCCCAGCCCAAGTCTAGCCACACCACTGAACTCAGCTCCAAGCAGGCAGCTGCAATAATTACTGGATACATCTTGGGCAAGTGGGTGAATCACTCCACACCTCAATTTTCCATTCTGTGAAATGGGGATAATTGTACCTATGTCATTGGGTTATTAGATGATAAACATTAGACGGTTCTCGTGAGCGCATGATGTGGTACCGACCTCAGCATTGCCGTTATCTCCTGCCTGTCCTGAAAGAGGATTACACATCTTTGCCCAAGACTGACAGCAACGCCTTATGGGAGGAGTGTACTTTCCCACCCCTCCTGTGCAAGAACCAATGCAATAGAAGGTACATATGCCACAGTCAGCATGAATGAGGCGGGGCGTGGTTCCGCGTGGCATCAAGTGCCTCAGGTCACAGAGGCTGCGGCTCTGTCCTGGACTCCAGCGTGAAGCCACCTAGAACTGAGCTGCAGCCACACCCACTGTAAAATATAAAATACGAGCCAGTCACACCAATAGTCCCCCATGAGGAGGAAAGGCAGAAGGATCAGAAGTTTAAGATCATTCTTGACTACATAGCAAGTTCAGAGGCAGCCTTGACTACATAAAAATCCAAAACATCACCAATTAAATATAAAAGTTTGAGCGGGAAAGAGCCCAGTGTGGCTCACTGCAGTGGCACCACCCAGACAGAAAGCTGACGGATACCCAGTACCTGCCACGAAGCAGAAGTCTCCCTGAAGTCTCTCCTGCATCAACTGCTCCTACACCTTTGCTTGTGTGGGTGGAACATGCAATTGCTGTGGTAAAGTCTGGTAAAGTCTGGTTGGCATGTTGGTACAGAAAAGGGAAGTAGTATGTGTGTGTCTGCTTTTATTTATTTTTGCTTGTGTGCAAGTTTTTGTGGTGTGTGTGTGTGTGTGTGTGTGTGTGTAGGTGTGTGTTTATGTATGTCAGAGGGCACTGTGTGTGCTTGTGAAGGGTGATTCCAAGGGTGACTTTGGGAATCATCCTGAATTGCTTCTACCTCTTTTGCTTTGCTTTGAGATTTTCCAGGCTTTACCTTCCAAAGCTGGAAGTGCAGGCCACTGCCATTTCTGCCTGGTGTCCCCCCCCCCCCGCAACTCCCATGGGATCTGGGATCTGAACTCAAGTCCTTCTGTTTGTCAGGCAGAGTCTGAGCCCGAGAGCCATCTCTCCAGACATTCTAACCAGTATATCTAGGGGTCTCCAGTCCACCCCAAGGTTCTCCCAGGATTATTTGCCTCAGCAGGTAGTTTCCAGTTGTTCAGTCCTTTTGTCCGTGCTGAGAATCACTGCTAGAGAGATTCTCCATGTGGTCTCCCCCTTGCCATCGTGCATGAAATACAGTGAGATAGCCCACCACAGATGCCAGAGGGGCAGCTCCAAGTTTGTGACCCTTCCATCCCCACCGACCATTCCAGGATTGACAGAGCCTGCAATCTCTGGCTCTTCCTGTAGTGGGCATGTACCTACTGCTTCCCCTTCACCAAGCATGGGATGGCAAGGGAAAGGAAGATGCCAACATTGTCCTCATTGTAAAGATAATGTGACAGAGGGTTTGAGAACTGAAAAGTATGCTACATACATCCGGCCAGCAGTAGAGTCTGGATTAGAAGCAGAGAGACCCCAGCTCTTGGAATAGCAACACCCTACCCTCCACCCCACAAGGTTCACCCGCAACCATATTTCCTTCTGCTTGTTTTAGATGAAGGATAGTCTACAGACTGGGGCCCCGATCCTCCTACAACAGCAGGCTGCCCAAGACGGCCCTCGCTAAGGAGTAGGAAGAGGGAAGGGGCACGGGGGAAGCTGGCATGGGCTTATTAGTCTTCTTCTCACTTGTATCTGTACTTGCCCACTCCCAGTGGAGCCTGCCGCTCTTACTCTTGCGACCGGGAGCCCACCCAACTTCTTAGCTAGTAAACTGCTTGTCTACACGTGAGGCTCTGTGGTCAAGGCCAAGGCTATTTGGCATTGTTCACAGAAGTCACTGAAACTTAGCCAAGGGGGAGGCCTGTTAAGAGTGAGCTGGATCACAGGGCTGTCTTCGGGGGGAGTAGAGGAGACAGTCAGGAGTTATAAAGACGACCTCCACTCTGGCTGAGAATCAGAGACGCTCTGGAGAGCAGGCAGCAGGAAGCCTGGCTTCGGGGGATGAGTAATCTCTCAGCAGGCAGGCGTTGCAAAGAACATCTTAGCGGAACGGGACGTTCTGGACGAAGGAGATGGTCTGAGTTGGACCAGCGGGGGGTACAGTGAGTCAGATGCCAGGAAGTATGAGTTAAAAACTGAACTGACAATGGGCAAGTGCCAGCCCAAGAAGATCTGGTCCTACTCACTAGAACATACACAGATGTGTGCACATTTTCGCTTGTTTTTGAGACAGAGCCTCCTGGAGCCCAAGGGGTTTTAATTCACCATGTAGCTGAAGATGATCTTGAACTTCTAATCTTTTTGCTTCCCCCTCATCCTAGATTGCTGAGATTATGGGAATATACCACCATGACTAACTTTCTTTTTTTTTTTTAGTATAGGTGTGAGTGTGGGTGTACAAGAAGGCACCGTGTGTGCCTACTGAGATTCGAGGTGGACTTCAGGAGTCATCCTGGATTGTTCTAACCTCCTTACTGCTTTGCCCTGGGGTTTCCCAGGCTCTGCCTGCCTGGACTGGAAATCCAGGCCACCACCTTTTCCATCCCACGCTTTTACATGGAACCTGGGATCTGAACACGGATCTTTTTGCTTTTGAGGCAGAGGCTTAACCCCTGAGCTACCTCTCCAGCCCCATACCTGGCTTCTATTATGTATATATCATAATCTAATATTGGGGCAGGGCACAATCTAATAAGGAGTTCCAGGCCAACCTGGGCTGCCCCATGAGACCCTGTCTTAAACAATAACAAAAATAAATAATAATAATAATAATAATAATAAAACCAAATCTCCAGCCCAGACTCAACCCTGCACAGAAAGGTTCAGAGCAGAGAGGCAATTCAAGTGGGTCTTGGATGTGTCCGTCTCAGAGAGAATCTACAAGTGACCCCAAGCTTGGAAGATGTTCTCCACACACCGAGGAGGAATGAGCTCCAGAGAATGAGGAGCCTCCATTCTTGGTAAAAGGTTACAAATCAGATGAACAGGGGAGTCTGAAGCTGAGTCCCTGTGAAATAGCAATTAAGCCTCCTCTAGGTGCCACGTGTGGGGCTCAGAACCTGGACGACACAAGGGAACGAGACGCCTGCCCTCCCAACTCTTTATCTCAGGCTGTTTCTTTGAATTTGTTTTTGTGGTGGTCGGGTTCAAACCTGGGGCCTGGCACAGGCTAGGCAACTGCTCTGCCCATTGAGCTCTGTTATCCCCCTGCTTGCTTCTTTGAGACAAGGTGGAAGCTGTGAAGTCCGAGCTGGCTGCTAACTCGCTGCAATCCTCCTGCCTCTGTTTCTCCAGTGCTGGAATTACAGACATGCGTCACCATGTCTGGCTGTGGAAATGTTCCTTTCAAGGAAATGTCAGCATCGGCTGGTACTTTCTGTTTGTCAGCGACATGACTCCACGTGATAATGTGTTTGTGAACTCAGCAGATCTCTGAAAATGCCCCCTGAGGAAGTAATACTGTCCTAATGAGACAGATGGGTAAACTGAGGCTCAGAGACGTTGCCTCATCCTGGGTCAAGGCAGTAAGAGACAGAACCGGGAAGGGTCATGAGACATCCGGTTCAGAGGTGGGCTGTTGACCCCCTACTTAGTATCTTTCTCTGCGTCGAAAGCAGCTGTAAGAGGAAGATGCTTCTCTGTTCACAGCAAAGGGTCAACCCTGCCTCCTGACTCCACTTTGACTTCTTGAAGAGTCTAGACCACTAAAACCACATCTCTAGAAGTCCCAAATGCCTGTCCTTCCTCCTGAGACTGAAGCAAGGCCTTCCTGTGTGGTCCAGAAGTTTGTGTCCTTTACAACTGACTACTGCCTGTGATCGGATGAGGACAGAAAAGAAAATATGTGTAGACTTTTTCAGAGTAATATACTGAGTAATAACAGTAGTAGTAGTAGTAACAATAGTAATAAAAACAAATGAGCACCTTGGCGGTTTTTAAAAAATAATTTTATTTTTTTCTCTCTCTCCTTAGTCCCCATTCCCACACCACCCCCCACCTTTTCCCCTGACAATCTTTCGTCTCCCTCATCACACTCCCTCCTATTCTCGTCTTTTCACTTGTGTGGCCCGCTGGGCTTCATGTCTTTGATGTCACAGCCTGACACGATTCATGTTCCAGGAAGTGTTACAGCTTATTGGGTGGGTATTTTGGGTTTTTTTTTTTTTTTTGGTTAGTTGTGTGTGTGTGTGTGTGTGTGTGTGTGTGTGTGTGTGTTCTAACAGAATCACACAGCACAGACTGGCTTCAAAATCACTACGCAGAAGACGGCCTTGAATTTCTGATCCTCTTCCCTCTGCCTCCCAAGTGCTAGAATTTCATGCATTCAGCATTTCCTGAGGTTTATACAGTGCTGGGGACCAATCCCATGGTTTTCTGCACGTCGCGCAAGCACTCTGTCAACAGAGCTACATCCCAGACCTTTGTAAATTTCGTTTTTCTAACGACTCATTTCTGTTGCAGTTTAAAATGCTACTGTTTTGAGATGCATTAGAAATTTGCAAGGAAGAAAGCGAAGTCGGAGGCTTTCCCACAAGTACTGAGAGCTGAAATTTCCCACATCTGAGGATAGAGACTCTCTAATAAAAGCAAGGTCTAGGTCCACCCATGCCAATGCCTCTTTCATTCCTCCCTCCTTTCCAAGGATGGTAGACAGGCAGATTTTGGCAGAAGCTAAGTGGGTCTTCAGGTCTCTGGGGTTAGGTAAGCAATGCCCCCCAAGGAACAGTAGAGGGGTGGGGATCTGGGCTGCCCTGCTCGGAAGGGGAGGTTGGTGACCACAAGGCTCTTGTTCCTGAGCGAGTGCAGCAGCTATCCAGCCTTCCCTGTGGCTAGAGCAGTGGCACTGCAGGACCTTCTGCAAGTGACTACGACCCTTTCCTTTGCAGACCATGGTTTGGGAGAGTCCTACAAATGACCAAGACTGACCTGTTTGCCAGACCCACTGTCCTGCGGGTTCAGAGTCTTACATCACTTCTTAAGAAGAAAATCAAATAGTACTTCTTGTTCATGCGTGTGCAGACTCGGATGAGGACCTGCTACCCGCTGGGGCTGGTATATAGGAGACTGCAGATGTCACTTGGGGAGGAGACAAGGAGGATCTTCAAGGGAAACAGGGTCAGAGGCAAATCAACAGGTGGAACCACATGTGGACGTCTTTGGCTTGGACCCCCCAGTACTGCAGAATTGCAGAATAGGAAGTTCTGGCCCTGGCTGCCTTTCTCATCTCTAAGCATTGGCTTGAACTGTCCCATCTTCACAGTGGACTTCCAAGAGGCAGGTGTGTGTAGTATGCACATGTAGTGAGCATGTACGTGTGTGTGTGCATGCACACGTACCCACAGTGCCCGGTGGTGTGCATGGAGTGGTCAGATCAGCAGTGCCTTGCATTTTACAACCCCACACTTGTTCAGTTGTTTTCCTATCATTATTTTTTTTTCCCTCAGCTCTAACCTACCAGGTTCTGCTGCCTATGCCAAGTACCACAGTTTTGTAGCCAAGACATGAACTGAACAACTACCTGAAAATTGGAGGATTGAGTTCTAACACCAAAAGAGATCCTGAGACAGACATTCTGATCCGTAGTTACCCTGTGCCTGACGAGATCAACCTTTTTCAGCTTACTGAAAAAAAAAAAAAAGAAAAATCAAAGGAATTGGTTCTATCAGCCCTGACAGTCCCAGGGGTCTCCTGGGGGGTCCCTCTTTGGTTCCTTTGTGCAGACTATGGGCTTGGCAGTTGTGAGTGGTGGATTCTAGGGATCCAGGGTGGAGATTCCCATGACCTGCAGATTGGCCAGAAGACAGGGGCTTCCATCTGGGGAAAGTCCTGGCTGCTTTTCATTGTTCCCCTAGTCTGAGGCCCTCGAGGAAACCCCTGAGTGCGTTGCTAGCTTGGCCTTGGGCTGTGAACAGGAAGTAGACCGAGCTTCATCAAAAGGAAATATCACTGCAATAAAGTAGCCGCTGTCTGTTTTCATTTTCTCCTGAAAGTCCACTTTTAGTTTTTATTCACTGCAAGCTGAAAGGGAGTCTTCAACCCCTCTCCCCAGCCACTGATCCTGTGAGGGCCTTAAGCTGTAGCACAGGCCAGAAACCTACCATACTGGCACAAACACGAGAATCCCTTCCCCTGGGAGAAGTGACCAAGAGGTTTGTTCTAGGAAGTTTTGCAGGGATTCTTTTTTCTTCAGACCCATAGCCTTGGATCTACTACCTTCCTTCTTATTCATCCACCCACCCATCCACCCCTCCATCCATCCACTCACACACCCACCCATTCGTCCACCCATCCATCCATCTTCTTACATCCCTACCCATCCACCCACATATCTACCCATCCATCTATACATCTATATATCCACCCACCACTCATCCATCCATCACCCACCCACCTACCCACCTGCTCACTCATCCATCCTTCCAACCAACCAGCAGATGCTTATTAGGTCCCTTTGGTGCCAAGCACTTGTGCTAGGTATAGAGAGTCCAGCAGAGAAAGAGATCAAGTCCTGACATCAAAAAGTCCATCTCCTAGGAGGGATGACGAATTCCCAGCTATCTACAGGTTGAAGATATTTAACCTGCTGAAGGAGAACCCCACTTTGCCTCCATAGCACCCTCAGTCCACATACTTAAACACAATCTTGGTAGATGGCTCCCAGCTTTCTGGTCCAGCTTCCTTAAGCCCTTTGATAGCTCTAAGACATGCTTCCAAGTTCTTTGACACTTCCTGTAGGTGCTCTTCTGTTGCATGTGGGTGGACTTGGTGACCACTTTCAAGTGATGGCAGCAATGCTGAGAGACTGTGAAGGAGGCTAGACAAGGTGTCATGGCTGGGTCCTGGCTCTCTCTCTCTGTCTCTCATAGTTAATCTTGGATGTCAATTTGACTACACCTGGCATTAAAATCTAAGATCAGCTGAGACCACCTAAAGAGATTATCTGGATCAATACATTTACAATATAAAGATCAGCCCTAGATCCCATTGGAACCTCCGTAGATCTGATCAGAACTTCCCAGTAGTGGATCAGATAAAAGGAACCACAGAACAGAAGACTGGAAAGAAGAGAGACTCTCCGGGAATCCTCCAGCCTTCAGCTATCACCCACTAGCCTACTGGATCTCTGCAGTGACTTAGCTGCCTCCAGCTTCAGCCACCAGCCATGTCACTTCCGGCATGAAAGACTATCTGCCCTCTGGAACCATAAGCTGAATAAATCTCCCTTTCTCCCTTCAGTTGTTTGACTTTGGGTGCTCTCTCACAGCAACAGTTAAGAGTAACTATTACATGCACATTCTCTCTCTTCCTCTCTCTCTCAGAACACTGGAACCCAGTTGCTGAGCCACAAAGAGTCACTGGCACACTGGGGATGTCATGGGTCATGAACCACATGCTTCAGCTGATAGTCCGCCTGAGGTCCCAGGAGACAGCCAGCACCAAGCACCGGGACCTGGAAATGCGGGAGCCATCAAAGTGGCCGAGCCCAAGTTACTGTCTGTCCACCACTTCAGGAGAGAGTAAGAACTACATAGGGAACTACGAGCAGTAATAGTAGCAACAATAAATATGGTCAGACCTGGAATCCATGGTGCACTGGCTCCAGGATCCCAGAGGTTAAGAGGTCCACAGATGCTCAAGTGTCTCATATGGATAGAATAATGTTTACATGTAACCTACATACACCTTGCCATATACTTTAAGTCCTCTCCAATTCTACCTATTACGGCACAGAGCACTAGGTAGCCCTATGCAAATCATTGTTATTCTTTAGGGAGCAAAAAGAAATCATTTAGTACATATTTGATACAGATATGCATTTCCCCCCAAATATTTTTGACTCAAGGTTGACTGTATCCATGGTTGTGGAAGTCATGGATACAGAGGGCTATAACTGCTTTTGCTCAGAGCCACTATGTTTGGATGCTTGCTGTCCAGCATAAGATAACAGAAGAGCAAACCATCCTGATACATGGGCAGACCTCCTGCGAATCTGTGAGAGATGGAAGACTCTGGGTCTTCCTGAGACCAGCCGAGCCAAAGCCTGCATTCGAATGGTCCATTCGACACAATGTCCCAGGTTAATCTTTTTGCATCCTCAACCCCTACCATCTTCCCTGCCCACATAGTTGTGGCACTTCTCCTCGATTTGGCAGCCAGACGGGTCAGCTTGAATTCCAGCACTCTTGGATCCTGACCCTCCACTAGCATCCCGCAGGCAGCAGAACAGAACACAGCATCATCACTGGTTCTCCATGACAATGCAGGCAGCCCTATAATTGGAGTCCATATTTCCTCCTTCCGGAGTTTGCCTCCTTCCCTGCCTGGTCTGCTCCTTCTACAAATTCCATCTCATATGCCACATTCTTGGCAAACTTTTCCTTGACTAAGTATGAGCTCATTTCTGAACTTAATGAACATGGAGTAACATCTTAGTATCTTCTGATTTTAACCACTTTAAGCTTACAGTTTAGTAATATTAAGAAATTCACATTGTGATATACAATCATCCTCTACCCATTTCTAGAACTTTTCCTTCATTCCAAGGAAAGTCTGTAGCTATTAAGCATTAACTCGCCATAACTTTCTTCCCCAGTCCTGGGTAACCTCAATCCTACTTTCTGTTCCCATAGTTCTAACTAGCCTGGGAAACTTATACAGGAAGAATAATTCAACATTTGTCTCTCTTCTATCTAGATCACTCAATTTAGCATAATATGGCAAAATTCATGTTGTAGTATATGTCAAAAATTTCATTTCTTTCTTTTAAAAAAATGTTACTCCTGCTGAGCCATCCACTGGCCCCAAAATGTTATTCCTCTCTGTGGCCAAATAATATCCATTGTGTGGATATATTGGAAATCGTTAAAGTTTACCCGTTGATAGACATTTGAGCTTTTAGCTATCACGAATTACTTCAATGAACAGTATACACGTATCTGTTTAAATCCCTTTCTTTAAAAAGTATGTCATTTATGTATTTAAAAGGAGAGACAGAGAGAGAGAGAGGGAGAGAAAGAGAGAGAGAGAGAGAAAGAGAGAGAGAGGGAGAGAGAGAGAAAGAGAGAGGGAGAGAGAAAGAGAGAGAGAAAGAGAATCTGTTACTTTTTCCTTGAGTAGGAATCTGTTGGATCCACCGTTTGGTTTTTAGCCACCTCTGCTTCAAGTTTATTTTGTCCTACCCTGGCATATGACCAGAGATAGTCCAAGTGCTCAAACCTCAGACTCTTTTCATGAGCCACCTCCTTTCTATCTTCAATGTTCTCCCTGTGTCTTCTCTCTGCTTACTTACTGGTGGCCACATTCGTTCTTCCAGAGCAAGTGCAAATCCACTCCTTCAGGTTGTCTGCCCTCAACTCCTGAAATTCAGGACTTCAATCAAGAGTATGAGTTTTGGCTCTGCGGTTCTATACAGCTCCCTGAGCCTTCAACCTTATGTATAAAATGGGCTGATGTGTTTTTCAACCTTTGAAGAGCTATTTCTTGTGGAAGTTGAAGAGGACAAGCATTAAAATGTCTAGAAGAGCTCAGAACACTTATCAGTGTTTAGCAAAAGCTTGTAGAATAGGAGTGCAATTTTGAGTACTTGACTTACCCTCTATCCAAAGACCAGCAAGCTTTCTCTAGCACTTCTGCTCTGTTACCTGTATATGTTTTTTAGGATCTGTGGGCCACATGGTTTCTTTCCTGACTATTTAACAAAACATCCAAAGAAAATCGCACAATAAATGAATATATTATATTCTGATAAACAGGTAGAGGGCCTGATTTACCCTTAAGGCCTTACATCATCCCTGACCCTGCCATGTTTTATCTTACTTCTGGATTCTCAAAGTTACCATCATGATTGCTACTGATGCTGAACACTTTGATTCTGCCTGTGGTTACCAGGCAGTATTCCAAACTCTTTATTAGAAATGGAGCCTTCAGGGGGCTGAAGAGAGCCATAACCCCAAGGCACTGCAAAGCATGCAGCAGACTTTGGACAGTACCTGTATCATCCCAGGTGCCTTTCTTGATTACAATTACAGGGGTGGGCATTTGCACAGGTCTCTAAGTCACCCTCCTTCCTCCTGTGCAGTTTCCATAGGAACTAGAACCACTGCACACCCCCACCAGTGGACTGCACTAATAACTGTGGATGTCACAAAAATCATAGCAGTGTCTTCTCTTGGATCGCTACCTATCTAGTAAGTAGTGAGTTTGATGGTGGTTCTTCTGCCTTACTTTAAATGAGTCTCCCCATATGAAATTGATCAGAAATGGACCTGAGGAGCTATAGCTGATTGTCACAGAATAACCTAATAGTTGATGCAGTCCACTTGCCTACAGGGCTTTGCTGTGCTCTGAACCCTGTTTCTACAGCTGGGACCACAGGTGTACATCACCTCCTTTAGCTTGAAACATTAACAGCTCTGCAGTGCAGCTGTTGTTTTATTTTACCCAGGAGGCAAAGGGCTCGGTGAGTTAAAATCTGTTGCCTAAAGAAGCCCCCATCGGCCAGTGACACACTGGAGATATTACTGTATTCCTGGAACCCAGCCCACAAGAACCCAGCTCTCTTGGCTGGGAGAGCTGCAAGGAAGATTGGCGTCTGGGGGACTTCTGTGGACTTGGGTACGTCTCAAGCACTACCTGCTTGCTAGATTCGCCTGGAACCATCTAGAAAATACCGCAGGCTGCCCCCCATGCCAAGAGAATCAGGATCGCTACAGGTTTTAGAAAATCTCCCAGATTCCACCACGTGTGTCATCATTAGACACAGGTGTCAACCTCATAGTTGAGGATTTGAGCTCTGGGCACATTTGTAGAGAATTAGTGGTTGAGTTAAGCCCAGAGCAAACCTGCAAGAGATTGTCTAGCTGATGGGGAAGATCCAGTCCATGGTAGGTGGGACTGGGCCCTGGAATAAATCACGGAGCGCTGGTTGAGAGAATCGGCGTCCTTTTGTACATTTGGCCAAATATGCTTGTCTGACAAGTAAGGATCGTCCCTCTCTCAGCCTTTAGGTAGAGATGGTGTTGGTGTGAGCTTTCCTGTCAAGTTGAACTGAGAACTGTAACTGTAAGCATAAGAGAATAAACCTCTTGTTCCCTTAAGCCGTTTGATGGTGATTTATCAGCAAACATGCAGGAGAACTGCTAGGATGTGCCAAGCAGGAATAGAGAACCAGACAGCTGCATAGCATGGTTGTCTTTGGGAAGGAAAATCAATTGAGTCTCTGAGACGCTCACTCGCCTACAAATGATGCTGAGGTCTGAACAGGTTTGTCTCCTCTAGTTGAAAGTTGATTGCTGCCGAGGTGGATTAGGAGGTGGCTAAGAGAATCAATGCCTTTCTCACAGAAGGAAGTTCTTGCTGAGTTACAGAAAAAGTGGGTTGTAATCCAGGGGAGGGGCTGTGCTTCTGAATGCACCTGCCTGTTCTCTCAGCTCCTACCATGACACCCTCTGCCACCTATGCCCTCTGCTTTGTAGGACCCAGATTATGAGCTAAACAAACATCTTGCCTTATAAATTTCCAGCACTAGGTATTTTGTTATGATACAACAGAGAATGGACTAAGCTATGTGGAAATGTGTCTCCAGAGGAAAATGGGCTCATTCAATAGAAAAAAAAAAAAAAAGATGGGAAGGCAGGGAGAGCAGAGGAGGGAAGGGAGAAGATGAACGGAAGTGGATTGCTTCTTGTCCCATTCAGGTTCCCTTACTCCTAGTGCTGAGCCAGTTTAGAGCGCACACAGATGGAATCCCTGGGTCTCCACCAAGAAGGGTCTCAGCAGGAGTCAGGCACGTGGAAGCTGGAGGCAGCATGCTGGACAGAAGGAGCCAGCTGGTGGGTGGTAGGCATCGGTGGCCCCACCTCCCAAGGGCTTGGAAGCCTCACACCTGGCCATTCACTGTAATGAAGTAACACGGCAGGAACCCAATCAAATCCAACTCCGTGGGTGAAAAACTGCTTACGCCAGAGACTGTTCTGTGGCTGAACAGATGTTACTGTTGTCTGTTTAAATGATCAAGATCTCACTGGAGAGTTGGAGTTTGCTGCGGATGTGCTCAATCCGTTCCTCATAAAGGGACGGGTGTGTCCGACGTCCAGTGCAGCAAGAGGGATGTGAGTGAAGACCCCTTGAGCTGTGTTTGAATCTAGCTTTGTCTCTGTCTCTGCTCTTCCTAAGGCTTTGAGCAAGTCACTCTGTGTTTTTCACTCTGATCTTGGAAATGAAGTTTTTTATTTTTTTTCATTTTTTTGAGAATGCGAGCAGGCAAGGAAGTAATTCCTAACTGCTAGAGGGATGTGGTTGGCGTATAATATTCATGTGCCAAGAAAGCAATTCATTTTGATTCTTTCTTTTCATCTGGTTATAACTGAGATGCAGGTGTATATATATTTACGTCCTTATATTTTGTCCTTTCAACAGAAGAGAGCTGTTCTTAGGTAACTTCTCATACTGTTAGCCACCTGCATGCAACTGGAAATTGACAACACTGATTTACATGTAGGATGATTTACTTGTATGGTATGTGATTACTACTTAAGATGGTGCATTAAAGTTGATTTGCAAGTAAACTCAAGTTAGAAGAGTGGGCACACACGTTGGTTGTATGCAAGGTGAAAACAATCCATGAGATACCCCAAAACTTTAGGAGAACTGAGTGTGATTGTGTTAACACTCTGAGTTGTGGCTGGAGTTTGTCTTTCAGAGAAAGAAAACCTGGGGCCGGCCAGATAGCTCAGCAGGTAAGGTGCCTGCTCATAATCCTGGCTATCTAAGTTTGATCCCTAGAAACCCACATGGTAGGAGGAGAAAATTGAATTCAGAACCTTCTTCTGACATTCATCCATGTGCCCTGGTATGTGTGTGTGCCCTCTCTATCAATTCCTCTAACATGTTCAATAAAATATTTATATTCACATATTCTGATGTGCCTGTGAATTAATTTAAAAAAAGGAAAGAAAGAAAAGCCTATCCATGTTCCCTTGTCTGAAATAAGCTCTTTACTTTAATATATATATATATATTAGAATTGGTGGGTTCTGAGAGTATGGGCAGGTCACATTGATCGCAAAATGGATCTCAGTTTGAGATTACATTCAAGATGACCAAAGGGTACTGGCGCAAAAAAGATTAGTCCTGTGGTCTGTGTTTTCAGTACTTGGTGAGCTGGAAATGAAAAAGGGAACTGGGAGATCTGATAGACACTAGCTTATCCCATCAGCCTTTGGTGCAAACATTTCCACCACATGGGTCTTGTCAATGACTCAGCCAGTTCTCTGAGTTCTGATTCTTATTCTTCCTAAGACAAGTCAAGTCCAAACAAGAGAATATGAGCGCTGCGTGAACACAGCGAGGGACCCTGGATTAAAGGGGGCGGGAAACCACATTTAAATTCAAATTCAGACAATCTTTGCTTCTTACTCTTTTTTTTTTACAGAGAAAAACTACTCCGTTGTTGATAACAAATTTCTTGTTTGTTTTTCAGGAACGAAAACTTAAAAAAAAAAAAACCCACACTTTCTTAATATTGTATTATCCACTGTACCTAAGTGTTACAAAGGGGAATAATCTACAAGTAATGAACTATGGTAGCAAATAGATGCTTTTTTCACACGTGTCACTGTACATGAACTGGACAGCTTTATGTTACTGGCCACCCTACAAACCATGTTGAGTTCTACAGACTCTCGGCCTAGAGTCAGTCGGCTTTCTGTCTCTAAATGTGTTTACAACTCAAAATGTCTTCAGCAGAGTCAAGTCCAAACACCATGCACAGCTTCATTCTTCCAGAAAGTTCAGGGAACTTTAGTTCTGGTTCTGCCATAAGCTGACTGTGGGTAAATGCTACCGGCATGTACTCGGAACTCATGCAACCCAGCCATGAGAGTAATGGATTGTGGTGGATGAAGGATCACACATTTGAAATCTACGAAGAGCCAGTGGGTGATGGTAGTAGTAGGAAGTGGACTGGAGCGAGATAACATGTAGTATCAGTAGGGGACAAAGGTAGTGTGGGTCCCCTAAAAGTCCTCCCCCTCTTCTAGTCCCACCATCATCTCCAGGATTGTTGGATCTGAGTCAGGACAACAGTTTAGATCCAAACTGGAAAAATAACCTATGGCTGCCAGAGATTGAATTATCAGGAGAAGCTGAAAAGCGTACTTTAAAATGAGAGTTCTCCTCCTAACAGCTGGTAATGGATTTGGAATGACTTTTACATACATGCAGATCCAGTCACATAATTGTGGGAGCTTCTGCATGTGGAGAGCTGACGTACGGTCTAGGTAATTTCTTAGACACCTGCCAGTGCCTTTGTATTGACCACAAAGTGGAAGATTCGACTTGGAAGCAAATAGAGGAACCGGGGCACTGGGGGCTGTGGGAGAGACAGTGGTTCCAAAAGGGTGGTATGGCCTACACCACAGGTATTTGCACAATCTTTAATCACAGCGTTCCTCTCGGTGGATAAAACATGGGCAGAAAAAAATAAAAGCAACACCAAAAACATGGTCAATAAGAACTAAACCATTTTGATGTGCTCACGGATGGACAGGCCACTTCTAGGCTTTGCAGAATATGGACAGCTCTATTAACCCGTCCTATGACTAGGAAAGAGAAAATATCAGATATAATAAGATTACTAGGGCTGGAGAGACAGCTGGGTAAGGTACCTCCTCGTAAACCTGGCTAGCTGAGTACAGCTTCCAGAAGCCTACATGATGGAAGGAGAGAAGCAATGTTGTAAAGTAGTATGGCATGCATGCATACAACACTCCAATTCTTAGCGCTGCCACGCTGGGAAGACACCATCTCCTTTGGTCAAACTTCTCACCAGTGAAGTCCAGTGACAACGACATCAGCTTCACAGGTTGAGAAGTTAGAGGTCATCCTACCCTCAGCAGTGATGAAGAAGGTTCCTTTCCAAAGTTCTAATTCTCTCATCTAAATTCCTCCTGCTATAGTTATACTAGAGTTCACTTGGGAAGTTCTCCACAATGGCAAATATTGCCCAGAACAGAATCACTATGCTGAACTGCACAAAACTGTCAATAGTCCTCATGACCAATCTACACAGTGGCAATCTCCCATGATTCAACAAAGTGTAAAATCAGTAACACACCTAAAGAAAATTAAGCAGCTTTCCCTTTTTTGGGCTAAATCTGAAACATACCTGAATGGCTTTGAATGTTTGCATGTGGGAAAGGCGAACACTTGGGTAAGGACATAGACACGTTTTCATCACAAGTAATCAATTTTCAGTTCATACATGCTTTGCATAAATATAATTTCTCTTGACTCCATGCACAACAACAGTAAAGATGGAGGTAAGCACGCATCTCTTTCTATACCTCTAGATTTGTCTCCATTAGCATGTCCTAGGGCTGTGAGATATATAGTACTATGTTGGTTTCAACTTATGGAGCGACTATGTTAGAGTATTTGATTGACAAGAAAAACAATGTAAAGAAAGGGCTTTTACATACAGTGAGGGATGATCAGACAAACAAACAAAACGAAACAAAACAAACAAAACAAAAAAACATGGTTCTACAGCACTGGAAGGAATACTTAGACACCTGGGGACTGCCCAAAAATAGCATCTCTAGCACTTTTGATGAAGAATAGATGTCCTTATATGTCCTCCACTTTGTATTAACTGCAACTCTTACTAATTCCAAACAGACAACTGCAGAGTCTACAAGGCAACATTCATGTTTTGCATAATGACATCTGAAAAAAATACACCATGAAGCCTAAGTCTGTTTCATAGCAATGTTGTAAGACACACTATTGACCCCACAAAGTCTAGCGTTTGCTAAAGGCACTAGGATCCTTGGAGGCAAGGGATTAACAGCCTCAGTAGTGTTCCTATGCTTAACGGGAACACAGGAAAGGGTTCTGGGAAATGCCATTGGGTCCTTGCACCTCATCAGAGAGGAGGGCCCAGAGGAGAGTTTGGCATGCACATTAAAGGATGCTCCAGGGATGGGAGGGGGAGACAATGGAAGATGGGAAGGGAAGGGGGAGGGGGCACAGGGGGATAGGGGGTTGGAGGGGGGGGACCAGTGTACCTGTTAAGTTTATATGAGTGGAAATTAAAAAAAAATAGTTGTAAGAAACATCTGAGTCAAACAACTTAGGAGAACAGGGAATTTTTGCCCCATCATGGCAGAGGAGGTACTAGCAGGAGGACTGGCCATAAGATACCAGAGTCAGGAGCAAAGCAGGAAGAATCAATGCCTATTAGTTCTCTCCATCTTCATACCTGTCCAGGGAATGGCTCTGCCTATGATAAGCTAGGTCTTCGCATGTCAATTATACAGTTAAGATAGTCTCCTACAGGCTTGTTCGGAGACATGAATTAATTAAATAATTCCTCAGTGGTATGCTCAAAGATTTGCCTCACAAGTATCAAATTGACAGCTAAAATTGTCCCCAAACCCAAATGGATGAGAATTCCCCAAGTAATTTCATTTACTCTTTATCCTCCAAGAAAACAATTTTTTTTTTCTGTCATATTCTATGGGCAGTATCCCACCTGTTCTTTGTTCATTCGCTCAGGCCTTAACTTTCACACTTGGTATTAACACCTAGGCCAAGGACTGGTCAATTACAAGCCCCACAGGCCAAAATAAAACCGACTGAAACACAGCCACACTCCCTCGTTTATGTGACGTGCAGGGTCACTTGGCAGCTGAGATCAATAACGGGGATAAGAGATGATTTGGTCCACCAAACCGAACTAGCTGGTTATTTGCAGAAAAGGTTTGTCAACCTTTGAACAAGAGCAATAAAGTACCCATGTGTCCGGTGCAGTCCCTGGTTTATAAGACTGAACCCAGGGACCCCACTCCTGAGTTTACCTGTGAGGTAATGTTCTGAGATGCTGCTGGGTCTTTAAAGGAAAAGAAAAAATATTCACAACAGGTCTGGAGAGTGACATACATACAGAAGTCAGAGAGCAATGCGGTGGGATTGGGTTAGTTAGTATGGAAACCAGCTGAGACAGGCACACTACGGGGCTACAAGGTGTCCCCAAGAGCCACTTAAGCCCACAGGTCAGATACCACAGGTGACAGAATCACTTGCACCGTCCTGGTCCCCCCTGAGAAGATGAAGCGCTCCAAAGATGAGACTGAGCTTTCCTGTCAGGAACAGGAACCCCACTCCATCTGAGGGACTCTGGAGCCCTCTGCCTTGGAAGAGCCCCGGGGTTCTCTTTAGGCTATGGGGAGCGTGGCTGCAGGTGCCCCCACTCTTGCCCGCCCACACTCAACAGAGTCAAGCCTGAGTCCACTCGCAGCAAGTGAGAAGGGAACGGAATCAGGGCACAGACACGCAGAGGTAGATGCAGTGAAAAGGTGGTTTATTGTCTATTAATACTGTACAGAGGAACAGAGGAAGGCTACACGTACAGCATCGGTTGTTGCTGGCAGTGTTTTGTTCATCTGAAGGAAACAGAAACAGTCAAAGTACACTTCAGGTTACAAAGTTCAGCAGCTAGCCCAGCAAGTCTAACTCAGACTAAGCCCAGGAGGCGCCCGCCGCCCACACCCCCCTCCCCCAGCCAACCAACCACAAATGAATATATTTACAGAGATGGCACTCTCTCCACAGAACCTACATTCACTGGAAAGCCGCATCAGACACAACATTTTTCTTTTTTCTTTTTCTGGAACCCTTGTAAGATTTTTGTCTCTCCTAAATCAGGAGTGTGAGAGGAAGAAAGAATGTTCCAGAAACCCTGCAAAGGACAGAACTCTTCCCACTTGCCAGAACAGGAGTATTGCAGAATTAGAATGGGACTCCAAGCAGAGAAGTTCAGACTAGGCATTGCCTGGTGGTGAACTCTGCACGGAAAGACTCGTCACGTGACAGTCCCCTGACCACTGTATCTGGAAACCAGGCCTTTTCTTTAGTAGAAGTGACTGGCTGGTTCTTAGCATCTCCAGGCAATTGCATAGTCCTTCCTTCCTTCCTTCCTTCCTTCCTTCCTTCCTTCCTTCCTTCCTTCCTTCCTTCCTTCCTTCCTTCCTTCCTTCCTTCCTTCCTTCCTTCCTTCCTTCCTTCCTTCCTTCCTTTTTATTTTTTCTTTTTGCAGTGGTCAGACGAGCTTAAGTTTGGGCTTGTTGGGAGGAGTCAGGTGATGAAGGTAGAGAAATTATGTGCCTGCCAACCACAGGGATTACTTTACTTTTCTGGGAAGGGGGAGAATATTTATGACCTTGCCTGGCTGGGAAAAAGACAGTCTTGGTCTCTCAGGGTGATGTTGCTTGGGAAGACTCTAAGGTTTGATCCACTCTATCAGTTGGGTTCGGAACAGATGTGGGCAGAGAGCGTCAGGAAATGGAGTGTAATCGAAATGAGGATTTTCAAATTTCGCTAAAAATTGGAGGAAAGATTCAAGACATCTAAAAATTCGCATCTCCTCTTCAGAAGGATAAAGATAATCCTTTCTTGTTTCTACTGATCTCTGAAAGTAGGGTGCACTCTCCGTGATGTATACAGAGTCCAGAGCCAACAAGGCCCGGAAAGTTTGTCATCGTTGGTTTATTCACTTATGCATAAACAGTAGATCAGGCATATCCAACCTGCAGTTCATGGCTGCATGCACCGGGATAGCTAGGAATGTGATCCAACATGTTTGCCGATGACAATATCAAAGTATCACATCACCAAGTCAAAAGGAGGGGCACCCTTGCCAACATCGATGTAAGATACTTCTGACTCATCATATTGTATATTTTCTATAAATGCATTAGCGTGAATGGTCCCTTATTCATAACAATAGCAATTGCTTCCCAAATTTAAGGAAGAGTTGAACTTTGGCGATTGCTAGGCTTCACTTGCATATAAAAGAATCATTTCTTTCCAAAAGATTGTTATGTATTATAAAAGGTGTAGTCCAAAGAGCTATCAAACCATACAACACAGTTAATCTAATGTGGCAAATACAGAAGCTCCATCTCACAGCCTAAAAGTCTGTGGGAAAATGTCGGTTTTAGGAAAAAGTCAAGTTGCAAGACCTTTGCTCCTATTTTCCAAGATCTGGGTTAGTGTCAAAGAACCAACTAGAAAGTAAACGTGACAAAATGGAGAAATAACTCAATCAAGGGTGTTTCCAAACTTAAGCTCCAGAATGTAAATAGATTTCATTATAAAAAATATTATTCTTACAAAACACATACATGTAAAATATTCCATTTCTCTAGGAATTGCTCACCGTACCCATGCCAGTGTACTCACTGTAGAGTACAACGAAGATACACTCGAGTGGCTTCATGCAAGTCTCTCTCTCTCTTTCTGTCTCTCTCTGTCTCTCTCTCTCTCCTGTGCTTCTTCAGGCTAGGCCAATTGTGCTTAAACCTGTACCCCCAAACCCAGGCGAAGGGGAACTCACAGGTCTCTCACAGCGGGGGCCTGACTACAAGAGGTCATGAGCTTCTCTGAGTGGCTCGCCCGCCCTGGAATGTCAGAGTGTGATCCTGCAGGCTCGGAAGGGAACACAGAAACATGTTCGCTTGGCAGTGGGGCAAAGGCTAGGCCCACCATTAGCACCTCTGGGCCACACCTGCAAGTTCTGCCTGTAGGTCCTGCATGAAAGTCACAACTCTGGTTGGAGTGGGGAAGAGAATGTTGTGTCAATGCAGCTTTGGAGCATGAAAAACCAGGATACAGAGGAACATAAACAATGACGCTAAGGCAAACTATCAAATGGCACATCGCACTTTTTTTTTCTTTTCTTTTTTTTTTCCATTCATCTTACTGACCTCCCGAGGCGGATACATTCTGTAAACATATACGCTGTACAGTACATGAACCAGAGGCAATGAACAGAAAGTCACCCTGTCCGTCTTTTCTTTCCACAAGATTGATCTCTCACATCAGGAGTGTTTGAAGTCTCAGGGAGAGTTTTGTGGTCTGTGAGTTAGGTTTTTCTTTCACTACATATGATGTGACATGTTTAAAACAAAACAAAAAAAAGTCCCAGGTGACCAGTAAGAGGCAAAATGGGAAGATGATCATTCACACCTCAACTTGTACAAACTTAGAAAATAGTCACAAAATATAAAAAAGTCAGTAATGCCAGGAAACAGTCTGTTTTCCTGCTTAATAAGAGAAAAACATCAAAAAATTACTGTTATTTCTTACAAAAGTTAAGGCTGTCCAGATCTTTGATGCAGAAAATCGGTGGTCCCCCTAAACGACATACAAATTTTCACATTGACAGAAAGTTTGTGTGCGTATGTGTGTGTGTGTGTGTGTGTTGGGTGTGTGAGTTCTGACATTCTGGTGTTAGACTGGAGGGGAGAAAGGAATCACAGGTCTAATTTAATTATGTAAAAAATTAACTTGAGGAAGCTGGGCTAAGTGAACGCCCAGTGAAATCACTTTTCGAAACTTTCAGGATGTCATCATTAACCTCTGAGGAATAGGAATCAAGTTTACTAAAGCTGTGAAACTGCAGACATACAGCTGCATCATGGTCCTAATCATTTTTTTTTAATTATTATTTTTTCCTAGAAAATTCAGGCGGGTTTTCCTGGTAAAGTTATCGCCGGTCGCAGGGATCTCAAGTCCTATCGTCCTTCTGCCTTGGAGCTGCTTCATAGGTTCTGAGCAACACCAAGCTCTTGCAGTGTTTTACCAACCTACTGAGGTTCTATCCTCGTCAACAGGGACCCCTCCCCCATTAAGACTGTGAAGAGCTTACAGAAGGTGGCATACTTATAAAGTCTTTGAAACCATTCTCCTAAAAATGCTGGGAATTCATAGACCCAATTTTAAATGTGCATGCTCCCCCCCAAAAATAACCTGAGACTGCTCACCTTGGAATGGTTTGTATTGTAAACTAACACTACAAGGAGGTGTCTGTGAGAAAGGGTAGTGAGTTAACTCTTCAGCGACCTGGTGATGAAGAGGGTTGACCCAGCCCTTGGTTTGGAATAGAAGGAAATGATGTGCTCAGGATGCCCTCTGTCTTCCTTCACCTGACAGGGTCAGTGCTAAGCAGAAAAGAAGGCAGATGAAGTGTGACTTATCATAGTCTTTTCTCTACCTGTAGGCTCGTTGGCAGTAGGTGTCAGTTTTCAAGGGTGTTCTGTGGCTCCTTCTATTGGAATTTACAGGTAGTGGAGGAGATTTGATGCCAAAGCTTTGCCCTAGATACATAGGAAACTTCATATGTAAATATATTGGTTTCCCAAGTTTATAAAATCTTGATCCAGAAGGGAATTCCTCAGCCCTTTTTTCTGGCCACCTCCAATATGAAGTAGCATCACTGGGCACTGGCCAATCATTTTAGGAAATGAATATCATTACAGATTAAACGAAAAAGTACATTTTTTTAAATCCCTAAGTTTTGTCTTCTTGCATATTGAAAGAAAAGGAAACATCAAGGATGTACAAGCAGAAAAATTCTTCAGGATGTGTAAGGCTAAACTTCATCATTTTAATTATTAAAGACTTTGATTAAATACCATTAACATATAAATAAGATATACTCCTTTTCACATTCCCCCCTCCTTTTCTTCTCTTTTTTCTATTTACAAGGAAACCCAGCCTATTTTAAAGAAGAGTCCAACTAAATATTACCTCAAAAAAGATTATGGTTTGCAGTTTTGTTACTGATTCTTTAATGTAGTTATGCAGCCAAATACCCTGCTTGCTTATTTATTTATTTATTTATTTATTTATTTATTTATTTATTTTTACAGAAAGACTGCCAGCCGCAGTGGGAAAGGAAGATTCACAATTAGGACTCTGTGTTCGCTATCAAGGGTATAACTTGCTACTGTAGGTCTCAGGCCTGAACCTACCCCCTGCATTAAGATGGGAGTCTATGCAAATATTTGCCAAGTTCAAACACATCTTCCTTCACTGTGGCCACAGATAATTTTAATAAAGGCAACACATCTTACTTCAAAAAACTAGCAAATGATGAGTTTCAGTGAGAAAAAGCATAGACTAAACTCCCAGCTCTTAGAAACAGCCCACCAGTCACAAGTTCTTATAAGAATGATTGAGGAGGGAGGGCTGATCATCCTTGGATCTTTGGGTCTCATAAGTCGTGCTGCCGTGAAAGGTGCATATACCCTGTGTTCCACGGGTGACCAGTTCTCTTATGAAAGGGCTGGGAATGATCTGCTTTAGAAGACTTGAAACGGTTTTCCAAACATGAAGCCCGGGGGAAGAGGTCTTAAACTCTGGGGTTCCACCTTCCCCACTCCAACTATCTTTTGAAAAACTCCTACTGAATAGTTCCCATCTCCAGGTGAACTAAAAGGATAAGCTACTGGAAGCATTCATATTGTTTCTTTCCTCAGGAAATTCTTAAACTAACAGAGTATCCAAAACTTCAAAACTGCTTGCTCCTTGCTTTGGAAAGAGGTTTATCTGCTCATCATTTTATTTAATGTTTATGGAGTGCTTAAATAACCTCTCACGGAGGAAAACACGGCAGTGAGCTTTGTTGAAGATTTGTAGACCACGGTTCGTGCCCTTGCAGCTAACTTGGGTGAACCTGAGACCTAGAGAATGTTCCCTCAGCCACTGTGAAGAGACCCAGAGAGAACGAAGCCTTAGGAGGCTGAGCTCAGTAGCTCCACTTTTCCTCCTTTAAGTTTGCCTTTTTTTTTTCTTGTTTACTTACAAAGCTCAGAATGACTCATGTTGTGCTGAATAGAAGGAATACAGTTATATCTCAAAAAAAAAAAAAAAAAAAACCCACCGGGAATAAAAAAGTCACATTCCCCTTAATTGTAATCAGCATAATTTCAAGCCAAGAAATTAAAAACCAATGGGAGCTCTCACTGAGCAAGTTAAATAGGACAAATTCAACACTCCTCTACACTGTCTTATTTCTCTTCTCAGCTACTGCCCAGAGAAGTTAAGACTTGACACAGTAGCTCATATTCTGTGTAGTCTGATATCACATTTTATGGGAACACAGATGATTCTGGGGCAGATCAGGACACGCCACGAACATATGAGCACACGAAGTGACGAAGTCATCTCTCCTTAAAACTCAGGTGACCTATGATCTCTTCCATTTCCTTTCCATTCAATTGTTCTTTTTCTAAATTCTTTCCCTTTGGTTTTACGATGCGTGTCGACTGCTCACTTCCGGGCAGTGTTATGAATATATTTCAAGAAGTGTCTATCAAAAAGTATTCTCAGTATCCCAAAATTTCCTGAAGCAACGCTTTAAGAAGCTCTATAACGTGCCTCTCAGTCAGATTGCAAGGAGGAATTTAAGATCTTTCATTATTCAATATTGTTTTTGTCTCCATTGTTTGTGTTTGTTTGCAAAAGGTGAAGAAACCTACGCATTCACTTTCTCGCGGGGACAGTGCAAGATGGCAATCAATGGGCCCTGTGAGATGCAGCTCACGCACACAGCACCATCCCGACACATTGGGGGCGCTACAGCAGCGCCCCACTCGTGTAGGTCAGAGGGACGGTTCAGAAACAGGGTCATGCCCACCACCACAATGGCTGAGCCGGCTAAGGCGCCGCATTCAGAAACAGGGTCACAGCTGAGATACTTCTCAATATGATCCCCTCTTTGACAATAGATCAACATGATCAGAAAGCATCCGTGAAAGAGGAAACAATATCCAACTTGACTTTTTTTTTTTTTTTTTTCCTTTTTGAGACTAGATATAAGGCCCAGAGATTGGCCCGCCCACACTTGGAGGTCTCTCAGGGACGTCAAAAACAGTAGCTCTCTGAGGTCTATAGAAAATCTTGCACAAAGGTTTTACCAGGTAGAGAGAGAGAGAGAGACAGAGAGAGAGACAGAGAGAGAGACAGAGAGAGAGAGAGAGGCTGATGAGCAGGTGCAGTCCCTGTACTTCAGTTGGGACAAGCACTAGGTCTTCTCTTTCGCATCATTTTCCACTTCAGTTTTAACATAGGAAAAGCCAGAGCTGTACAATACTGTAACCTGGAAGCGAATGTAAGGCAGCAGAAAAGCGACACCCTTGAATGGACAGCTTAAGCGAGATCCACGTTTGACTACACTAGCAACTGGCTAGAGCCCACAGCATTTTGCCACACGTGACATAGAAACAAAGATCCACCTCAAGGGAGAAGTCAGGGGCGTGGCAGAGTGTGCATGTGAGTAGATAACGGGGTCCAGGACCCTGACAGTGTGAAATCCCAGGTGCCTGGTGGGGTGAGAGTGCAATCAAGTCAGTCAAAGCTACCCGATAACCGGCTGCTATGAAGAGTCCAGTCCAATCGAGCAGTAGGGTAACCGATTCGCTCTTGAAGACACAGGGAAAGGCTCAGAGGAAAAGCAAGTCCTTGAGGAAAAAAAAAAAAAAAATGAAGCCCACACATGCACGTTGGTTCCCGGGTGAGGAGGAGGAAAAAAATTAAAAATAAAAAAACAATAAAGGAGAGATCAGAGCAATCCAACCGCAAGGCAAGGCAGGTGTCTGCTTCCAGTTCACAGTATCGAAGTTAGTGGAGCAGTGAGGAGAGAGGATGCCCAGAAGAAAGAGGAGGAAAGAAGTGGTCACATGACAATACAGCACTGACAGCGCTTTCTCTTTTCGGTACCTGGGGCTGGTTCTGTGGCCAGGCTCTCTTCCTTGCCTTCGGGGGACGAGGGTTCGGTGGTGTCTGACACCGGCCTTCCGACACTAGCTCCGCGGCGTTCCCATCAATGGTGGACACGTCGGTCACGGTCTTCTCCCTTAAGGATTTCTCATCGTCTTCGTCGATGAGGACCAGTTCCGCCTTGATGGTTTCATCGTAGCCTAGCACCTTTTTGGTCTCCTCTTCATCCTCGATGTTTTGGTAACCCATAAAAATCATGGTGACCGGTTGATCCGGGTTCGCCTCTGGTCCTTCGGTGCTGGGGGCCTGGGCCTGCTGTGCCGGGTTCCCGGAGGAGTGATCCTTCCTAGACTTATGCACCATTTCTAGCTTGGCTTCTTTGCAGAGCATGTGTTCCTTGGGATGGACGAGGCTCCCATCGGCAAGAACAGTCCTTTCCGACACGGGCCCTCCTCTGAGGTTTGATTGTCCAGCCTTCTGAATGAGCTCTTCCACATCCTTAGCGCTTAATTTGTGCACTCCGTTTTCCACCACGGTGCCTCCCGAGTGCACCTCATACACTACTTTGGTACCATCGTCATAGACCTTGACGCCTGTCTGATGGACCCCCTCAGGGCCAATGGTGGATGCAGAGAGAATCTTGGTCTCTCCTGTTTGTTTGTCTTTCTCCACATTAATTTCCATGGCGTATATAGCTTGAATGAAAACAAGAGAAAGGAAGTGCATGTTACAACAAAAAAGAAGCCAGTGAATGGTTAATTGCCAAACAGACAAAGAAAAAAAAATTGGGTCTGTGCCCTTTCTAGTCTAACCGTCAAGCGTCCTGAGTGTTAGCAAGGGGTGTGGAAAGAGGCAGTTGCACGCGCATCTGGATGCAGTGGCTTAGACCTCGGGAAGACACAGTTGCCATATCTCAGTGGCACGCATGCTTTTTAGAACTGCTAAGCAAGAAGACCAGGCAGAAAGGATGACGGGAGAGCTAAACATCAAGCAGAGCGGCTCACCCAAAAACTGCCTGGGCTTACATACAATTTTAGAGCAACATCCCAGGGGAGCTTTAGCACCTTGGATTTCCCCCCTCCCCAATTCTCTCTCCTCTTTTTCACCCCTACATTTCCTGGTACCACTAATGGAGAAGATGCCAATCAAGGCTTTGACAAATGAGACATAGCCGTCTTCCACCATACTACATACTATTATTTGCAAACACTGAAAAGACACGAAAGTGTTGGCATCCCATGCACTGAGTGTCCATCAGTTACTTGGTGAGTTTTCTAAAACCAGAGCTACTGAAAGAAAGAGGCATCTGGAACACTGGAATTTGAGGATACTGCCATGGAATTTCCCTTCTTCTCTGTCTCCACCACGCCCAGCCTCGTCCTTCTGCTCAATTACATCTTTCCTATTTGCCATCTCTCTATTCCACAGCTGCTCCCATGGGAGGCTCTCCTTTGCTCTCTCTGAGGACTGGCCTCTCCAACCCACCCCACGTTCTGCAGTTCCTAAGCATCAGCTCTTCCCTGTCCTCTGGCCTCCTGGGACACTTGGTTTGTGGGTCACACGTGTGGATGGAACAGGGTGACCGACCCACAGAGCTACGTGATTGCAAGCACCTTTCACCTGGACAGCGAATGCCCTGGGGTGTTCCACTGGGCAGCTTCAAAACCATTCCATCCTCTCTTGAAATTCTTCCCTCATCTCTATGTGACGTACGCTTGGTCCACTGCTTAGTTTATGGGGTCAGAAGGCTCGGGTCACACCTGCGAGGTCTCTTTCCTTCTGACTTCTCATGATCAGTGGCTGAGATGGATTCACACCCCATCAATGTCCTTATCAATACCACCATTCCTGTTACCACACCTCAATTCAGGCCCTGCCGCTCAGTTCAAAAGCCTTGTTCTAGCTTTCACTGATGCCTCTGTCTTCCACAGGCAATCCAGGGCCCATTTCTCTATGACCAGGGGAGGAGGAAGATTTATTTTTTTTAATGTGTTTAAAAGGAAGACATTGTGGATGTGAAGAATCAGGACTTCAAGATAGTCCTTGGTTATATTGTAAGTTTGAGATGATTTCTGGACGATATGAAATCCTGTCTCAAAAAAAAAAGTAAGAATGCAAGAAAAGAGGGAAGGGGAGAGAGGGAGAGGGAAAGAGAGAAGGAAGAAAGGAAAGAAAGGAAGGAGAAGAGGAAGGGAAGGAGGACTGTCAGGAAAGGGTAGGAGAAAGGAAAGGAGGGAGAGGAGGGGAGGAAAGGAAGTAAAGGAGGAAGGGAAGGTTAGAGAAAGGAAAGGGAGAGAAGGGAGGCAAGGAAGGAGAAGAGGGGAGGGGAAGGGAGGGAAAGAGGAGTAGAGAAGGGAGATAAGGGATAAGAAGGGAGAAGGAAAAAGGAGAGGGAGAGAAAGAAAGGAAGAAAAAAGGGGAGGGAGGAAAGGGAAGGAAAAGGATACAAGAGAGGAGGGAAGGAAAGGCGAGGGGAGAGAGAGGGGGGAAGAGAGAGAGAGAGAGATCTAATAGAGGTCATGTATAGTTCACATGGTAAAATCTTTATTTACAAACAGATTATATGTTGGGAAGACTGATGAGCTTGCTAGCCTTGCTACATCCAGCTCAGAAACCATCCTTGGTTCTGTCTATATGGGGTAAGGGCCCACCCCCCAGCACGCTATATGGGTTTCCTTCAAGACTGTCCCACCCTTCCAATCCATCTGTGCACCACAGCCTGTCTTCCTCTCCGTATATTCGGGTCATGACAAACGTCATGGTATGCTTAGGACACTGTTCAGCCTTCTCCTTAGCTAGGTCCTCCTCCTCCTCCTCCTCCTCCTCCTCCTCCTCCTCCTCCTCTTCCTCTTCTTCCTCCTCCTCCTCTTGTCTTCCAGAATCTTGGGTCCCTTATCTCTTTCAGAATATTGGTAACTTATTAATAAGGTCCAAACTGCCTTTCTAGAAGTATGTTCGATCATTCCCTTTCCCTCAAGATTATACCAACTTGTGTCCAAATAGTTTCTGATCGAATCTCATCTGAAATGTCTTTTTGACTTTCTACACAACCAAATATGTCCCAGTCACCAAAGCCAAGGTCAATAACTCTATCTCCCCCAAGTTATCTTTAAACTTCTACCTCTAAGTCACCACTCTCTTATTTTTTAAATTTTATTATTTATTTTGCACGAGTGAAGGTATTGATGTGTGTGTATGTATATGTGTGTGTGTGTGTGTGTGTGTGTAAGAGGGCATTGTACGTGCCTGGCATTGTATGTGCCTGTGGAGGCCCAAGGGTGACTTTGACAATCATACCGGATTGCTCTACCTCTTATTTTTTAGCTCTGGGATTTCTCAGACTGCCTTCCAGGGCTGGAATTTCAGACCACCTCCATTTCTGCTTTACATTTTTTTTTAATGTGGGATCTGGGATCTGAACTCAGGTCCTTCTGTTTGCAAGGCAAAGTTTTGACCCCTGAGAAACCCGCCCTTCTCTTTATAAGCCTCTGTGAACACTTTCTAAACTTCCGTGAAGGCAACAACCAACTTCCAACTGTCAATGTAGTATATTTCTTTCAGCCTGGTCTTGAGGTTAAAGTCCTTCTGTCTCAGGCTTCTGAGACTTGGGGCTACAGCACACACCTCCACTCCCGACTAACATTTGTGCGAATCATATAGCACCATGAATTTTTAGAGTCCTTTCTTATCATCATCCTGTGATTCTCCCACGTGCCTGCATCCACCTCAGAACATGTTCTCTCTAGATGGTTCCTGATATGCACATTTGTGAAACTATTAATTTAGTACCAATTTAGTCACACTTTATATAATGACACTAATGCAGGGCACACACAATAATTCATGCTCATAGTGGTTTAAGAAACAGAAGTCACATCGTTCCAATTGCTGGCAGAGGACACGGTCCGTTCATAACAGTTAGCCGAACACAGGAACAATTCCATGCTTGATCACTGTATCCACTTTGAACTTTTTGGTTGCTTGGTGCACAAATAGTGAGTTTCTTCAAGTAGTAGAACGGTAGGTCGTGCGATATTTGAGATATACTAAGATACATGGACTCACACATAGAGAAAAACTTAGCTAGTTCCTGACTTTCCACACAACAATCAGAGAACAGAATAAGTATTTACATTTTTACATGAGTTCCAAAAGCCTGTTCTGGAAATGTCATAGACATGTTGAATGATGGGTTAAAATATTATATCTTATCACTATTAACACACTTGATAATTCTTAGTTGCTGATATGATATCGAACGATACCGCCAAACATCAATGACACATGAACGAAATTATACATTAACCTGCCATCGATACAGAATATGGGAGGACATATTTCTGTGTCTAGATCCATAGGTGACACAAGCAATCAGCTCCCAGGCGTGTAGATGCCCCCCTCTGTCCAGGGCATTGTCGTCGAGGTCAGTCCTTTACCACTCCTTCTTCACCACACTACACCCAGCCTTGGTTCAGCCTTGTCGGCTCCTGGGCTGGAAGGTTAAGTAAGTCCCCAGAGTACAGAGATGAGGAAGACAGAAAAGCTGCTCTGTGGGACATGGAGGGAGGGAGAAAGGGAGGAGTAGAGGAATGAGGAAGAGAGAGAGGGAGAAAGAGAGAGACACGCAGTGGTAAACCATGCTTTGGATATTGAGATGTGGAGGAATGCAAAGGGAATCTGAGAACTACTTCTAAGTGGACATGTGAATCAGGTCCTTTTTGCTCCCCATCAGGAGAAACAGGTAAAGGACTAAGGTCATTCCCCCAACCCCCACTCCCACCCTCGGTTCTCACTGTGTGCCTCATGCTGCCCTCACCCCACGGTCTTCCAACCTCAGCTTCCTGGCTGCTGGGATCACAGGCATGGGCCACTATACTGGGCTATGAATTCCTTGTGGTTTCTTCTTTTGCCAGACCCACTGCATGAACACGACACTGACATGGAATCACATACGTATGAGCATGGCTTTATCAATGCAACCCGTGTACATTTATACGGACATATTGTACATTGAGCCTGAGCTGTTTTAAACACTTTAGTGTGCTTTTCAAATAAAACAAACTTAGATATGTTGAGCTACAAGATACAATATTCGTATATAACTTTCTTCCTCTGGGTAAAAGACAAGGTTGCAAGGGAAAGGGACTTCTTAGCAGGCTCCTGCCTGCATTTGCTCTCTTCTCTGGTAAAAGCTATCTAGGAGAATCCTTTGAGATGCCCTGGCTTAATCCAAAGGTGATATTTCATCCTCCCACATAGCAACATGAGAATAGGATTTAAGCTTTCAGGATACTATGCCACAGGTGGGGGGTTTATGTCAAATGTGTCTTCACGAGTGAGCGTTGTGCACTGCCTTGGTCCTCAGCCAGTGACATAATAAACCGTGACTGGGGTGAATATGAACCACCAGGATGAGTTAGCTTTTACAGTCCACATTTTCTCTGGACCACACCTCCAATCCAAGCAATTCTTTTTATTTTTCTTTTTGAGACAGGGTAACACACTGTAAGCACAGGCTGGCCTCAAACATCCCATCCTTTTGTTTCAGCCTCCTGAGGACTGAAATAAAGGAGTATACTCACACACTTGGAAATATTTGGGATTTCTTTTGTTTTGTTTTGTTTTGGCTTTGGCTTTGGTTTGTTTGCAATAACGGGGATCTAAAGGATGGCTTTAGGCATGCCTGGTAAGTGCTTTATCACTGAGCTATAATTCCAACTCCCCTCCCGTTCCCCCTTCCTTTTTTCTTTCCCTTTTCTTCTCTCCCTCCCTCCCTTCTTCTTTCCCTCCCTTCTTCCTTCCCTTTTTCTTATTTCAGAGAGGAATCTCTCCAACCCTACTCTGTTTTTTCTTTCTTTCTCTCTCTTCTTTTCTTTTTTCTTTCGACAGGATCTCATATATATAGTCCAAGCTGGCCACAAATTCAGTATGTAGCCAAGAATGGCCCCGATCTTCTGAACCTCCTGCCTCCACCGCCCAAGTGCTACAGTCCCAGAGCTCTTACCACAAGCGGCTTCTGTCTCTCTTTTGTTTCCTTTTTCCTTTGAGACAGTCCAAGTTGCCCAGGCTCGACTTGAACACCCTCTATAGCTCAGGCAGGCCTTGAACCCTTGATCTGGCCTTCTTAATGCTGGAATTATATACAAACCTGCACCACTAGGACTGAAAACATTTTTGATGTTCACAATTTTTAAGCATCTTGTGCTTTCTACTGCTGCCAAGCGATTTATACCCACAGCCTCTCCCCTCCCAGCATGCCCCCTCTCCAGCCACAAGCACGGCCACCCATCTGTTAAGTTTCCCTACACTGAAGTCTGTGTAGAAGGCAAGGTCAAAGAGCCCGGTACCTTTGTCCATCTGACAGGGAAAATGAGGAAAGGGCTTTCTGGGGGAGCCCCTGAAAGAAATCCTGCAAGAACCCTGTGAACATAAAGGAAAATAATTGAAGAAAAGCTCTGCACAGTTTCCAGGAGGAACAGCCTGGGTGAGGGACATGTTTCACTACGGGGCTGACAGGAGCCTGGAAGCACATTTTTATTGAGTAATATAGTCAGCCATTGATTTCCAAACATTACACACCGCACCAAGGAAAGCGGAGGAAGCAAAGCAGTTTGACTCCTTCCAATAATTCCAACAGCTGAGCGACATGTCAACTGTACTACTGACTATTTCTTCAAAGGGACTCAGATGAATGGCTACTCTGCTTTGGGGCCTCTAGGGTATTTTCCTTGGTTCCTGGGCCCCTCACACTATAACTTTTTCCCAGTGGACATCCCTCTATAAAAGGAGCAGTACCTAGGTCCTGAAGCACCAGGTGTGGGGTGTAAGGTCTCTGAGTAAGACACCCACACTGACATCAAAGAGAGAAAGCTCTGTGGGTGGGGGCTTTGGGGGACTTGGTGGGTTCCAATGCTAGGTGATGCTTAGTTCAGGTTCAGACTCAATCCCCTTCCACACCCCCTGCCATACTCTCTCTTGTTGCTCGTGACATTCACCTCTGGCAAACAGAAAGCAACTAACCAGAAGATGGTAAGGGGCAAAAGAAGGAGACAGGAGCACCTACCATAGGAAAAAGGAGGAGCAACTGAACTGACTCCATCTTAGAACCAATCCACGCTCACACCAAGCAAGATCTTCACCCGGAAGGTTGGAAAATCCCATCATGGTTCAACCCCCTCCCAGATTTGGGCTTGAACTTATTCATTTCCTTTATCTCGCTGCGATTGGGGGTGGGGGTGGGGAGGCCAAGGTTCATATGCAAAGTACAAACAGGAGGTGTAGGGAGAGACAGAAAGATGGAGGGTCTGAAGGTCTCCTCAGATCATACTCCATCTTTGAGCTTTATTGTTCCTGACTTACGTGTGAGAAGTCTGGGGGGGTGAGGGGAGTTCATAAATCAGTGATGTGTAAATTACACCAGAAAGAGGGCAGGAGTAGGCAGATGACGATTGCTGCAAGCCAAAGGAGGTGCTTAGCCAGGGCCATCCTGCTAAGAACACTCACAGACACATATGCCTGACCTAGAGAGTGGGCCTATCTGTGTACATCTATCCCTTCGAGCGTGTGGTTACACACACACATCTACTTTCACACTGTCTCCTGAGGTGGGGCACGTGATGTTAGCCATGGTGACATTGGCAACAATGAGAACGAGAGGATTCGTTCAGAGCAGACTCTCTCTTTCATCTCAGAGGCTAAGCTGTCATTTCAAAAACCAGTGATGAAAATTGTCCTTGAATCAATCAATTGCTTTCCCAAGACACATTAGTATGCTACAGGATGACTAGCATGTATGGGAAATTATCATTTATTTTATGAAGAATCAAGAAGAGATTTGTGTTCAGGGGCTCCCAATACAGACAAATGACCAATGTTTACAGTGAAAATATTGGTTTGCTTGAATAAATGTATTGAACTATCAAATTATACTGCACAAATACATATAATTATCCCATGTCCATTTAGAAGAAAATCTGAGAATCTAAAAACAAGTAAAAGACTTGTCATCATGGGATGGACAAGATGGCTCAGTGCTGGGCAACCCTGACAGCGTGAGTTCTATCCCCAGAGCCCACTTCACATCTGTAATCCTAGAACTCCTACAGAGAGACAGGAGAAGCCAGAACTCACTGTGTGCAGTGCAGGTGCAGAAATAGCAAGAGAGACCCTGCCTCAAAAGCAAGGTAGAAGGGGAGAAGTGACTCCTGAAAACCCAACTGTCTTCTGATCTTCACACACATGCCATAGCATGTATACTCCTACACACACACACACACACACACACACACACACACACACACACACATACACACACATACAAGTTAATTTAAAAATAAGTAAATCTTGGGCTGGAGAGATGACTCAGAGATTAAGACTCTGTCTCACAAGCAGAAGGTCCTGAGTTCAGATCCCAGGTCCTATGTAAAAATGCCAGGGGGAAATGACTGAGTCCTGCACTTCTGGCCTTGGTGGGTGGAGTCTGGGAAATCCCAGAGTGAAGCAAAAAGTCAGTAGAAGCAATCCATGATTATTTCCAAAGTCACCCTTGGTCCTTTACAGGGACACACAGTACCCTCTGATACACACACACACACACACACACACACACACACACACACACACACAAAGTAAATCTTAAAAAATAAAGGATATGTTATCCTTTACAAAGCACTAGGGAAGACAGATGAGACTTGGTGAGCCACACACACAAAAAGAACACTAAAAGCAGCAGAAAAACTGACATGGAGAAAGATTTGTAAGAGGGGGAAGGGGACTGGGATCAAGTCATAAGGGGTAAAATATCAACTCATTGTATTTATGTACGAAACCTTGAAAGAATCTAAATTAAAAAAAAAAAACAAAACTATGGAGGAGGCATGGAACAGATTCCCATTTGCAGCCCACACTGGAGTCCCGGATTTGAAGTGAGAGAGAGCACGGGCGCTCTGATTGTCAAATTCCATGACATCATTCCCCTCCCTCCTCTGACTGTGGTTATATGAAATCCCCAATGCTCAGGAGAAACAAGAAGAAATGTCACAGTCATATCGAATTGACAACAGGCAGAAAGACACATAGGTCATATTAGTTGTTTGAGATGAAGAAATAAAAGCACTGTGCAGACGGGTTCAGCAGGTGGCCCAGTAAAGTACAATGTCAACGTGAAGATCTGAGTTCAGACCCCTAGAGCCCGTGGTGTGGCGCTCATGCTATGAATTCCAGCACTGAGGGAAGCAGGCCGGGAGGATCCCGGGGCTCGCTGGCCAGTCAGTCAATCCAAATTTGTGAGTTCCAGGTTCAGTGAGAAAAAATGTCTCAAAAATAAGGTGAAGCGTGATTTAAGAAGACATTTTATGTCAACTTCTGGCCTCCATAATCACCTACATACACACACGTGCATATACAATACACACACACACACACACACACACACACACACACACACACACACACACACGTCGGCTCTTCTATGCAAAATGCTATAGGAACAATTACAATTGCAGGAAATGGACTACACATTTTGACTGAAAGCACTCAGATACAATGCCTGTCCTGGGTGTCAAGTGTGCCTGGGGAGATTGCTCAGTGGCACCTCCTCCCTCCCTCCCTCCCTCCCTTCCTTCCTCTCTCCCTTCTTCTCTCTTTTCCTTCCTCTTTTTCCCTCTCTCCCTTCCTCCCTCCTTCCCTCTTTTCCTCCCTCCCTCTTTCCCTCCATTTCTTTCTGACACAGTCTCAAGTATCCTAGACAAGCTTTGAACTCACTGCATGGCTAAAGGTATCCTTGAACTCTGGGCTTCCTGCCTGTATCTCCCAAGTCTGGGATTAGAGGCATTTGCCACCACGGACAGTTTATGTGGTACTGGGGATCAAGCCCAGGGCTTTGTATCTGTGAGGCAAGCCCTGACCATCTAAGCCACATCTCCAGCCCATGACCACATTACATTGCTGAAAAATGCATTTGGCATGTGGGTCATGATGCTCTTGTGGGCACAATGCCAGGTTGTGGCAAGATGAGGATTTTATTTACATGATACTTCAATCTTATTGATACATTATCCTTGGATATACTTGCTTAACTACCAGTGCCACTTGAATCCTTTTTCTATCTCTTATAATGAATTCTTACATACCTTACTGATGGGTTCGCCCTTCAGTGGAATCACATCCCATTGCCCGGTGAGGTACAAAAATTAATGGAGAAGACATGAGAAGATGCTTACCCACAGCTACTAGGATACATCTACTCCCAAAGTCTCTAGTAACAGGCAGTAACAGTAAGATGGATGGCTTTTCCATAGCTGTGGACCTTACACATATACCCTGGGATGCCAGGAACAGAAGGCTACAGGCTCCAGCTTGTCCATCCTATATCTCTCTAGGGCTATCCATACCTGTCCTGGGTTTAACCAGATGTCACTTAGAATTCTGAGTTTACTTGTAAGAGAGTACAATGCGAAGATTCATTGAGAGATTATCTCATAGGCATGTGAATTTAGCCAGTGGACATAGCAATTGTGTCAATGAAAGTCTTTTATTTAGCTTTCATAATAGCATGAGGGATTATTTACTTCACAAAATATTAAGGCTGACCTATATAAAAGTCTCTTCCAGTTTTAAAAATCAGTGATTTACTGTGATGTCATTAGGAGATTAACTGTAAATATACATGTACCTAGACTATAGAGATAAAGCAAAACTCCATGCTCACATTCACATTCTCCTTCATTATCACTAAGTATACTGACCGTTTTTCTTTGGACTCCTATTCTCAGTGTGTTTCTCAGTGCAGCAAATGGCTTGGTATAGAGATTTATCGTTTGAGTCCTTCCAGTTTAGATCTGAGGCCCACTTCTGAGCATGTCCCGCTTTATGGGCTGCATTCATAAATGTATGATTTTGTGGGAAAAACATCTACCATTGTCAGAAACATTAGCAAGAAATTTCCAATCTACGACACCAACTTAAAAAAAAAAAAGACCCTAGAAATAGGAAGGCTTAGGAATTTATATCCACAACATCCAAAAAGCTCATTTCCCAAAGGATTCTTGGCAATGGACCCATGTTTTCAAAATCCTTCCCATAGCCTCTGTCACAGCAGTGTGCACAAATCCAATGAGGAAAAGTCCCCGAAGCACAGACAGATTGAGTGTAAGAGCAAAAGCAGATGCAAAGACCACAACCAAATGGAAAAAGTATCCCCACCCCACAGAACTGGAGACCAAATGTTCTTCGATTCCCCCTAAACCCCTCTTATTGGTCTATGGTTGGTTACCTACTGAGAGCCAATGCCTACCCTGTATATCCAGCTGTCCATGGTGGGTCTGAGACTGGGCTGAAGGAGGGGTCCCCCTGTATGAGGACATCGGGCACCCATTTCACGAATCCAGCTCAGAGAGACACAAGCCCCCGGAACGGTCCTGATGTCAAAGCCAAATGGTTCCCTGGGACTTACCAGGCACAGTGCTGGTCCCCTCCTGCCCTGGTGACGGTCCCCCTGTTTGTGAACAGAGAATTGGCAGGTCGGGGAGCTGGGAGGAAATGGAACTTACTGTACCTGGGAGCGGAGAACAGGGAATACAACAGACCCAGTGTTGGGAGGCCCAACGGGTTCATTGCCGAGACAGCAGCTTGCCTGCCCTACATAAAGCCCGCTGCGGCGGCCATGGGATGAGCGGATCAGAGGAAACAAAGCCGAGCATTTGCCGGGTGGCTGGCATTCCCTAGAGTAGCTGAGGCAGGAGGGATCCTAGCCAGCTGCCCAAGCCCCAGGACCGCTCTGTGCATGGGAAGAGTCATCAGAAAGTTCCAGATTCCAGGACGATGAGTTCAAGGTGGGGGTGGGGGTAGGAAGAGTAGGGGAGGGTAAAAAGGGCAGGAATGAGTCAGATAATAATATTATGAACTTGGTGAGATCAGCCAAATGTGAACCATCATGCTGTAAAGATCCAATGAACAATATGTGCTCTGAAGTGGACATGCAGCTTTAAGTGCCTTATTCATTCTGAGACCCATTTTCTCTGCATCAAACCAAGCTCCAGCATTTCTTCCATGATCTTGCTACTTGAGGCTGAGATTTCACAGGACAATACCCGGTGTCATAGTTAGGCGTAGGTGTCAACTTAACAGTTGAGGGTTTGAGCTCTGGGCACATTTGTGGAGAATTAGTGGTTGAGTTAGGCCCAGAGCAAACCTGCAGGAGATTGTCTAGCTGATGGGGAAGACCCAGCCCATGGTGGGTGGGATTAGGCCCTGGAATAAATCACAGAGAGTTGGCATCCTTTTGTACACTTGACCAGACATGCTGGTCTGGCAAATAAGGATTGTCCGTCCCTCAGCCATTACGTAGAGATGGTGTGGCCAGTTCCCTTAGCCTTGGTGTTGGTGCATGCTGTCCCGTCAAATTGGACTGAGAACTGTAACTGGACTGTTGTAAGGAAATAAACCCCCTGTTCCCTTAAGCCGTTTGATGGTTATTTATCAGCAACCATGCAGGTGAACTGCTACACCCGGTGTAGTTAATTTGCCATTAACTCAGCAGAGGAGGTGTTGCTGAGCAGAGGAGACACCAGCTGTGCTTGAATGACAAGCCCACCCACGAGAGGGGCCTTGAGGGGCGGGACCCTCAGCAGACAGACCTGCCAAGGTGTCAGAAGAACAAAGAGAAGTCTGAGGCCAGACCAGAAGCATCTCATCTGGGCATCTCCCAGAGAGAAGCAAAAGTGAACCGGGAAGATTCTAGAAGCTGGCTCAGTGTGCTTACGGCATGTTAAGGGGAGACTGTAGGAACAACATCAATAATTACAGCTCCCTGCTGTGTCTCTCTGCTGACCATCCCGCAGTCACCTCGTACTGGACCCGCCTCTAGTGGAATCTGTCTCATCTGTTTCTCCTGTGCTCCATCTCTTGGCCCAATGGCCACCATTTGCCCAACACCCTCCACGGTGCCCTTAACTCTTCCCACTCCCAGACCCACCAGTCTGCATTTCTGTCCCTGTCACACCTCACACACCTCCCATGATGCTGCCTCAGACTGGGGAGAGTTTCTTTTGCTCCCCTTTTAGAATTCACCCCGAGGAGGACCATAAGCATTGTAGTAAGTTTAGTGACACTTTATGCCAACCAGTCGTCTGTCAACTTGTGTGTGAGTCAGAACAACACAGCGTATGCTGATATTGACTTCAGAGTCTTTGGACAAAGGTGGCATTTATTGAAGACATGGAGCTTTTCTGTATCGACATGTGGGATGAAGTAAACAGGACGTGAGGTAGATATGGTGGCTCAAGCCCCTAATCCCAGTACTTGGGAGGGCAAGCAGAAGGACGGCCATGAGTCTGAGCCAGCCTGGGCTACATGGTGAAGTCCAGGCCTGCCCAGACAACAGAACGATGCCCCGTGTCAGCCAAGCATTGTGGCACATGCCTACGGACTGAGCACTTGGGAGGCAGAAGCAGAGAGGCGCCCTATGCGTTGAGGCCTGTACACTTGGTATAGATAGTCGCAGGGCAGTCAGGACTGTACATGAGCCCGTCTACAAAGCAACGACAGCAAATGAACTCTGAAGTAAAAGGAACAGGACGTAAGGACGAGACAGGCTGGGGCTAGGCTGGAGCAGGGCTCGGGTTTCCTTCTCTCTCTCTGTTAGATGTTAGGATGTTAAACACAAAATGGCTCAAACTACTCCCCTTTCTCCCTCCGATGTAGGTGTTCAAAGAACCCTTCACAGCTCCCGTCTACTTAGAGAAGGCAGGTCTACTCTCTCAAGGACAATTCCACAGCCTCCAGCTTGTCCGCAGCTTCCAAGGACTTTTTCACCTACTCTGGGGTGAGCCCCTTTTCTCATCCCAATACTTTTCCAACTACATGCTCCTGGCTAATAGTCACATGCTCCTGGTCACAGGACCAAGCCCTATAAGAGATCTCAGAACTAGAGCTCTCTCTATCTCTCTCTCTGCCCCTCTCTCTCTCTTTCTCTCTTCCTCTCTTCCTGTTTCTGAGACAGTCAGTGCTTTATACTGCTTCCTATTTTGTATTCCTGCTTGCTTGACGATAAATCTCCTTCACATATTGTGTGCTGGTCTTGGTTGCGATTTTGTATCCCCGATCATTCCGAGGTAAGGGGGCCCTCCCAAGAAACCCCACTCACTTTGCATGTGCAGGAGTTTGGATCATGGGAAGGGAAGACATGACTGGAGGTCCTCTTGCTGCAAGGAAAGAAGGTGGGCCTTCGACATGGTGAGTTAGGAGATGGTTATGAAACAGCTTGTCTAGAGTCTGCAGAAGGGTCTAGACTTGAGCCAAAGCCACGACACAGATGTATTGAACATCTTTCTCCAAACTGAGCTGTGCTTCTGTTATTCCTGAACTCACATATCTCTCTGTGGAAAGAATGTGCCCCAAACCAACACATAGTAGGACCACAGACGACAGCAGATGGAGGAAAGCCAGTCTTGAGGGGTAGGAACTGTCTGATAGGAGAGGCTCATGGGAAGATGAAGCAGCCATCTGGGACAAGAGTGGCAGTTGAGGAGGGACAACGTGACCAGCCCAGACTTGCAAAACCTCTGCATTTCATTGGAGAGTTCTAGAAATCTGTGGAGAGGTATCTCAGCAAGTCTGACTTTCTGCATTCAGGTTAAGATGGAGGTTCAGTCCATTAAGCTCAAGTGAGACCTCCTGGCCGGCCTGTTCTATGCGTGTTTAGAACATTCCATGCTAAATGTAGTTGCTGCGGTATCTCTGCAGTGAAAGCTGCAGCTAGAAATGAAAGCTGCCCGTGGTGATTCTGACAAGGTTAGGTCTGAGCTTCCTCCAGGAGGCGGCTCCTGACCAGACGAGTGGATAACGGAACTAACCTGTCTCACCTTCACTGACTACAAACTCAAGGACCACACCCTCAAGGGTTGGGCCTTACTGGGATTGTACTAAGACACGTGAGCAGAGAATGAGGCAACAAAAGGGAACAGGGCAGCTCGCTCGATGCATCAGATGCATCATTAAGGACTGAAGTGAAATATCATGCAGCCAGGAAGTGTCTGAAAGCCCGGCACAAGGCTTAATAAATAGGCTCTCCAGGTAGCCTCGGTCCCTGAGCTGCCCACTTCCTGTCAGTTAGGGGTTTTCTGAGTATTTTCTCCACCATCAGAGTAGGTAGAGAACACTGCCTACAGGGTAGAAGTTTAGGATGCATCTTAAATCTCAGCACTGCTGACACATTTACTAAAGCAATGAAGAGTATATATGGTTGATGCTGGCGGCACAAAGTAAATGAAAATTCTCCTTGAAATATGACTCAATAGGCAACTGAAAACAGACTTTCCAGTCGTGGCATGAAGGTTTGGGAGTGGGGATGTCTCCAGGGCACCACTGAGTGGGATAGGGCAGGAACCCATCCATGATCAGGGTCACACAGCAAGGACAGAGCAAGGCACAGGACACATGGTCCCCCATGGCCTACTCTGGCCGAGGGCTTCAGGACAGCGGCTCAGAGGGTAAAGAACTGAAATAACAGTAGATACTGACCCCATGCACCTTACAGTCATGTGAGACAACGTGGCAGTGAAACCATCCCGTGTCACCAAATGCCCTGCTTAGTAACAATGATATGTCAACGGGAGAAGCAGACACAGTGTAGCTTGATCAGGAAGCTCTGTTCAAGAATTAACTAAGCTGCTCTTGACCACCAAGGCTGCCCTGTCACCTAAAGGCACGGATGACTCAGCAATTCTGCTACTTCCTCTGGTTGGGTGGAATCATTTGCATGGGGTAGCTTAATGGACTGTGCACACCCTCTCTCTCTCTCTCTCTCTCTCTCTCTCTCTCTCTCTTTTTCTCACACACACACACACACACACACACACACATACACACACAATCTCCTCAGTACCCCATATAACGTAGGGGACACTTTTGGTGACCATCTGCAGCATCCTTATAGTTAATAAAGTGTAAACAACTTCCCGTGTAATCAGCATGCTTCCGCAATTGAGGGCTCTCTCAAACCACTGCTTTCTTACTAGGCGTTAATAACGACAGTTGGTTGATCCTGAGAGGTTCTTGGCAACCCAGAGCCTCTGAAATGAAGAATGAGAAAACGGACATTCCAAAGTCTTGGTTCCCCCACCCCACTTCCCAGTGGCAGTGCATTTTGGCCGCAGAATGGCCCACACACAGATGACATCTTTGGAAGCCTCCGTTCCCTTCTTCAAACCTGTTTCCTTGTTGGTAGGTGTGATGTGGAGGTTAGAGCTGCAGGAGGCAGGAACTACAACTCAAGAGTGACAGGCAACACCACAAAGACACCTCCAGGGCATCCTGAAGTCCTGAGCTCAACCCATCTGGGAAAAAGGTGCTGGAGGCTGCAGGCCCTTGTTAATCACGGTCAGGACACCACCCACCTCTGTGAACTCTTGGAATAGGAATGGGAGAAACTATGGGCAGGCAGCAGGAGGAAGTACGGGGGGGATTTCGGGTTCGCAAATGAAAGAGACAGTACTGAGCATTTAAAACATGACTTCATGTTGGCTTATTAAGTCATAGATTACAGAAGCCTCCCTGACTCACGCAGCCTGCTCATGGGCAGAATGCTCCTCCCCCTTCCTGAAGCGTCAGGAAGTCCAGGGAAAGTTCTGGTTCTAGAAGCAGAAGGAAATGACAAAGGCCCGCACGCCTTCTCTGTATGCAGGTGGGTGTCTATGGGTTAGTATCCCAGGCCCAGCCCAGCTACCATTTATTCCATTCTTTTTTTTAAAATTTTATTATTATTATTTATTCTACTGTGTGCATGTGCGTGTGTATGTGCCTGTGTGTGTGTGTGTCTGTGCATGTGTAGAACCATGGACCAATTCGCGAAGCGTCCCCGCTTCCGCCTGGCGTCTATACGTGGGATCTGGGATCCGAACTCAGGACCTTCCGCCTGCAAGGCGGAGGCTTAACCCCTGAGCCACCTCTCCAGCCCCCATTTATTCCATTCTTACCAGTCACGCCAAGACTGCTTCCGATCACATAGCACCCCGAGATTCCCCAAGGCCACCATCATCATCCATGCTCCACCCTCAGACACAGAACCAGTTCTCCAACTGGGCCACACCCTGTAAGCCTCCGTTTCTCTCTTAAACTGTGGCGGGTCCTCATCTCCCAGAGCTTTGCTGGTGAGTCCCACTCTAAGCCCAGAGTACAGAAGGTTCCCCAAAATTATCCCCCGGGAGCTCAAATCCACATCTTTTGCTTTTTGCTTGCTGAGGGGGAAAAAAAAATCATAATATTTTTTTAGTCATGGTTGCTGTTTCATTTCATTTTCCCCCCCAAGTTGCTCTGTTCTCGATGCACGTGCTCCCTGACTCGTAGTTAACTCAGAAAAACCTTGTAGGCATCACCATGTTTTTAACCCTTTCCCAACCCCTAAAATGACCCAGGGAATAAATATGCTGATGTCGACTCCTCTGACGCCCCATCATCTTCCAGAACTTTTGGCCGACTCTGAATGAGCCAGCCAGACAGGGGGCAACTGAACCTTTCAGCACATCCCTGAATTCCAAAGCCCATCTTGCTGAGGGCCGAGGTGAAGGCAGCAGCCATGGTTTTGCAGCTGAGGTGGGGGTACCGTGAAGAACAGAGACACACAGTTCTAAGTTCACCCCCTGCTGCCAGAGAAGCAAAGGAGAGGACAGGAGAAGGCCCACCCGTGCTGGTCTGAGAGTTGAGGGGCCAGGACCCTCCTATTCCACTCTTCTAGCCAGTCATCTCCACAGGGAGAGAAATTATGCCCAGCCCAGCCCTGCCTGGAAGACTGGACAAACCCCAACACCGAGAGGGCAAAAGAAAGCTCTAGAAGTCTTAGGAAGGACTTTCAAATACCACATGACCTGGAGCCCCTGTCATGGTGGGCGGGTTCCTGATCCCGGCCCATTTCTTGTCAACGAAGGCCAGGCAAAGCAGCGTCAGATGTTCAACGGGAAGAAGAGCTTGTTGGTTTGCTAACAGAAACAGTGAGTCCAGAAACAGTTGTGGAAGAAGGGAGGGGTTCTCCGCAGGCCCTGCCAGCCACGCTCCCCGGCCCTGTGATGCCCCGGCCCTGTGATGCCCCGGCCCTCCTTGCGTCTCCTGGTGAGTCTGGTGTAAATGAGAACCACGTGGATCTACAGCTGGCGTGAGCGCACTTACCTCCATCCGCCGTGGAGAAGCTCTGTGGAAACAAAAGGAAGCAGAGGGTTACCACAAGGCGGGCATCATCTGTCGCCCTCTTTACTGCCCTCCCTCAGATCCCCGGTTCAGAACCTTCCAGTATCAAGTAAGACTCATGTTCTTGCCTTCTCTGAATTCTCCCCCCTCCCTTATGTTGAATTTTATCTCCTCTGCTCAAGTTAGGACAACTCCATCTCAATAAGCCAGCCGTGGGGGCCTGCATTGTTGTTAGAGAAGTGAAATTAGAGGATCCACCCTGAGCTTAGTTTCTTCCGTTGGCTGTTTCTGCATCTCTGAGGTACTGTTGAGGCAGGAGGAGGGACACGGAGGGCAGGTCCACAGAAACCTGGAGCCCAACAGCCTTGTGGATTCTCTGCTCTTCAGCACGCAGCTCCATTTGTTTTCCCATCCAGTGAAAAGCTATGAACTTAGGCCCTTTGTATTTGGAATTCATACCCATTTGCTAGGGTGTCACCTCCGGCCCCTTTATTAGGGTAAAGGATAATTAAAGTCACGGGGAGTCATAAAGTTGGGCTCGAAATGCTGGCGCTCCAGAGGAGACTTTCTATACATGAGGCAGAGATGAGAGTGGACAGCAGCAAGTAAACGGGGACCACTGAATGAACCTAAGTCTCCCAGGGGGTTTGGTGACCCCACACCCAAAGACAGGGCCACTCTCGGCTACAGAGATGGCACCAGTTCTTCGCGTTACAGACCATGTGGTCCAGATTTCTCTTGATACCATGCGGCCGCTGCTCTATCACGCACTGCTGTGCTAGGGTCTCGCTCCCCCTGGATACGGTTTAGAGAAAGCCCACGTGTTCACCTTCTGCAAGTCCTTGAAGGATTTCTCCGCCTCCTTCAGCTTCTCAAGGATGATTTGCTCCTTGGCCGATATCTGGGACTCTTCACTTTCGAGCGCTTGGATTTCCTGTTCCAACCTGGAAGACACACAAACAGACGACAAGTTATTGTCCTGCCCTCCACGGGCAAGGGGGAAGTCGGGCCCTTTCCTGCTGAGTGACTTACACCTTCCTTTGTCGCTGTGCTGAGGAACCAGGCCAAGGTCCTACGTTACACAGCATCCTGTGCTCCCAGGCAGATGCTGGTCAAAGGAAAACAACCACACCACTCCAATGGTTCATGGTCACTGCGCTGAAATATGGTTGGTGTCCATCTCCTTCCCCGTGCCCACCCCACCACCCTCCTGATGTGCATATTTCTTATTTAGAATTGATTACGTTTATATAGTCCAGGAAATGATATCTGAAGGGAAGAGCTTTATTCTCCCAGCTTTCTCAGAATACTGGCTCTTTTCTCAAGATGGCCCGAGGGCAAAGCGCCAGTCTTACTCAAAGGAAATACACTGCTGAGAAGTGGATGGCGGCCAGAACTCTGGGGGAGCCTGCGGTCCCTCCCTCAGTGGCCTCTACTGCCAAAAAGAGGGGTGATAGAAGGGACAAGAGGTAACTGCCCACACTTTTCTGGATCTTTCTTTGGTTTTCACAGCCATCTTATAGATTTTCAGGAAGGGAAATTTTCAGCACGGCCAGGAGATTTTGAGAATATTCCAGAAGAGCAGCTATATCTGTAATTGTGGTAGAAAAATCTCAGCATCCACATTCTTCTGATAGATTGATAGGAAGAATCATTAGTATTTACCAAACACTTCTGTGTGCACGCGCATGCATGTGTGTATGTGGGGTGTGTGTGTGTGTGTGTGTGTGTGTGTGTGTGTGTGTGTGTGTGTATGTATGTGTTGGGGGCACTGTGTGTGCCTGCGAAGGCCCAAAGGTAACTTTGGGAATTGTTCTACCTCCTTTTTGCTTTGCTCTGGGATTTCCCAGGCATCGCTTTCTAGGGCCAGAATTACAAACCACCACCATTTCTGTGCAGTGTTTTTACGTGGAATCCAGGACTTGAACTCAGGTCCTTCTGCTTGCGAGGCACAGTCTTAACCCTGGAGCCATCTCTCTCTGGCTCCTATTGGCACTTAATGACTTTGCCAAGAACATGGGATATTTTCTTTAATTTTCCCAGTGACCTGATAGTAGGGAACCACAATTTCTCATATGAGGTCATCAAGGGTTGGTATGGTTAACTTGTGCATCGTTGCCCAGTCCTTATACAAGGATGCGAGAGGTCAATGTCTAGTCCCTGCTCTAACCACTGTACTAAAATCTGAACACGTGGACTCCACAGTGTCTTGCATATTTCTCGCCTCATAATAGTATATATATTGACATAGGGGGTTGGTGCCAGGTCATGGGAAAAAGAGATGTTTTCCTGCCTAAAGGACTCATACTACTGTACTACTGTGTGGCACCATTGATTCAGAGAGGCTCTAGCCTCGGCTCCCAGGAGGTCTGGTTATAGACGACACATCCCAATAGAGGAACCATACAGACGGAGGGATGAACAGCCAATGGGAAGGAGGGATGAACAACCAATGGGAAGGAGGGATGAACAACCAATGGGAAGGAGGGATGAACAACCAATGGGAAGGAGAGATGAACAACCAATGGGAAGTGGCCATCTAACCTGCCTCTGTAATGGACACCTAGTAAACAGCTAAATGATTGGTGGCTGCTCCCCCGCTCCCCCCAACACAGAGGTGACCACACCTGATTGGACCCCTGACCCTATATAAGCTCAAGCACTTCCTGAAAGAAATGAATCTGCAGCAACTCGTCTTCTGCTTGCTCCTCACCTGATCCCCTGGGTCTGGTTCGTGACCCCGTCCCATTCATTGCCCATTCGCCTCAAGCCTTGAGGCCCCGCTGTTTCCCCCTCCTCCCCCTGGCTGGCCCCGTGAGGCTATTCGTTGAACTCATTTATCCATTTTTTTTCCCTGCTGACCCTTTTCCATACCCACATTGTAAGTGTTGCCGGAGTCCACCTCTGGCTACACCGATCTACCTTCTCCCCTTCCCCTATCCTCTAAGCTGTCTTGGAAACTGTCTACTAAGTATGTTAGAGTCACATCTAAAGGGAAGAGATCCGAGCGAACCGCTGCAGGGGAAGGAACGCTATAGGATGCTGCCTTCCTGATGCCAGACAAATGCCGTGGATGGATGAGACTGCAGCAATCATCAAGACACACCCGGAGTCCACGTGCATCTCCTTCAGATGAGCGCCGAGGGAGAGGGGCCACTCCATCAGTAGAGGTGAACGCTTGACAACTAGAAGAGTCTGAAGCATCCAGCCTCCCAGTGCTACCTGGCCTCCATTCTCACCACCACGCCTATTTCTCTTTGTGTTCCACTGACACGGTGGCTTCCTATTTGCTCCGACATGCTGTTTCATTCTCTTCAGATTACTCATCCCACAGCCCTGACTACTCCTGAAGTTTCAGCCCAGATGTCCCCCCACACTTTGATTTTCACAGGGTTACCACCAGGAGACAACACTGACCCTCTCTGTACCCCTCTCTTAGCACATGATGGTAGGTTATCTAGGTTCTTATTAAGTCCACTATTTGTCATAGCAAAGATTTTTATGATGGCGATTTTGCCTGAAGGGCACTATCAGGCGAGGGCTCTGTATTCTGGTTGTATTCAAGGGGCGTGTCATGGTTTGAATGTGAGTTGTCCCCCAGAGGCTCATGTGTTTGAATCCTTAGTTGATGTTTGGGAAGGCTGTGGCAGCTTTAGGAAGTGCAACCTTGGGGTTGGAGAGGTGGCTCAGTGGTTAAGCCTCTGCCTTGCAGGCAGAAGGTCCTGAGTTCAGATCCTAGACCCCACGTATAGATGCTGGGCAGAAGCAGGGGCGGCCTGCGTTTCTGGTCCTGGTAGGGCAGAGCCTGTGAATCCCAGGGCAGAGTAAACAAGAAGGAGGTGGAGGCGGTCTATAGTGGTTCCCGAATTCGTCCGTGGTTCTGCACACACACACACACACACACACACACACACACACATGCGCGTGCACACGCACAATTGAATAAAATAATAAAATTAAAAAAAAGGAAGTGCAACCTTGCTGGAGTAAAACACATCACTGGGTGGGGGGGGGGACGGACTTGAGCTTGGTTAGCTCTCTGTCCTGCTTCCACTTCACACTGTGCAGCTTTCTCTCCCAGCACCATGATGGATATGATCTGACCACCTGCATTTTCTGCCAGTCTGCCATGCCTTTTCTGCTTTCGTGGACTATATCTCCCCTCCAGAACCATATGCCACATAACTATCCCTTTAAGTTGCTAGAGTCTCAGTATATCTCACAGCAGCGGAGGAGAGCAATTGTGACAGGGAGGAACACTGGTGTCACCAGAACCCAACAAACAGAGGTCAAGGGTGCCATAAGACACCCCACAGTGCGTAGGAGATTCTCCATATCCACATGCTCAATGAATAAAAACAAGTGAACTATGTCTCCCAAAGGTGTGGTCCGGCCAAGGTGAGGCCAGCGGAAATCCTGCGACCAGAGCAAATGCTTCAGCAAGAGCTGATGGGAGAGGCTGCGTGTGGGCAGAAAGCAAACAGAAGCCAGAGGTGCGGAGACATAAATGCAGAGACATACAACTCCTCTCTTGTCACAAATGTTGAGCAAAACTTCCCCATGTATGTGGGTGAATTGTTCTGGAACTGAAGAAGAAATGTGAGTGTGGAACAGGAAGGATGCACACTGGATGTTCAAAGGACATAGAAGCTAAACAATTGCCAAGGGGGGATGAGCTCTGAGCTCTCTCAACTAGATCTCTTAACTAGAAAGCATGATACTTCCGGCCAGTGTATTTGATTTGTTTGGTCTGACCTTGGTCATTCACTCAACTCGTTCATCTACTTTTTTTTCCCCCTGCTGACCCTTTCCCATACCCCTATTGTAAATGTTGTGGGAGTCTACCTCTGCCTACACCAATCTATCCTCTCCCCTTCTCCCATCTTCTAAGCTAAGTAAGGGCAAGGTATTTCAGCATATCTTAGGATGTATGCAGACATTACTTCAAAAAACGATTCACTGCCTGCCTGCTTCGCCTCCCTGAAAGAACACCTATGCCCTGGACCACTGATGATTTGCCTCCCTGTTCCTTGGCTTTGGGCTTGTCTTAGCCAATGAAATGGCAGCAGATCAGATACAAGCCAAGCAAAGGCCTGGATGGACTTAACTTGGGTCAACACCTCTGGGCACCAGTGGCCTGGGCCTCAGAAAGCCACATCTGGGACAGACCCGAGCCACACTTTTGATCAGAGTCACCTAGCAGAGCCCAGTTAGATGACTCACAGAACGGTCAACAGGAAAGAACAGCTTCTAGTTTAAGCCAGAGAGTTTAAGAGAGTTTTGACTTGATTTGATTTTGGTGTTTTAGTTTTTGAAGCACAAGTTTGCTACATCACCCACCCTTGCCTTGAACTTGCGATCCTCCTGCCTTGGCCTCTTCTGGGATTACAGGTAGAAGGCATTTGTTATGCAGTATCATCATGGTAATAACCAAGACCGATCAATTATATGCATGAATAAAATTCTGTGTGTTTTTAGACCTAAGGAGCTGGAGCGGCGACTCTTTATTATGAACACTTGCTTTACAATCAGGAGGACCGGAGTTCAGATTCTGGCTTCCACATAGAAGTCAGGCATCCTGCAAGTGGTTGGAAGCCGATTCTGAAGAAGGCAGAGTTGGGAGAAAGGTAGGGGCTCGCTAGCTTGCAGCCTAGCTGAGATGAAGACCCCTAGAGGAGAGACCCTACCTTGGAGAAATAGGTGGAGAATGATGGAAGGGGACCCCCCATACACTCTCCTGACCTCCACGGGTGCACAGACACACCCACCTGCATACACTTGTGAACATACATTCATGTAGGCATACACACAAATAATACACTATGTCCCAATAATGTATATCTCAATTACATTTGCTATATGTATACATATGCTTACATATACACATATACATACATATCTTTATATCATAGGTATATATTTATGCATCCAAAAATATCCAAAGTATATAAAAGTTTAGAAAGAACATAAGCTATCCTGTTGTCTTCCCAGGCCTTCATCTGGAGGAAAGCAGATCACTCTGTCATGAACAGTAAGAGTGGCAAAAACAAATCAGGAAATTGTTGGTGGACACTGCTTCTGGGTAATAGTATTACAGATGTTTTTAATTTTGTTTTTATAATTTTTGTGCATGTATGCGCACGCACGTGTGTGTGTGTGTGTGTGTGTGTGTGTGTGTGTGTGTGTTTGTGTGTGTCAGAGGGCACTGTGTATCTCTGTAGAGGACCAAGGGTGACTTCAGATATCATCCTGGATTGCTTCTACCTTCTTCTTGCTTCACTCTGGGATTTCCCAGGCTCCACCCACCAGGGCCAGAAATGCAGGCTGTCACCCTTTCTGCCTGGTGTCTTTTTTTTTTCCCTCGGGACCTGGGATCTGAACTCTACTTGAGAGACAGAGTCTTAACCCCTGAGCCATCTCTCCAGCCCTTTTTATAAGACATTTTCAATGTCTTCCCAAGTTAAGGAAAAAAAAATTCCAAAACTGGGGGTGTAGCTTAGTGGTAGAATACTTGCCTACCAGGTGCAAGACCCTGCTGACTTTGATCTCCAACACTGCAAAGAAAGGAATCAACTATTTTCTAACTGGACTGTTGGTTTGGGATAAGAAGGGACCAGGGCCTCGGTCTTGGTGTCAGGTAGAGGGGTTAAATGGCAGCTTTCAACATCTGTGCAAATTCAAACCAAATTTACTGAGCCTGTTGGGCTGATAGGAGAAGTAGGCACTTCAGGGGATTCTGAAACAACAAGATTGTGTTAAACATGGCTGAGTCAGAAAAAAAAAAAATAAAAAGAAGAAGGGACCCACTTGCAGTGCAGCAGTCCCAGGAGGCTTAGAACACTGTTGTGACCTGATGCTTCCAAGCTGTCCCTGTTCTTTGGGTTTCAGGGAGCTCAGCTACATAGTTCAAGTGCTAAAGATGTGGGTCATGATACTGTGCTGCGTAACTGAGAAGGAATGGAGAGAGAGAGAGAGAGAGGGAGAGAGAGGGAGAAAAACAACGAAACCAAACCTTGTTGATAACGCTAAGTTTTACCCACAGGGAATGACCGGAGGAAATAAACAGTCTTCACGAGTCAGAGTCTAGAAGCAGAAATTTCTGCAAAAATTCCCTACAAAGTTCATGTGGCTTTGGGCCAGGTTCTCAGGGCATTGGATAGCTTGGGCTGGTACTTTGCTGGTACAAACCCAAGTCCCTGGACTCGGGAACATCTCAAGAAACTGTCCTGGGTTAATGCCCATCATTCCCTTCGTGCCGCTGCTTTGGAGTTTCATGACTGAAACCTAACTCAGTGTTTTCTGAAGGCACCAAGTAGATATGGCTCTGCTAAAAATAGCAAATGGGCAAGAAGTGTCATTTACACTCAAGGTTAATCGAGGCTCTTTGGACCGTGACAGGTACATGCCACAGTACCGCTGCCCAGCCCACACAGCTGTCCCGAGCAAAAAGCAGGCTGTCAAGAAGCTGTAAGAGGTTCTGAGAGATGGCTCAGGGGTGAAGACTCGGCCTCACAAGCAGAAGACCCTGAGTTCGAATCCCAGGTCCCACGTAAAAATGCCAGGCAGAAGTGGCCATGGCCCGCACTTCTGGCCCTGGTGGGCGGAGCCTGGGAAATCCCAGAGCAAAGCAAAAAGGAGGTAGAAGCGATCCAGATGATTCCTGAAGTCATCTTGGATCTCCACAGACACAGTCTGATACACCCACACACACACACACTAACTAAAGTTTTTAAAAAGTAAGCTGTAAGGAAAGGTGACACACAGCAGCTGGGGAGGCGTCATTGGTTGGAGGAGCTTCCCCGTCATGGCTGAAGGGTCGGGTCACCTGGACCTACTCTCCCTCATGCGGGAACACAGAGGACCTGTGTCTGTGAGGTACAATGGATCGTCTCTGCTCCAGAAGGCATCCATGCATTTATTTACCCAACTTTATGCAAACCTTTCTCTGCATCAAGGCTGTGTGCTCAGCACCAAGGGCAGAAAGAGAAATCCAACGCAGTGTCTGCGCTCGGGAACTCTTGGTCCAGTAACGGGAGTGCCAATATAAACAAATTGTTCTCCAGCTCAGAAGCCCGTGAGAGGAATGAGCAGGTTGGGAGGAACAGTGGGTTCTGCCTCTGAGTATATGGTAAGGACCCTAAGTAACTGGGGAGAACCTGTGTCCACCCAGTAACTCTCCTTCTTCCATTCTAACTTAACCCTATTTGCTGGGCCATGAGTCAGACCGAACACACGCAGGTGCAGGTTCTCTCGCAGATACAGGGAGACAACGTCGCGGAAGGAAGATGGCAAGGAAGGGCTTTGAGAAAAGCTCAGTCCTCCAAGAACACACCGTGTGACGCAATCTATGCTTCACACACAGGAACGAGAAAAGTCAGACTGGATCCTCTACTTTGCCTGTGTGCTGCAAGTTTGGCTCATTGCCCGTGATGTTATTGGAAGGGGATGGAAATTTAAGGAGGTAAGGCCTACTGGGAGAACAGTCATTGGAGGAATGCTATTTTTTTTTAAGTATGAGTGTATGGGGTGCATGGGTACATACGTGTGTGTGCGTGTGTGAGGGCATATGTACAAGAGGGCACTTGGTGTGTGTATGTGCCTGTCGGTGACCATGGGAATCATCCTGGATTTGCTCTACCCTCCTTATTGCCTAGGGCCTCCCAAGCTCTGCTTTCCAGGGACAGAATTGCAGGTTGCCACATCTGCCTGGCAGGTTTATGTGAGATCCGGGAATCTGAGCGCAGGTCCTTTGGCTTGCAAGGCAAAAAGGCTGTGGCCCCTCAGCCATCTCCCCAGACCAGAAATCTCTTCAAGGACATCAAGAGTGTGACTGTCCTCTTCCTTTCTCTAAGCTAGCTACTAAGGTTCCAGCACTTTCCATCTGACACAGGGACTCTGCCTTCACACTGTCTTACTGTGGGCTCCAAGGAATCAGCCAACCATGGACTTCAAATCCCTAAACCGGTGGGGCAAACAACTCTTTCCTCATTAAAAGTGGATCACCACCACATTTTGTTACCATTACAGAAAACTGACTCACATACCAGAAGTAGAAACCTTTAACCTAAAATGCTTTTCCGAAACCTGACGTCCTTGAATGGTACTCCACCCAAAGGTAATCTCACCTTTGCTTAAAACCCTTCATTCATAGGACGCTCACTACCTCCCTAAGCAGCTTCCATCTCCCTAGGCAGCCCACCCCTCCTTTGGCTGCCCGCCATCTTCCTAGGCAGCTCGTTCCTTCGCTGCGCAGCACTGGTCCTCAGAATGCCCCACTTACAGACTTGGCAAAGTTTGTTTCCTTGTCTCTCTCACTTCACCGTCTGAGTTTTCTCCGCTGGACATGGAGAGATCAAGTTACGTAAACACCAGGACTTGCAGGCGCTCCACTGTGGGGAATGGGGAGATCTAGGGATCTGAAGACCCGGAGCTGAGCACCACCGTGAATTGGCTCTCAAGAGTAGGGGGATTAGAAGGGGAAGGATGGGAAGACCAAGGGGTAGGAGGACGTCTGGGCTCCCTCATGAAGGGAACTCTGTACCCATTGTAAGCAGTCAAGAGGAACACAAAAGAAACACTGAGGCCTTCAGTGGGTTCCGAGGCAAATAAACCATCCATCTCTGGGCCACAATGCAGCATGTTCCCGATAGTGGATGGAGCCTTTGCAATCATCCTTCAGCGACTCAAGAAGAGGTTAGACACTACCTTCAGTCAAACACACGACTGCTCAGTGGACTTCAGCCTTGTCAAGCACCCCCAGATTGAAAAATCAGGCTGACAAGGCGGGGGGGGGGCGCTGAATTCTCACTTCCTTCTCTTTTCTTGAACGGCAGTTTCACAGTTGAGCAGTCAAGTGGGGTGTCTGTCTGATCAGCCTGACAAAATGAGACCCTCAGAGAAGCAGTCAGCCCTCCTCCCTACATCTTTATGTGCCCAGTATAAGTAAAAACTCGAAGAAAACTGACAGCTGTTCACTTCCCACCCTCCCCTGTTTCATAGCTCCGCGTGCCCTGGAGCTGAGCTAGGTGTTTGACCATGGGGAAGGAAGTCTGTTTTTCTCAACTTCCTTTGTAGCCACCCAGAGCGTCGTCTGGCCAAAGGGCAATAATTGTAAAAAAAAAAAAAAGTGTTACAGGAATGCTTCAAGAATCTTCCTTGCTTTATTTTTTTTCACCCTTTCTTTTGTTCGTAGATGGAGCTCTAACTGTAATCTAGACCACCCAGGATCCAAAACAATCCATATATACAGAAGGATGAGCTGGGAAGGCAGACTCCCGAGTAACTCACAGGGCACCCACTGGACAGTTCATGCCTGCGTGCCCATGGATTTTCACCTGGGGGAGAAATCAATAGTGTGGTTGAGTCGTTGTGTTTGTAGGTTTCTGTGACAGGCTGCTGTATCTAACCCTAATCAACACAAGACACTCGTCGCATTTTGTTGAGTTTTGAGTGTCTAGAATGTCCTGAGGGTTTGGGCCAAAGTCAATCATGGCCCAGAGTCTTACCAATAACTCAGCAGAAGGGAAAAAAGAACAACAACAAAAGAGAAGAATTGGAAAAGGATTGGAATTCATGAATGCTCATTAGTCCTGGTAACTAAGGATTGGCTGGGATCATGCCCCCTATCTCCAAGGCTTGCCACATCCAAAGTCTCAGGAGGGAAGTTTTACTGCAGTTATAGGCATCCTGTCTTAGCATTTGCCAGCAGAAATCCCATCCACAAGAACCTTAAACACTTAGCCTTTGAATGAGACCATTCAGCAGCCCACACAGAAGATTTCGTCACAAACAGAGTTCGCCTGTGACCTGATGTTTCAGTCACGTGGGGACAGGGGAGCAGAAGATGATGACAGGCAGCTCAGAGTGACGAAGAAGCAAGTAAAGGGTGGTGGGCGGGCAGCTGGGGCTTTTGCTCAACAGGATTTCTGTCTTCCTGCCCTGATTCTGACATACAATATCCAGTTCTTCCAGTGGAGAAATGGATCCCACCTCTCTAGCCAAGGAGTAGAGCTCTAACCAAAACCAGGCATGGGACAGGTGCCAGCATTTGGGAGGAGAGGCAGGAAGAGCAGGAAGAGCAAGAGCTCGGCTATATACTGAACGGGGGGGGGGGGGGCAGCCTGGGCTACATGAGACCCCTTCTCAAGCCAAATACACAAATCGAACTAATCTAGACTGACCAGACTCTTGCCTAGATCTGTATTTTAAAAGGAGCGATCCAAGAACAGGAAATAAGTGGGACATGTGGTAACGTGCATGCAAAATACACCCCCCACCCCCCCACCCCCCGCAGGCTCACGTGTGTGAATGCTTGGTCTCCAGCTGGTGGCGCTGATTGGGAAAGTCATGGAACCTTCCGAAGTTGGGGGCCTTGCTGAAGGAAGTATATGGGGGGAGGGGGCGCAGAGTGGGACTTGAATTGGTAATCCAGCCTCGCTTTTCCCCCCACTCCTGATAGCGGCTGCAATGTAATTGGTTTCCTGCTTCTACCACCATGTATTCCCCATAATAATAGATTTTATCCTCTTTGGAGCGGTTATAAACTTTTTCTCCCTTAAGTTGCTTGAGTCGGAGTGCTTATCAAAATCATTCCCATAGTAGCGCTTTGAATGTCCTTTGAGACCCTGCTGCGTGGATCCCAGAACTGCGGAGGCCTGGTTCTCTGCCCCCTCCTCTTGCTTAAGAACATGTAGGTTTCCCTCATTTCTCCATCTCTGTCTTAACATTTCTCTGTTTCCACATCCTGGGTACTGCATTGGGAGGAGTATTGTTTGCTTTCACATAAATAGGAGATGCTACCACATCCATTTCCCGCACTTCAGGAAGATGGAACACTTGTTTCTATGACATTTCCCAAATATTTTTCAATTGTGATTCCATTCACAAGGGAACAACTTCCTTTTATTTAGATGGGCGTATCTGGAATCACGGTAGATCCTACGGTACTTCACTGCATGTGAATGTTCACAGCCCTTAAGTAAACAAGGGACTCCCACTGGTCCTTCTGAAAGAACAGGCCCTTCAAGGTGGAAGTGGAAACTCCAGTACAACTCATTTCTCTCCCCATGTCATCTTGCGACAGGAACATGACCGAGAAGAGAAAGGTCTGTATAAGAATTCCAAACACTCAGCTCATATCCTCTCTGTCACCTCCTTCCCAAATCCAGTCCAACTTTCTCGGCTGGAAGTGCACACCTTTTGGCTCTGCTCCATGCCTTCCCAACTTGGCATTGTGCTCCGTGGTCCTGTAACACTGATCACCATAGGAAAGGCCTGAAGAACTCCCAGCTCTCAAATCTGTCCTCTGCAAACAGACCTAATGGATAAGCCCCAAATCCAATTCTGTTGTCTATTTAGTGGCACTTTTCTTTTTTTTTGTCTTTCTTTTTTATTTATTCAACTGTGCGCATGTGCATGTGTATGTGCACGCGCGCGTGTGTGTGTCTGTGTGTGTATGTGTGTGTGTCTGTGTGTGTGTGTGTGTGTGTCTGTGTATGTGTAGAACCACGGACGAATTCGCGAACCACCATGGACGCCTCCACCTCCTTCTGCCCCGGGATTCACAGGCTCCGCCCTACCAGGATCAGAAGCGCAGGCCGCCCCCGCTTCCGCCTGGCGTCTATACGTGGGATCTGGGATCCGAACTCAGGACCTTCCGCCTGCAAGACGGAGGCTTAACCCCTGAGCCACCTCTCCAGCCCCTAGTGGCACTTTTCTTAAGATCCCAACATGATGGGCTGGCTCCTTCTGAGACCACAGAACAGGAGTCCTCTTAAAAAACCGGGTGAACCCTGCCTGTGTCACAGTAGCAAAACTACCTGTATCACGGCTGAGATAAAGGACTGGATATATATATATATTCTTAGTATTGGATCTCATATTTCCCTGTGTACACAGACACTTATTTTTTTTTTTTAATTTTTTTTTAACGTGGGACCTGGGATCCGAACTCAGAACCTTACACAGACACTTATTAAACACTGGTTACATAAATAAAAGCAACCATGCAAATTACATTTAAGGGGTCCTATAATAAGTTAACAGAAATAGTGATAGTAAATATAATTTTTAAAATATTGCTCTCACTACTTCCCCCTCAAAAATATATTAATTTAGTTATTCAAAAGGAAAACTAAAGAGTTTGGGAGCTGATTTAGACTTTTGTGGGGGGACTGGGGATTGAACCCAGTAGGCAAGCTCGCCACTACTGAGCTCTATGGCCAGCCCTGTGTGTTTTTCATTTAGAGGTCTTGAGGAATTGCTCAGGAACTTACAGCCTTCATGCCTTAGCCTCCCTAGTAGCTGGGATTACAAAGATGGATTGCACATGCGCACACGCGCGCACGCGCGCACACACACACACACACACACACACACACACACACACACACACACGATCATTATCATCATCACAAATCAATCCACACACAGTTGAATTGATTTATACACTTTTCGATTTGCTTTGTCTCGTCTTTTTGTTTTGGAATAGGGTCTCATTTAGCTCAAACTGACCTTGAACTTCTGATCCCCTTGCTGCTTCTACCTCCCAACTGCTGGGATGACAGGCACGTACCACAACACTTACTTTTATGAAGTGCTGGGGATTGAATCCAGGGCCTTGTGCCAGCTAAACAAGCACTCTAACTCTAATACCCCTTCAGTGAGGACTGATTTATATATCGTGGCCTATGTATTCATAGTAGCACTTTCATTACGGACTGTGATCACACACACACACACACGTAAAATATATAGCACAGATTGTGATGACTATATCTGAGCTGTCCTCAGCCCTTGGAGACCAGCCTCTCTCTCCTCCTCTATGTGTGTTTATTCCATCTGGAACTACGTGGCTTGCAACACCATCAGAATCTGTGCAAGTTGATTTCTGCTGCAGAAAATTACTTCTGAGCTGGAGCTGAGCGTTCATTGCTTGGGTATGGTTTCTTATTTGGATCTATTTCATCAGAAATAAAGAATTTTGATTACAGGAAAGTGAAACGGCTTCCTTTTTAAAGCAAAAAGGCTTCTTGGTGACTTAAATGCTTTCCTTCCAAGAAACATCTCGTTTTTCGAGGAAGAAAAAAGCATGCAGGCTAGTCTTATCAGTAAGCTAACCTCTGACTCTCTGGATAGAGGCAGACGCTCCCACCCGTACACCTGACCCCTGGACTAACACTCCATCCATCACCCCCTCTGCCCTGCACTCTTAGCTTCTCCCCTAGATACCTCCACCCTTGTAGTCCCCCCTCCCCAAAAAATCAATTCTGTCCACACTAAAGACAGATGAACTTCTCCTGACCCTCCATCCTGTTCTTGGGACTGTTAAACTCTATTCCAGTTTCTTCAGGGACAGTCGCCCCTGCTGCCTCAGCATCAAGTCCCGACCCTTCTCTGCCTCCCTCACTCTCCTGTCCTTGAATGGCCAAGGTGACCGGATCCTCTCACTGTCACTCTGAATGGCTTCCTCATTTTTATTTTTGTCTTTTATGCATTTGTTTTCCTTACTTCGTAATATTAGTGATCAAATCCAGGACTGCAGGCATGCTAGGATGGCATTCTACCACTGAGATGCATGCCTGGCTGTGAGTTTTTCATTATTATTACAGCATCATTATCACCATTCTTTCTGGGACTGGGTCCTCTATGTAACCCAGGCTGGCCTGCCACTTGCTATATCCAGGTTCTAACTCACGATCCTCCTACCTCATTTTTTAAGTGCTGGGATTACAGGTGTGCTCTCCACAGCCACACCCAGCTACTGATGATTCTTCCCCTTTGGCAGCTAGGATAGTATAGTCTCAACATAAGTCCTGTTTTTCGTGTGTGTGTGTGTGTGTGTGTGTGTGTGTGTGTGTGTGTGTGTGCACATGTATGAGTGTCTACATGTGTGAGACCAGAAGTTGATATCAGATGCTTTCCTCCATTACTCTCTACCTCATTTTTGAACAGGTTCTCTTATTAAATCTGGAGCGCATGGATTCAGTTAGCCAGCTGGCCAGCAGAATCTTCCTATCTCCATCTGCCCATGGCTGGAATTACAGGCACGTACTACCATACCACCCCCCCCCCTTTTTTTTAAGGGACAGAGGTTCTGGGATCACACTCAGTGCATATCAAGCATTTCACCAACTGAGCCATGTGCCCAGCTCCCCCCCTTCCTCTCCATTTAGTGTGTGAAACTCATTATGGACACGCCCCAGCTCCCATCTGTCTCCAGGGATGACGGTCTCCTTGTGGATCCCTGGATGCTGGCCTTTTTTGTTCAATGCCTTTTCTTTGACCCTTTTCCTGGGCAGCCTCTGCGCTCTCTCTCTCTCTCTCTCTGTGCCCCCTTCTTCTGGGTGTTGGTCTCACCCGTCTTCTGGAAGCTCTCCTGATACCTATCCTTTCTGTGCTTTATCTCAGACATATTTCTACCTGCTACACTTCATCACCTCTTTAAGGATCTGGGGTTCCATCCCCAGTGGCGGTTTGCGCACATCCTGGAGGATAAGTGCTGCTTCCTGCCACCTCCTTTGTGTCTTCCCATGCGGCTTCTAACCTCCAGCCAGCCTGGGCATAGCAAGGAAGAGGTTCACTGAAAGTTCTCAATAAATGCTGGGCGGATGCATGAAGGTTGCCATAAATGCAGCCATTGTTTTTCAACTGGGAGTAGCCTCAAGACTGACTTTGTAGCTCAATTTCTTCCATAAGAAAAAAAAAAAAATTCTTAAAAGAACAAGTTCAGAATGGTGACAACTCTGGACTGGGAGAAAGCAACTGACGGAGGAAACGACTTCTTTGCTTCCTCAGAGCCAGGCAAACGCAGGAGCTGTGGCTTCTGAGCTTTTTGCTTTCTCTTTTACCCCTGCCACACACACGTCATTGACTACAGGTGTGTATGAATATCTGTAGGTAATGAGCTTTTCTTAATACCGCCTGAGATCACCTGAATGGAGCCACATGTGAGAGAGGCAGACAGGCAGGTGTCCGGCCAGACAGATGGAATTCCAGCCTCTGCATCATCTCCCTCTTTGATGCGCCCCGTCACGCAGGAAGCATCTGGCTCCCACACCAGATTGCGAAAAATTGTTTACGTGGTGCATTCCTCTGTTCCAAAGCCCTGTTTACTCATTGTTTGTGCTGAAATCCAGGGCTCTGCGACGGCGTTCCTGCTGACTGAGGATCTCCCAACAGCCCCTCTGTGCACATGTGCAAACGCAGCTTCTAGGAACACCCTAAGTGGCAATCATCAACACATATTTGGCCTGCCCTCTGTATGGGAAGTCACTCTGGGGAGACCCTTGGTGCTTTCAAGATACTGGAGTCGGCATCTTAGAGAGGCATTCATCAGAGAAGGAAACAAAAAAGGATTATTTGATGTGTAACAGGAGGAATGGTAAAAATACGTAACATTTGCTGAGGATTTATCACGAGCCAGACAGCGAGACACACGGTAGGCAGCATTCGGTTCTCCACACACCATGACACACACCTGTCAGACAAGAGCTTGAGGTGGGAGAGCTGCGCCTACTGGGCTCACTGGAGTCTTGCAAAGTACCTGCTGCTCAATGTATCTCCCTCCAGAGAAGAAGTGAAACACTCCCACTCCAAAAGTTCTCTTATTTCCTCCGTTCAGTATAGAATTTGCTTTTCCCAATACTTGGAACACATGCAGCGGCCCTGGCTGAAGAGAGAGCTGCTTGAATCCCCCCTCATATCATCCCTTGCCTTGACTTGGCTTATCCATGGGACAGAAACACGATTTGAATATTATTGCCCCTTGAAGACTAAGATGTCTTCCTTCTTCCTTTCTCCTTCCTTCCTTCCTTCCTTCCTTCCTTCCTTCCTTCCTTCCTTCCTTCCTTCCTTCCTTCCTTTCTCCTTCCCTCCCTCTTTCTTTCTTTCTTTCTTTCTTTCTTTCTTTCTTTCTTTCTTTCTTTCTTTCTTTCTTCCTTTCTTTCTTTCTTTCTTTTCTTTTCTTTCTTCTTTCTTTTTTTCTTCTTTCTTTTCTTCTTTTCTTTCTTTCTGTCTTTTCTTCTTCCTTTTCTTTCTTTCTTTTCTCTTTTTCTTTCTCTTCTTCTCTTTCTTTCTTTCTTCTTTCTTTCTTCTTCTTCTTGCTTTCTTTCTTTCTTTCTGTTCTCTTTCTTTCTTTCTTTCTTTTCTTTTCTCTCCCTCTCTCTTTCTTTCTTTCTTCTTTCTTTTTTTCTTTCTCTCTCTTTTTCTTCTTTCTTCGTTTTCTTTGCTTTTCTTTCTTTTCTTTCTTCTTTCTTTTCTTTTCTTTTCTTCTTTCTTTTCTTTCTTTCTTTCTTTTCTCTTTCTTCTTTCTTTCTTTCTTTCTTTCTTCTCTTCTTTTTCTCTTTTCTTTCTTTTTGCTTTCCTTCTTCTTCTTTTCTTTCTTCTTTTTCTTCTTTCTTTCTTCTCTTTCTTTTCTCTTCTTTCTTTCTTTCTTTCTTTCTTTCTTTTTCTTTCTTTCTTTCTTTTTCCTTTCTTTCTTTCTCTTCTTTCTTTCTTTCTTCTTTCTTTCTTCTTTTTTCTTCTTTTCTTTTCTTTCTTCTTTTTTTCTTCTCTTTCTTTCTTCTTTTCTTTTTCTTTCTTTCTTTCTTCTCTTTCTCTTTCTTCCTTTCTTTCTTTCTTTCTCTTCTTCTTTCTCTTTCTTTCTTTTCTTTCTTTCTTTTCTTTCTTCTTTCTTTCTTCTTTCTTCTTTCTTTCTTTCTTTTCTTTCTTCTTTTCCTCTTTCCCTTTCTTTTCTTTCTTTTTTTCTTTCTTTCTTTCTTTTCTTTCTCTTTCTTCTTCTTTCTTTCTTTTCTTCTTTCTTCTTTTTCTTTCTTCTCTCCTTTCTTCTTCCTTTTCTTTCTTTTCTTTCTTCTTTCCTTCCTTTTTTCTTTCTTTCTTTTCTTTTTTCTTTCTTCTTTCTTTTCCTTTTCGTTCTTTCTTTCTTTTCTTTCGCTTTCCTTTCCCTTTCTTTCTCTTTTCTTGTCTTTCTTCTTCTTTTTCTTTCTTTCTTTCTCTTTCCTTTCTTTTCTCTTCTTTCTTTTCTTCCTTTTTCTTTCTTTCTTTCTTTTCTTTCCGTTCTTTTTCTTTCTTGTTTTCCTTTCTTTCTTTCTTTTTCTTTCTTTCTTTCTTCTTCTCTTCTTTCTTTCTTTCTTTCTTTCGTTTTCTTTCGTCTTCTTTCTTTTCGTTTCTTTCTTTTCTTTCTTTCTTTCTTTTTCTTGTCTTCTTTCTTTTTTCTCTTTTCCTTTCGTTTCTTTCTCTTCTCTTGTCTTTCTTTTGTCTTTCTTTCTTTCTTCTGCTTTCTTTTTCTTTCTCTTTTCTTTCTTTCTTCTTCTTCTCTCTTCTTTCTTTTTTCTTTTCTCTTCTTGTCTTTTCCTTTCCTTCGTTTCTTGTCTTCTTTCTTTTCTTTCTTTCTGTTCTTTCTTTCTTTTCTTTTTCTTTTTCTTTCTGTTCTTTCTTCTTTTCTTTCTTTCTTTCTTCTTTCTTTTCTTTTCTTTTCTTTCTTTTTCTTTTTCTTTCTCTTCTTTTCTTTTCTTTCTTTCTTCTTTCGTTCTCTTCTTTCCTTCTCTTTCTTCTCTTCTTTCTTTCTTTCTCCTTCTTCTTTCTTCTTTCTTTCCTTTCTTTCCCTGTCTTTCTTTCTTCTTTTCTTTCGTCTTCTTTCTCTTTCCTTTCTTTCTTTTCTTTCTTTTTCTTCTTCCTTTTTCTCTTTCTTTTCTTCTTGTTTCTTTTTTCCTCTTCTTTTCTTTTCTCGCTTTCTTTTCTTCTTCTTTCTCTTTCTTTCGTCTTCTTTCTTTCTTATTCTTTTCTTTCTTTTCTTCTTTCTTTTCTTTCTTCTCTTTCTTTCTCTTTTCTTTTTTCTTTCTTTTTCTTCTTTCTTTCTTCTTTTCTCTTTCTTTCTCTGCTTCTTATCTTTCTTTCTTTCTTTCTTTTTCTTTCTGTTCTTTCTTCTTCTTCTTTCTTTCTTTCTTCCTTCTTTCTTCTTTCTTCTTTCTTTCTTTCTTCTTTTCTCTTCTTTTCTTCTCTTTCTTTCTTTCTCTTTCTTCTTTCTTTCTTCTTCTCTTTCTTCTTTCTTTCTTTCTTTCGCTTCTTTTCTTTCTTTCTTTTCTTTTTCTTTCTGTCCTTCTTTCTTTTCTTTCTCCCTTTCTTTTTTTCTGTTCTTTCTTTCTTTCTCCTTTCTCTTTTCTTTCTTTTCTTCTTTCTCTTCTTTCTTTCTTTTCTTTTTTTTTTTCTTTTCTTTTTCTTCTCTTTCTTGTCTTTCTCTTCTTTTCTTTCTTTCTTTCTCTTCTTCTTCTTTCTTTCTTATTTTCTTTCTTTCCTTTCTTCTTCTTTCTTTTCTTTCTTTTCTTTCTTTTCTTTCTTTTCCCTTTCTCTTCTTCTTCTTCTTTCTTTCTTCTTTTCTTTCTTCTCTTTTTTCTTTTCTTCTTTCTTCGTTCTTTCTTTCCTTTCGTTTCTTTCTTTTTCTTTTCGTTCTTTCTTTCTTCTTTCCTTCTTCTTTCTTTTCTTTCTTTCTTTTCTTTCTTTCTTTCTTTTCTTTCTTTCTTTTCTTTCCTCTTTTTCTTTTCTTCGTTCTTGTGTTCCGTTCTTTCTTTCTTTTTTCTTCTTCTTTCGTCTTTCTTTTCTTTCTTTCTTTTCGTTCTCTGTCTTTCCTTCTTTCTTTCTTTCTTTCTTTCCTTTTCTTTCTTTCTTGCTTCTTTTCTTTCTATGTTTCCGTTCTCTTCTTTCTTTTCTTTCGTTCTTTCTTTCTTCTTTCTTCTTTTCTTTCTTTCCTTTTTCTTCTTTCCTTCTTTTCTTTTCTTTCTTTCTTCTTTCTTTCTATTCTTTCCTTTTCTTCTTCTTTCTTTCTTTCTTCTGTTCTTCTTTCCTGTTCCTTCGTTTCTCTCTTTCTTCTTCTTTTTTTCTTCTTCTTTCTTTTCTTTCTTCCTTCTTTCTTTCTTTCTTTCTTTCTTCTTTCTTTCTTCTTTTCTTCTTTCTCTCTTTCTTTCTTTCTTTTCTTTCTTTCTCTTTCTTTCTGCTTTCTTTTTCTTTCTTTCTTCTTTTCTTCTTTCTTTCTTTCTTTCTTTTTCTTTTCTTTCTTCTTCTTTTCTTTTTCTCTTTCCTTTCTTTCTTTCTTTCTTCTTCTTTTATCTTCCTTTTCTTTTTTTTCTTTCTTCTTTTTCGTTCTGTCTTCGTTCTTCTTTTCTTTCTTCTTTCTTCTTCTCTTTCTTTCCTTTCTTTCTTTCTTTTTTTTCTTCTTTGTCTTTCTTTCCTTTCTTCCCTTCTTTTTCTTTCTTCTCTTTCTTTTTCTTTCTTTCTTTCTTTTTCTTTTTCTTTCTTTCTTTCTTTCTTTCTTTCTTCTTTCTTTTCTTTCTTTCTTTCTTTTCTTCTTCTTTCTCTTTCCTTTCTTTCTTCTTTTTCTTTCTGTTTCCTTTTTGCTCTTCGTGTCCGTGTTCTTCGTTTCATTTCCGGGTTTTTCTTCTTCTCTTTCCTTTTTGTCTTTCTCTCTTTATCTTTTCTTTCTTTCTATTCTTTCTCTTTCTTTCTTTTTCCCTTTCTTCTCTTGTCTTTCTTTTCTTTCTTTCCTTTCTTATTCTTTCTTTCTTTCTCTTTCTTTTCTTCTTTCTTTCTTTTCTTTCTTCTTTTCTTCTTTCTTTTTTTCTTCTTTTCTCTTTCTTTCTTTCTTCTTTCTTTTTCTTTCTTTCTCTTTCTTCTTATCTTTCTTTCTCCTTCCTCTTCCTTTCTCTTTCTTCTTTTCTTTTTCTTTCCTCTTTCTTTTCTTGTCTTCTTCTTCTTTCTTTCTTTTCTTCTTTTCTTTCTTTCTTTCTTTTTTGTCCCTTTTCCTTCTTTCTTTTATTCTTTGGATGCGTTTTTCTTGTTCTTTCTTGTTTTCTTTCTTTCTTTTTTCTTTTCCTGCTTTCTTTCTCTTTCTTCTTCGTTCTTTCTTCGCTTCCTTTCCTTTCTTTTCTTTTTCTTTTCTCTTCCTTTCTTTTCGTCTTTCTTTGCTTTCTTCTTTCTTTCTTTCTTCTTTTCTTTTTTTTGCTTTTTTTCTTGTTTTCTTCGCTTTCCTTCTTCTTTCCGTTCCTCTTTATCTCTTCTTTCTTTTCTTTCTGTTTCGTTCTTTCTTTCTTTTCGTTCTTTCTTTCGTTTCTGTACTTTCTTCCTTTTCTTTCTTTTCTTCCTTTCTTTCTTCCTGTTCTTTTTCTTCTTTCTTTCTTTCTTCTTTCTTTCTTTTTTTCCGTTTCTTTCTTCTTCGTTCTTTCTTCTTTCTTTCTCTTCTCTTTCTTTTCTCTTTCTTCTTTCTGCTTGTTCTCTTCTTGCTTTCTTTTCTGTTTTCTTGTTCTTTTTCTTTTCCTTGTCTTTCTTGTTGTCTTTCTTTCGTTCCTTTCTTTCTTTTCTTTTCTTCTTTCTTTCTTTTCTCCGTCTTTTCTTCTCTTTCTTTGTCTTTTCGTTCTTCTCTTTCTTTTCCTTTTCATTTCTTTCTTTCTTTCTTACTTTCTCTTTCTTTTCGTTTTTCTTTCTTACTTTCTTCTCTTCTCTTCTTTTCTTTCTTTCTTTTCTTCTCTGTCTTTCCTTCTTTCCGTTCTTTCCTTTCTTTCTTTCGTTCTTTCTTTCTTCTTTTCGTTATCTTTTCTTTCTTTTCTTTCTTTTCTTTTTTCTTTTCTTTCTTTTCTTCCTTTTCTTTCTTCTTCTTCTTTTCTTCTTTCTTGTCTTTCTTTCTCTTCTTATTCTTTCTTTTCTTTTCTTTCTCTTTTTTCTGTTCTTTATTTCTTCTCCTTTTTCTTCTTTCTTTTTCTTATTCTTTCTTTCTTTCTATTCTTGTCTTTCTAGTCTTTCTTTCTTCTTCTTTCTTTCTCTTTTCTGTTCTTTCTTTCTTTCTTTGTCGTTTCTTTCTTTTCTTTCTTTCTTTCTTCTCTTTCTTCTTGCTTTCTCTTTCTTTTCTTTCTTCTTTCTGTTCTTTCTTTCTTTTCTTTTTCTTTCCTTTCTTTCCTTTTCTTTCTTCCTTTCTTTCTTCTCGTTTTCTTCTTCTTTTCTTCTTCTTCTTTTTCTTTTTTCTTTTTCTTTCTTTCTGTCTTTTTCTTTGTCGTTTCTTTTTTTTTCTTCTTTCTTCTTTCTTTTCTTTCTTTCTTTCTTTCCTTTCTTCGTTCCTTGGTTCTTTTCTTTCTTTCCTTTTTCTTTCTTTCTTTTCTTTCTTTTCTTCTTTTCTTTCGTTTCTTTCTTTTTCTTTTTCTTTCTTTCTTATCTTTCGTTTCATTTCTTCTTTTCTTCTTTCTTCTTTCGTTTCTTTCTTCTTTCTTTGTCCTTTTCTTTCTTTCTTTCCTCTTTCTTTCTTCTCTTCTTTCTTATCGCTTTCCTTCTTTTCTTCTCTTTTCTTTCTTTTCTTTCTTTCTTTCGTGTCTCGTTTCTCGTTCTCTTTTCTTTCTCTTTCTCTTTCTTTCTTCTTGTCTTTCTTTTCTCTTCTTTCTTCTTTTCTATGGTCTTTCTTTCTTCGTCTTTCTCTTTCTTTCTTCTTTCTTTCTTTTCTTTCGTTTTCTTTCTCTCTTTCTTTCTTTTCTTTCTTTCTTTCTTCTCTTTCTTTCGCTTTCGTTCTCTTTCTTTTTCTTTCTTTCTTTCTTGCATGGTTCTTTCTTCTTTCTTCTTTTCGTTTCTTTCTTTCTTTCTTTCTGTTTTTCTTCTTTTCTCTTTCCTTTCTTTCGTTCTTTCTTTCTGTCTTTTCTTCTTTCTCTTCTTTCTTTCTGTTTCTTTCGTCTTTTTCTTTCTTCCTTTTCTTCTTTCGTTCTTTTTCTTCTTTTTCTCTTTCTTTCTTCTTTCTTTCTTCTTCTTTCGTTCTCTTCTTTTTCTTTCTTTCTAGTCTTTCTCCCCCCCCCCCCCCCCCCCCTCCTTCGCCTTCTTTCTTTTCTTTCTTTTCCGTTTCTTCTTTCCTTTTTTCTTTTCTTTTCTTTTCTTTTTCTTTCCTTTCTTCTTCTTTTCTTTTCTTTCTTTCTTTCTTTTTCTTTTCTTTCTTTCTTTTCTTTCTTTCTTTCTTTCTTTCTTTCTTCTTTCTTCCTTTCTTCTTTCTTCTTTTCTTTCTCTTCTTTCTTTTCTTCTTTTTCTTTCTTCTTCTCTTCTCTTTCTCTTTTCTTTCTTTGCTGTCTTTCTTTCTTTCTTTCTTCGTTCTTTCTCTTTTCTTTCTTTCTTTTTTCTTTCTTTTTTTCTTCTTTTCTTTCTTTCTTTTTTCTTTCTTTTTCTTTCTTTCTTTCCTTTCTTTCTTCTTTTTTCTTCTTCTTTCTTTCTTTCTTTTCTCTCTTTCCTTTCATGTGTTCTTTCGTTTTTCTTTTCTTTCTCTTCTTTCTTTCTGCTCTGTCCTTTCTTTTCTTTCTCTTGTATCACCCTTCTTCTTCTTTCTTTCTTTCTTTTCTTCTTTCAGCTTTCTTCTTTTCTTTCTTGTCTTTCTTCTTCTTTCTTCTTCATTTCTTTCCTGTTTTCATTCTCTTTCTTTTCTTTCTTTTCTTTTTCTTCTTCTTTCTTTCTTTCTTATTTCTTTCTTTCTTTCCTTTCTTTCTTTCTTCTTTCTTTTCTTTCTTTCTTTTCTTTCTTTCTTTCTTCTTTCGCTTTCACTTTCTTTCTTTTCTTCTTTCTTCTTTCACTTCTTTCCTTTCTTTCTTTTTTCTTTCTTCTTTCTTCTTTCTCCTTTCTTTCTTTTTTCTTTCTTTCTTTTCTTTCTTTCGTTCTTTCTTTTTCTTTCTTTCTTTTCTTTCTTTTTCTTTCTTTCTCTTCTTTCTTCTTTCTTTCTTTCTTTCTTCTTTCGTTCTTTCTTCTTTTCTTTCTTTCTGTCTTTTCTTCTTCTTCTTTCTTTTTTCTCTTTCTTTTTCTTTCTATTCTTCTTTCTTTTTCTTATTCGTTTCCTTTCTTTCTTCCTAGTTCCTTCTTGCTTTTCGTTTGCTGCTTCCTTCTCTTCGTTTCTTTTTCTCTTTCTTTCTTTCTTTCTTTCTTCTTTCCGTCTTCTTTCTTTTCTTTTTTTCTTTGTTCGTTTCTTTTTTTCTTCTTTTCTTTCTTTCCCTTTCCTTTTCCTTCTTTCTTTTCTTTTCTTCGTTCTTTTCTGCTTTTTCATTTCTTTCTTTCTTTCTTTTTCTTTTGCCCCCCCCCAATTTCGCTTTTTCCGTTTCTTATCTTCTTTACTTTCTCTTTCTTTCTTCTTTCTTTTCTTTCTTTCTTTCTTTCTTTCTTTCTTTCTTTCTTTCTTTTCTTCTTTTCTTTCTTCTTCTTCTTGCTTTCTTCTTCTTTTCTTTTCTTCTTTTTTTCTTTCGTTTCTTTCTCGTTTCTTCTTCTTCTGTTCTTTTCTTTTCTTCCGTTCTTTCGTTCTTTCTTCTCTTTCTTTCTGTCTTTCTTCTTTCTGTTTCTTTCTTTCCTTTCCTTCTTTTCTTTCTTCTTCGTCTTCTCTTCTTTCTTTCTTTATTCGTCTCTTCTTTCCTTTTCTTTCTTCTTCTTCTTTTCTGTCTTTTCCTTTCTTTATCTTTCTTTTTTTCGTTCTTTATTTCTTTCTCTTTCTTTTCTTTCTTTTCTTTCTCTTTCTTTTTCTTTTCTCTTTCTTTCTTATCTTTCTTTTGTTTCTTTCTCTTTCTTTCTTTTCTTTTTTCTTTCTTTTCTTTCTTCTTTCTTCTTTCTTTCTCGTTTTTTCTTTCTTTCTTTCTTTCGTTCTTTCGTCTTCTTTCTTCTTTCTTTCTTCTTCCTTTTTCTCTTCTTTTCTTTCTTTTTTCTTTTTCTTTCTTTCTTTCGTTTCTTGTTCTTCTTTCTTTCGTTCTGTTCTTTTCTTGCTTCTTCGTTCTTTTCTTTCTTCTTTCTTCTTTCTCTTTCTTCGTTCTTCTTTCTCTTCTTTCTTTTTCTTCTTTCTTTTCTTCTTCTTCTTTTCTTTCTTTCTTCTTTCTTTTCTTTCTTCTTTTCTTTCTTTCTTTCTTCTTTCTCTTTCTTCTTCTTTCGTTCGTTTCTTCTTTCTTTTTCTTTCTCTTTTTTCTTGTTCTCTTCCTTTTCGTTCTTTCTTTCTTCTTCTTTCTTGCTTTCTTTCTCTACCTTTCTGTCTTCTTTCTGCTTTTCTTTCTCTTTCTTTCTTTCTCTTTTTTCTTTCTTTCTTTCTTCTTTCTTTCCTTTCTTTCTCTTTGCTGTTCTCTTCTTTCTTTTTCTTTCTTTCCTTTTTCTCTTTTTCTTTTTCTTTACTTTCTTCTTTTTCTTCTTCTTCTTTTTTCTTTCTTTCTGTCTTGCTTCTTCTTTTCGTTCTTCTTTCTTTCTTCTTATTCTTCTTTCTTTTCTTTCTTTCTTTTCGTTTCTCTTTTCTTCTCTTCGTTTCTTTCTTCTTTTCTTTCTTTTCTTCTTTCTTTCTTCTTTCTTCTTTTTTCTTTTTTTCTCTTCTTTTTTCTTCTTTCCTTCTTTCTTTCTTTTCCTTTCTTCTTTTTCTTTTCTTTCTCTTTCTTTCTTCTTTCTTGCTTTCTGTTCTTTCTTTCTTTCTTTTTTCTTCTTTCTTTCTTCTTCTATTCTTTCTTTCTTGTCTTTCTTTCTTCTTGTTCTTCTTTCTTTCCTTTCTTCTTCTTTCTGTCTTTTCTTCTTCTTTCTTTCTTTCTTCTTTCTTCTTCTTTATTCTTTCTTTTCTTTCTTTCTTGCTCTTTCTCTTCTTTCTCTTCTTCTTCTTCTTCTTTTTCTTTCTTCTTTTCTTTCTATTCTGTCCTTTTCTTTCGTTTTGTTTCTCTTTTCTTCTTCTCTTTCTCTTTTGTTTTCTTCTCTTTCCTTGTTCTTTCTTTCTTTTCTTTCTCTTGCTCTTCTTGTTTTCTTTTGTTCTTCTTCTTTCGTTCTTCTGTCTTCTTTCTTCATTCTTCTCTTTTCTCTTTCCTTCTTTCCTTTTCTTTCTTCTTTTTCTGTCTTGTCTTTCTTTCTTTTCTTCTTTTTTCTTTCTATGTTTTCTTTTCTTTCTTTTCTTTCTTTCGTTCTTCTTTCTTTCTTTCGTTGTTCTTTCGTTTCGTTCTTTCTCTGTCTTTCTTCGGTCTTTCTTTTTCTTTCTTCTTTCGTTCTTTTTCTTTCTTTGCTTTGCTTTCTTTCTTCTTTCTTATTTCTTTTCTTTTCCTTTGTTCTTTTCTTTCTTTTCCGTTCTTTTTTTCCTCTTTCTTTCTTCTTTTCTGTTCTTTTCTTTTCTTTCGTTTCTGCTTCTTTCGTTCGTTCTTTTCTTCTTTTCTGTCCTCTTCTTTCTTTTCGTCTTTCTTCTATTCTTATCTTTCTTTCGTTCTTTCTTGCTTTCTCTTGATCGTTTCTTTTCTTCTTCTTTTTCTTTCTTTCTTTTCGTTTTTCTCTTTTTCTTTCTCTTCTTTCTTTCTTCTTCTGTTCTTTCTCTTCTTTTCTGTTCTCTTTTCTTCCTCGTACTTTCTTCTTTTCTTTTCTCATTTCTTTCTGTATCCTTTTCTTTTCGTTCTTTCTTTCTTCTTGTCTCTCCTTCTTCTTTCTTTTCTCTTCCTTTCTTTTCTTCTCTTTTCTTGCTTCGTCCGTTTTTCTTTCTGTATTTACTTTTCTTTTTCTTTCTTTTCTTTTTCTTCTCTTCGTCTTTATCGTTCCTTTCTTTTCGTTCTTCCTTTTCTTTCTTCTTTCTTCTCCTATTCTTCTTTAGCTTTCTTGGTTTTTCCCTTTTCTTTCTTTCTTTCTTTCTTTCTTTTCTTTCTTTTCTTTTTCGTCTGCTTTTCTGTTTTTTTTCTTCTGCTCGTGCTTCTCTCTTTCTCGTTCTTCTTCGTTTTGCGTGTCTCTTCTCTTCCTTTCTTTTCTTTGTGCTTTTCTTTCTTTTTCTTTTCTTTCCTTTTTCTTTCTGTTCTTCGTTTCTTTCTTTCTTTCGTTCTTCTTTTTCGTTTTCTCTTCTTCTTTTATCTGCTTTCTGTTCCTTTTCTTCTTCTCTTTCTATTCTGTTGTCTTTCTCTTTCTTCTTTCTTCTTGCGTTCTTGCGTTCTTTCTTCTTTCGTTCTTCTTTCTTTCTTTTTCTCTTTTCTTTCTTCTTTGTTCTTTTCGTTTTTCTTCTTTCTTCCTTTTTCGTTGCTTTCTTTCTTTCTTTTTCTCTTTCTCCTTCTGTCTTTTCTTCTTTGTCTTTTCTTTTTCTTCTTTTTCTTTCGGTTCTTTCAGTGCTATTCTTTTTTCTGCTTTCCGCTTTCTCTTTCATTCCTTTCTTTTCTTTAACTTCTTTCTTTTCTTTCTTTCTTCTTTCTTTCTTTCTTATCTTCTTTCTTTCTTCTTCTTTCTCTGTCTTTTCTTTCTTTCTTTTCTCTTCTCTTTCTTCTTTCTTCTTTATCTTTTCTTCTTTCTTTTTTCTTTCTCTTATCTTTCTTTCTTTCCTTGTTCTTTCTTTCCTTGTTCTTTCTGGTCTGTCTCCTCTTTTCTTTCTTTCTTATCTTTCTTCTTATTTCTTTCGTTTCTTTCTTCTTTTTCGTTCTTCTTCTTTTTTCTTTTTTCTATGACGTTTCTTCTTCTTCTTTCTTCTTTCTTTTCTTTTCGTCTCTTTGCTTCTTCTTTTCTTCTTTCTTTCTTTCTTTTCTTGCTTTCTTCTAGTTCTTTCCTTTTCGTTTCTTTCTTTTCTTTTCTTTCGGTTTCTTTCTTTCTTCTTTCCTTCTTACTTTTTTTCTTTTCTTTCCTTCGTTCGTTCTTTCTTCTTTGCTTTCTTCTTTCCGTTCTTCTTTTCTTCTTTCTTTTCTCTTTCCTTTCATTTCTTTCTTCTTTCTTCTTTTCCTTCTTTTCTCTTTTGCTTTCTTTGCTTTCTTTCGTTTTCTTTTTCTTTCTTTCTTTCTGTGCTTTCTTTCTTCGTCTTTTCCTTCTCTTTTCTTTTCCGTTCTTCTTTCTTGCTTTCGTTTTCTTTCTTTTTCTTTCTTTTTTTCGTCTTTCTCTTTCTTTCTTCTTGCTCTTTTCGTTCTGTCTTCTTTCTTTTTCTTTCTTCTGTCCTTCTTCTTTTCTTCGTCTTCTTTTCTTTTCTTCTTTCTTTTTTCTTTCTTTCCTTTTCTTTCCTTTCTTTCTTTTCTTCGTTCTTTTCTTTCTCTGTATCTTTCCTTTCTTTCTTTCTTTCTAACTTTCTTTTTTCTTTCTTTCTTGTTTCTTTTCTTTTCTTTCGTCTTTCTTTCTTTCTTTCTTTTTCTTTCGTTCGTTCTTCTTTCTTTCTTTCTTGTTCTTTCTTCTTTCGTTATTTCTCTTTCTTTTTTCTTTCTTTCTTCTTTCTTTCTCTCTTTTTTCTCCTTTTCTTTCGTTCCTTCTTCGTCTTTCTTTCTTGCCTTTCCTTCCTTTCTTTCTTTCTTTTTTTCTTTTCGGCTTTCTTTCCCTTTTCCGTTTCTTTTCTCCTTTCGTTTCTTTCTTCTTGTTTTCTGCTTTCTTTCTGTCTTTCTTTCTTTCTCTTTTCTTTTCTAGTTCT
>JALPQD010000093.1:6628842-6656050 GCA_023101885.1 Typhlomys cinereus | reverse complement strand
CCACACGTACGAGATGTAACCCGAGAGACGTGATGGAAAATTCCATCCATCGATGTGTGAGTGCATGCCATAGCATCTTTTCAGTATTGCACTTTCTCCATAGGCAAAGACAGTTTGACTACGATAACCTGCCCATACAGATGTGCATATACACGTGAACACACACACACACACACACACACACACACACACACACACACACACACCACAGAAGAAGCAGTCACAGAACAAAACTATGGCTGAAGTACTTGTTCAAAGTCCGAGCTTTTGTGCCCTGACTTATTGCCTCCATGCAGGCCCGTGAATGAGTTCCGTTCTGTAGGTGTTGCTTCTCATGTGTGTGTCATGCTATGTGCATACATGTATCCATGCATGTCATGTATGTATAGGTATGTGCTCACATGTGTCATGCATGTATATGTATATGTGTGTGGTCACATACGTGCATCTGTACGGAGGCCAGTGGTCAACGATGTGTGTTGTCTTCAATCTCTCTCCCTTTTTTTAATTCATTTATTTGTTTCCCAGTTTTGCAAGTATATTGGGTACTTATCTCTGCTTCCCTCCACATCCCTCCCTCCCATTCCCCCTCCCCTTTCCTTTATCCATCCCCCCACTCTCACTTGTTTTTTGAGGCAATGTCTTTCACTGACCGGGAGCCCCCACATTTGTCCGTCTCATGGTGGGGGAGTTCCACAGAGCCACCTTTTGACTCTACCCCAGCTGTGGGATTAGAGTGCTCATAGCCATGCCTGGCATCTAGGTGGGTGATGATGGTTCTCAGACTCGTGTCCCCTGCTGGTGGGTGAACACTTTGCTCGCTCAGCCATCTCTCTCCCGCACCTGGTGCTGCTTCTCGATGGGCGGACTCCTTGCCAGAAAGTCACCAGCTGAGACTTGGAACTCTGTTATTTGATACGTGACATTGTATTGCTCATAGTTAATGCTTCTTCTGCAAGCCCCAGAAGACAATTCAGACACTCAAGTGGGTAAGATGCTCACACCGGCAATCTGATCTCTGGAAGGCGCTATGGTAGAAAGAGAGACTGACTTGCAAAAGTCGTCTTCTGACTTCCACCCTGCAATATGCATGTGTAGCTCTCTCTCTCTCTCACTCTCACTCTTTTTCTTTTTCCCTTTCTCTCTTTCAATTCCCCTATTCTTTCTTTCTTTCTTTCTTTCTTTCTTTCTTTCTTTCTTTCTTTCTTTCTTTCTTTCTTTCTTTCTTTCTTTCTTCTTTCTTTCTCTCTTTCTTTCTTTCTCTCTTTTCTTTTTTTCTCTTTCTCTTTTACTTCATCTATCTATCTATTTATCTATCTATCCTCTATCTACTTTTTATTTATTTTGTGTGTGTGTATGTTTGTCATCTTCTTCAAGCCCTAAAAGAAAATTCAGGCAGTCAGTGGATGGCTCAGTGGTAAGGTGCCCGCTACACACCCCGCAATCTGATCTCTGGAAGCCCTCATAGTAGAAAGAGAGACTGAATGTGTGCGCCCGAGTATATCATCACGGCCCTGCATGTGCCTCTGGAGGCCCAAGGCTCACTTCAGGAATCTCCCTGGATTGCTCCGCCCCCTCTTTATCTTACTCTGGAGTTTCCAGGCTCCGCCTTCCAGGGCCGAAGTACAGGCTGCTGCTGTTTCCACCTGGCGTGTTGACATGGAATCTGGGATCCTAGCTCAGGACATTTCACTTGGGAGGCATGGGTTTAACCCCTGAGCCATCTCTCCAGCCCCCAAACAAATACTTTAATTTTTTAATTTTTTTTATTATTCAATTGTTCATGTGTGTGTGTGTGTGTGTGTGTGTGTGTGTGTGTGTGTAGAATCACAGACAAATTCGGGAACCACCACGGACGCCTCCACCTCCTCCTTGTTTACTCTGCCTCTGGATTCACAGGCTCCGCCCTACCAGGACCAGAAAAGCAAGCCGCCCTCGCTTCCGCCCAACGTCTATACGTGGGGTCTAGGATCCGAACTCAGGACCTTCCGCCTGCAAGGTCTCCTTGCCACCTCTCCAGCCCCTCAAACAAATAATTTAAAGGAGGAAATTCAAGAGCCCCCTTACTTGGTTTATGTTTATTCTACAGGCTTTCTCGTTATAGCAGTTTTAAAAATGACCCAAAGCATTCTCTTCCTCCCTCATTGCTTCCATTTAGCAGTCTCTCTCTCTGTTCTGTCTTCTCCTAACCACCTCTAAAGATGGTCAATTAAATGGTCTCACTGCATTCCAACCAAATGCAAACCTCTGAAGCCATAGCTAACATCCTTTGCTTTCCATATTCTGTTTCTGAATTTTTTAAAAGCCTTTGTAATGAAGTGGGACTGACTGTAACTCAGGTGAGATGAAAAGATGACCACTTTGCCTAAATCGGAAAAGTCTCCTGAGAAAAGATTTGAAGAGGAAGTGATAAGAAAAGAGAAAGCATAGTCAAAAGGGAAGGATAGAAAGGTATCAAAATTTAGTAAACGTGCATGCTTCCCAAGTAACAATTCGAGAGTTAGGTAAGCAAGGAAATAGGATTTTGCTAGTATATATAGGGCTTTAAAAACAATAGGGACATATACAGGATGGGAGAATGGTTTAGTGGTGGGGATTTGCCTGTTATGTAAGAGTCCATGGGTTTGATTCCCAGCAACCCCTCAAAAGTCACAAATTACTTGTCGCATATATAGCAATTTTCAGCGAATATGACTTTGCTTTGCTTTGAGATAAAGCAAGTGTGTAATCCAGTCAAACATGGTTTCAACAAAGCTGCACCTGACTTTTCTAAGTTTCCGTGTTCGTTTTCTAATCCATGTCATTGTTTTTGAAGTTGTTTTGTGATACTGATGATCTAATATGACAATTCAAGATTTGTCTTAAAAAAATAAGTCACCTTCTCAGGTACTATTACTGAGATAGGGTAGAAGTTGCATCTTCTTTACTATTTTGAGCCCTTGTATCCCTTATGTATTCACCTTGAGAATTTACATAGAAATATGATGGTCTTCCCTCACCTGACTCATGTAATTTGGATGAACCGCAGCTCGTGAGATCCACAGTATTGGGAGCTGCATTCCTTCAGCTCAAAAAGCAGCCGTATGCTGCCCCATCCCTCCTAGCAGTTTACAAACTCATTTGCATATTAATGGTGCCAAGAAGGTTTACAGTAAAATAACAATGGCAGGGCAGGAGAGATGGCTCAGGGTTCATACTCCACCTTGCAAGCAAGCAGAAGGTCTTGAGTTTGGATCCCAGGTCCCATGTAAAAATACCAGGCGGAAACTGCACTTCGGGCCCTGGTGGGCGGAGCCTGGAAAATCCCAGAGCAAGCAAGAAGGAGGTAGAAGCAATCCAGGATGATTCTAGAAGTGACCCTTGGTTCTCCACAGGGATACACAGTGCCCTCTGATACACACACACACACACACACACACACACACACACACACACACACACATAAAATAAATATATATATATATATAAAAATAAAAAATGGCAAAGACACTCTTAAGCAAATTTATTTTCTAAATACTTTGGGAGATGTCAAAATATGTCAGACACTACCCTGAGACTGGACTCCTCAGCGGCCGGTGTCGTGCCGTTATGGCAGCTCAAGGACCTCTGCTGCTCTGGAAAAGGTTTCCATGGGCTGCCTGAACTTTAGAGGTGCAGACAGGAAGCTGGGTTATTAGCAAACGCTCTCCCTCTACTTCCTCTAGAAATGAAACATTTCAGTATCATTAATCCCTTTCTTGCCCTTTTGCTTGCATTCCCCTTTGAAGTCCTGCTCCAGCGAGGAACCTCAGAATCGCCAGGCAGTTCGTGGGTACTGGGAGGAAAGTTTCATGCATCAGTTCTGATTTCCCTCCTTCCTGCTCCAACTTTAGTATCCTGATTCGCAAGCTCTCTTTAGACTCCTCCCTCCTTGGCGCTGTGTTCTGGCAGCCCTTTCTAGCCCATGAGCAGCCCAATCAACTCTACTTTCCTCATTCAGGACAGAATATGCAAGAGTGTGGCAGATATTGGCATGCTAACATAGGACAACCATTGCATCTCTCACAAGACTGAGTGTTAGACAGGGTCAACATGGCCCCTCCTCTCCCCCAAGCCAGCATGTAGGAGGTCTTTATCATGTTCATTCTGAAAGTCTGCTGGAGGCTTCTGTACTGGTATGGACTGGATCCCGCGTGCTGAGCCATCAGGAGTGACTCCACAGTAAGAGGGGGAGGAGGGGAAGGAGGAAGAGATGATATGACAAACCATTGTCTTTCACCAGGGCACAACAGTAGCTTCTGAGTGTTAATTCACACGGAAATGCACTTTTTCCTTGATACACAGGTGGTGACTTTGCTGGTCCATTGTTTGGTGTATTTTCACACAGTGTGTTTCACACATTGGTTGGTGATGGTTTTGCTTTAACCACCTTTCTCGAGGACCCCTGAGTTCTGCCATTGGCCGCCGTAGAACTCCTGGGAAACGTGGTTTCTGGTTTGCTTGTGCTCGGAGGTAACTACCCTAGCAGTGAGCCCGTGTCTGTCTCTGCCCACAGGGGTGCGTCTGGACAGAGTACGTGGAGGGCGGCAGAAGTACAAGCGCAGAATAGACGCGGAGAACAGCCCATATCTGAACCCCCAGCTGGTCCAGCCGGCCAAAAAGCCATGTAAGTACAACAGACACGTCTAGCTTCTCAGAATGCATGGCTCTGTGGACATCAGCCATCGGTCCTGTGCACGCCAAGAAGAGGCCATCTCCTTGGAAGACAGACAGTCACTCAGTTCCCCAAGGCTAATGGGGGAGGAGCAATGTCAGTCCAGCCCATGAACTTAGTGTGTTTCCTCTCCTTTTGCATTCCGTCGTCTCAGAGACACATCAACGCCGGTCTTCTGTACTGTGGATTTTACGTTTGCTGGTTATCTTTATTTGCAGAGGTCTATAAAATGGGTCATCCTATAATCATTAGCTCTCTGGGGCTGCTCCTCTCAGATTTCACAAGAAAGTGATTTTTGTAGTTTTCGCTTCCCAATGAAACTACATTAGGGGCGTCATTAATCTGGAGCAGAAGAAGGTTCACACACTAGCTAGCGGCCAATTAAAAGGAGATTGGGCGCCGCTAATAACTAGCATAGGTTGGTGGTTCTATCCCCGGTGTCCTGATGGACTATATTAATTGTTTTCAAAGCTCCCCTGGCTCTATGCTGCCCGGCTGCATTCTGAAGGTCTGACTGTGGTACATCGCTAAGATGAGCGCTCCGTGCCCTTTGCCATTGGCTCAAAAGGGCTAAAAGAGATGAGGGCGAACCACTGCATCCTGTTTCCTGAGAAGCCAGCGAATGGCTGTAGTGCACACGGCCAGCAGCCTAGATGTTTACGCACAGAGTCAGAGCTGCCAGAAGTGCTTTGGTGGGAGAAGGCTCGCACTCAGATGTCCTCCTTGCAGCAGACGCGAGGCACACTTCCACCTCCAGCAGCCCCGCAGAATCAGCTCTCACACGAGGTCAAACACTCTGGTCTAGTCTTCAGGAGGGCCGAGCTGCACACCATCTATGTCCGTCAGCAGGCGTCCGGGAATCTGCCAAGTCCCCACCGCAGCCCCTGGGCTGTAAATGAAAGGACATTCCAGCGATGTCAAAGAAAAACAGCCCATTTTACATAAAGCTGAAGCAAGGGAACATATGGCAGAGTTTCCTTTTGCCTTTCCAAAACTCATTATGTTGATTACACCTTCCACCCTCCAGTCTGGCATCTCCTCAGCCCCTGTGAGCTGTTTGGCATTCTGCAGATGTGGCCGAAGAGTGCATTAAGCGGAATTTGCCCATTATCATAAAAAACTTTCTGATAATATAATAAAATGCAATAAACACGAATGCTTAATTTCATTAGAGGCTCAGTTTGCCTTGATTCAATCATTCTCGTTTATTTTATGTGCACACTGCCCAAAACCATTGAGAATTTCTTCCCCGGAAAAGAAAAACGAGCACCAAGCCATCCGTAAGTCAGGACGCTAGAGAAATGGCAGAGATTAGACAGAGAAGTGTGTCAGGTGTCTTTAAGACGATCGCAGTGATTTCAGGATCCCCCATCCTTCGGCGATGCAGAGGGCCCCTAATAAATCATTACTCATTATCCGAAGGCTTCTGTGTTCATTTTCCCTAGTCCATCCAATTAGCGTGTTTTTGTAACAAACATTTATAAAACTTAATTTCCAAATCCTGTCAGATAAGCGTGGGGAGACAGGCTGGGCTTTGTCCAGAAGGCAGCTCTGGAGACCCGGGTGCCCCAACTGATTGTTAATGTGCTACAAAGGCCCATGGATGAAAATTGGGTCCTATTGATTCTAATTAGGGAAACATTAAATAAGACTTACCGGGAAGCAGCGGTGCTGGCTATTCCGATTTCTGAAGGCTTGAGATGGCCAGACTTCCCCTGAGATGCTGTGACCCCTCAAAGTTAAGAAGCCTCTGACTTGGTCAACACAAGTGGCATTTTTCTCTGTGTATAAATGACAATAATAATAATAAACAATGATAGCATTAGTACTGGTAGTAGTAGCAGCAGTAGTAATAAAATCTAGACTCATGATTTCCTCTGCTATATTCGTCTAAGCCTGACAATCCGGTGTTGCTTGCAAGTTACATTGTATCAACAGCATAACAGAAACTAGAAACTTTTCCAAATCTCCCTGAAGATACTCAAGTGCTATTTCTGAATAAATGTAGAATTTTATTTGGAAAAAAATCACTCCTTACAGATCCCACAAATTAGAAAGAATCTGTATCAACATTATTTTTTCGTTGAAAGTGCCGATGAAAGCAATTATTTCCAATGCTGTGCATTTAGTAGAATGATCACTGATATTAATGTCAGTGATTGGAGACTCTTTGGAGTAAATCTAACTCATGGGGCCCTATTTGGTAAATTAAAAAATTGCAGAAAAGTGCTAGTTATGGAATAGATAAGTGTCCTCGTTACTTCATTTGAAGACTAAAAGAATGTATTTAATTCTAGATAACGTGTCAGCTAAGGTTCTGTGAAAAGCAAATTGCATGGTAAACACAGTTGAAACTTTGGCTCAGGTCACGAAAATTCCACTGTGCGCCTGGAGATTTCTGTAATATTAGCATCTAGAACATTGAAATAATCCAGTTGATTTTTCTCCCTTCCTATCTCCCACTTAGAGGAAAGTGTAACACATAAAGCTATGTCTAGAAATTGAAAATCAGACCAACAAGAAAATCCATTCCGTTACCCAGACTTTACAACCGTTCCATCAACCCTCGCGTGCCCCTGAGCGCTAAAACACATTCCACGAGACGCCGTCCATTTGTCGCTAGTGTTTACTTTATGTAGGAGTTCCACGGCATACATCACCAATTTCTGACAGATAAATCTGAACCAGAGAATGAACTCAGGACAACAGAGGGAAATAGAGGATTAAGGAATTAGGTGCCCAGAAGAGAAAACCCAGTAACGTATAAGCAGGGCTGCTTTTATGGAAACAGATATTACCTATATTTGGAAGCTTGCCTGGCTGTATGGAGAGAGGGAGAGAGAAAAGCAATTCCCATTTAATGTGTCCCACGGAGATAGAGTTATACAGTCAGTAATTCACCCAGGCAGAGGCCTCTGACCTTTGGCTCTTCTTTAAAAGAATTAAGACAGTTAATGACTTTCATGCCCATTAAGGCTGCGGGCATTTGTGGTCTTCTGTTTTCTGACTTAGTCTGTATTACCATGCTTTCCTATGGGTTTTTATTTTAAAACCGTTGGATGCTATTTAATCTGTGTCCCCAGATCCCACTTAAGAATCAGAGAGCGAGTCCAGAAATCATCTCACTTCTCCTTTCTGTTTGCGATAAACATGTCCTCTGCAGGGCAGCTCATCCTTCCAGCAAACACAGGTGAAACGAAGGAAAAGAAAGACCCACCTTCCATTATGAACAGTGTGGCTTATTTCTTGCAATCAGTACTCCCAAACACATCTACTGAATCGTGGTAGAATATTTTGTTTATTGTAGACTGCTGGAGTTATTCATAAGAAAAAAAGGAAATACACAAAATAGCTTTAGGTTTATAAAAGAGTATGTTCCTCCTGTGATCTTACAGCCTTCTGGTGTGATCCCACAGATAACAAGATTGTCTCGCATCTGTTGGTGGCTGAACCAGAGAAGATCTACGCCATGCCTGATCCGACCGTCCCCGACAGTGACATCAAAGCCCTGACCACACTGTGCGACCTCGCTGACCGAGAACTGGTGGTCATCATCGGCTGGGCAAAGCATATTCCAGGTACATCTTCTGAACTTGGAACCCAAGCAAATGAGAAAAATGGGAGGTAGCCAATGACCCTGGGCGGCAGATGCAGATGTAGACAGGTTCCGGGTATTTCTTATTTATTTTCAGCACAATCTTTTCCACACATTTATTCACGTAGCTCAGCAATGAGAACATTACACAACTGCCTCCTCTCAGCTTCTTTTAATGTTTGAAAGACACCGTTTGCCAACCTAAGATAAAGAAAGTATAATTTAAAAAAAAAACACTATTGTCTTTAAAATTCTAAGCTTTGCGCTGAGGAAAAAAATTTTATCATTTTTCCACTTTAAAGATGTTATTGTCCAAGAAAGGATATTATTGTCGATGGCAGTATCTTGGGTCCTGTGTCCCTTTTCCCTTGAAGAATCAGTGATTTTCTTCTCCGTCATAGCTGTTTATATCGAATTGCTGTTTGTATTTAAAGATTGGCCTTGGTATATAGTCAGTTACTTATCGTGAATTTTCATTTGAAACTAAATGTTGAATTGGGATGGTACTATTTTCTCACTTGCTAATTTAACATTAGGGTTTTATAATGTTCTGGTACTTTCTTGGTTACCCCACCTTATAATGTTTGTGAATGTGTCCTTGACCACACCTTCTGAAAATGTTATTGTTTGCCATGCCTTTGGACTTTGAGCCTTCACATACCTTACCCCCAAGTTTTGGATGAGGGGAGATGTTTTTCTGGTACAGTTGACTTATTCCCGTCTCCTTAAACTAGTCTGTCTGTGCGCTTTGAATGCTACAGTAATTTCTTTAATCAAATTGATGGAAGTCCCTTTCCCAGCCCACACTGAAACCAATTTATTGGTCATGATACGGCAGCCATGTTGCTAACAGTCGTAACGAACTGTCAGGCACTATCTCGGCGAAGCTAATTTGAAGTCATTAGGCGTGCAGCATGCAGACGACAATTTGTTACAGTGGTTAGGAACACAGCTGACATTTCTGAATGGCTTTGTTCGGTGCGGTTCTAGATGAGACCAAGCAAATTGTAAACTAATTTAAACATCACTCTGTATTATACCAGCTACTTTGTCTTACACCGCTTGCTAATAAAGCACTCCAAATTAAGTCAGAACTAGTTAAATAGGTAAGCTGGAGTGTATGCTTTGGAAACTACCCACAGAAGGGTAACGGTTGTCTAAAAGACAGGAAAATCTGACTGTCTCCAGTGTTGGTACTGCATTTGGATTATCATTTTGCCTTCTGTCACTTACACAAAGAAGTGGGACACAAGAAGGAGAAGTGTGGGTTGCTGGAGCATCCTGCGACCCAGCTCTCAAGAGGCTGAAGCGGCACTACCAGCCTACGCTGTGGAAGGTAGCCCACCTGGAATCAAAACAAATAAGACAGGACCCAAAATTCTCCTGAACATTGTGGAAAACGTCTCTGGAAGGAAGGGGGTTTAGGGTAGAAAGAGAAAAAACTGATCCGCGTTGCCTTCCAGAGACGCATTCTTAGACGATCCGTAGGTGTCATAAATACACTACTCTTCCATGTATGCGCACATGCCTAGCTACATGCATACATATTATATTTTAAATGCATACATAATTTAGAATAATTATTCTAGCCAGTGTCGCCTAGGCACGACTGATACCTGGACTAGAAGGTTCTTTGTTGTGGGCACCTGTTGTATTGATTGGAGGGTGTTTAAGGGCCCCTCACCTGCTACCCGCCAGATGCTCTAGCAGTCAGAAGAGCGCCCTCAGACACTGTCATCTCTTGGGGTGGGAGAGACGAACTTATGGCAGGCTGAGAACTTGTTCCAACTTGAGATGTTTTTATCCTTAAATCAGAGATAAAGAGATAGAGTTAGAAAGGACCGGAACACTCGAACAACCTCACGAGTGCATTCTGTGCCTTGAAAACACACTCAAGCCCAGTGTGACAACTCACAGATGTGATTCCATCACCCAGCACGTGGGAGTTGGAGATGGGGTAGGTCTCACATTCAGGGCTGCCTTGAGCTCCGGAGTGTTATTCTCAAAACAACAAATGGCAGCAGTTGGCAGCAGCAGTGCCAACACATTCATCGTTGCTTCCTGGGATTGCATTTGAATGGACCTTTTCAAAATGAAAATGACAATATTAACATTAGTAATGATAGCAACAAAAAATGCCAGAAGACCAGAGTGGCAGTTCAGTGGGTAAAGTGCTTGCTGCTCAGGCACGAGTTCAAATCCTTGGCACCTTTGGAAATGCCAGACCCAGTCCCATGGATCTGTAGTTCTAGTGTGGGACTTGCTGGCCATCTGCCACGGGCAAGACAGTGAGCTTCAGATTCACAGAGGAATGCTGCTTCGAAAAATAAGATGGCATCATGACTTCAAGATACACCTTCCCTTGGCATATGATTGGAGGACACGGCTCCGAGGTTGAAGTCTTTGTCTCACAAGCAAAGGGTTCTGGGTTTGCCTCCCAGATCGCACATAAAAACATGGAATGGGAAATGTATGTGGTTTGCAATTCTGGCCCTGGGCAGAATTGCAGTCTGGGAAACCTCAGAACAAAGCTTTAAGAGGTAGGGCAATCCAAGATGAGTCCTGAGGTCACTCTTGGATCTTCACAGTCACATGCTCAAGTGCCCAATTGTACATGTACGCACACACACACACACACACGCGCACACACACACACATAAATAAGTAAGTAAGGTGGAGAGTAATAGAGAAGATGCGTAAGGTCAACCTTTGACTTCAGAACATCCCATGGCAAGGGTACATGCCCTTGTACACGTGCGCATGCGCGTGTGCACATGCATACACAGCATTAAAGGTCAAATCAGTGATTCTACATCACCCATATTTTTTCTTGAGTCTTTCCATATTAAGGGATTTGTTAAGGCAAGATTTTGACGTCATCCATATGTGTCATAACAAAGACCAGTGAGGAATAGTCAGCTACTCCTTCCAAGTCCGTGGTAAGGAAGGGGCGCAGGGAAATCTTCACACCTGCCTGGATATCTAAGTAGAAACGTGAACCTAAGCAGCTATGTGCCTGCATCCTGGGACTTGGTGACTTCCACTAAGAGGGTGACTTTAAATAACCACGAGGGACCACATTTCCAGTGGCAGCAATTACCCTACCGCTCTGTGCTCAGCCTTAAACCGAGGTTTAGGATTGGTGGGGACGGAGGTTATGCTGTCCTGGGGCAGATATAAGCACAGGTCACTATGGACTGATGATCCAAAGTTCTGATTTTCCTGGTGGCCAGAGGATATTTTAAACGATTACAGAAAAGAAGATTAGCCAAACAAGAATGGACCAGAACCCTTTTTGTTTTTTTAACAGTGCGCATGCCTTGTGGAACTGGGAGGTAGTGATTGGGGCTCAGAGATATCAAAGCATGCCGACAAAGCCTGGTTCCTGGGCAGCGGGCAATAATGCAGATCCCCATGGAACACGGGGTGGACACACGGAGGCAAAGGGACATAGAATTAAAGGAGAGAAGGCAGGAGTCCTGTTCTTAAAGTGTGAATCGGGCTTGATGGTGCCAGAATCGTAGTCCCCTGAGAGCTGAAAAGTTCTTCCTTAGTCTTAACTCAGAATCTTTAGTGGGTGCGTGCATGCGTGTGTGTGTGTGTGTGTGTGTGTGTGTGTGTGTGGAGAGAGCATGTGTGAGACAGTTGCATTTAAATGAAAGTGAATTAGAAAGGATGCAAAAGCCCAAGCCTTTTTTTATCTGCCCCTATTGCTGGTGCGGGAGATCACACCCCTGTGAACTTTTAAACTTCCTGCTCGGCTGGCAGGACACTTGCGTGCTGTTGCCTCAGCTATGTGAAAAGTGAGACGTTCAACAAAAGCAACTATTGAAGGAAAATGCCCAGGGATCGAGGGCTTTTATCAGTAAATAGAATTAGTTGACTCACGTTAATAAATCACTCGGATGGGGCAGTGTGCTAGTATTAAGCACGACCTCGCTTTATCTCAGGAGAAGAAAGACCGAGGAGGGTTCTGGAAGATGCTTGTCTTTAGCGGGAGGAGTGGAAGGGCACCAGAACAGATGGGGGGTGCCCTAACAGCCCCTCTTAAGAATGACAGGGCCCCGCCATTAGCATCCTTTTATATCTGTGGAAATCGCTCATGCCTCCTGTTCCCGCTTCCTACCTGCCTGGCTCCTCTTTATTTCTCTTTCAATTTCGTCCGCGCTCGGATAAGCGCGGGCTAACACAATATGATGGAGTTGTAAAATGGAACGCTGTCGCCTCTAATCTCTTTTATGTAGATACGGAGGGACTGCACATTCCACTTGATTCTCTCTGCATTGTGCCCCCCTCTTCCCCAGTAGACTGCCGGGGAACGGGGGTGCTGTCACACGTTAGAGCTAGGTTTCACAGTGTGTGATAAGACGATTATCGGCCCAACAGTCAGATCTGTTATTGTCCACCAGGGCTGATTAGAATATTTATTTTTGTACTTGGTTAGCAAAACGCAATCTGGGCTTTGTTAGGTGGTACTTCAAGAAACCATAGCCAGTATTAGCTGACCCATGCCAGGGGCTTAAATATATTTACAGATCTTGTCAGTCTGTTTGCTGTAGAAGAACAGAAAGGTATTTGGATCGTTAAGTGAATGAATGTATTTTAGAAAAAAAATACGTGGTGGATTTTCAGTTGGCTTTGCCTACAGTTTCTTTTCTGAATCACATTAAATTAATTTGACTTCTGCAGTGGGGAGGATTGAACCAAGGCCTTGTGTGTGTCAGGCAGGCGTGTGCCACTCAGCTGTGCACTGTGCTGAGTTTGAGCCTCGGTTGTTATTAACATGACACCCGTGTTACCTGTTCACACACAAGGACTTTGCCCAGCTTCCAGAACCTTTTAGTCACCTTCTTAAAGCTATGTCTCACATGACATGATGTCAGACAGGACAAAACAAAGAACCCCGAAATTTGTCTCCAGACTAAGTCAAGGCAGGAGAGATTTAACTCTAAAATAAAGCCACGCTCAAAGAGTGACATTACAATAAAGTCAATTTAAGGCTATTTCTTCTTATAAGAAGTAGAGATCCAAACTGTGGAAACCAATATTTTCTGCTTAAAATATTTTCTATAAAAATATTCTACTATAAAACTGTCTACTGACTTGACTTCTTACAGCTTCCTCGGTGAAAGTATTAGACTTTTCTCTCTTTCTCTCTCTCTTTCTTTCACTCACTCTCTTTCCTTTCTCCCTCCCTTTCTCCCTTTCTCCCTCCCTCCCTCCCTCCCTCACTTCTTTTCTTTCTTCTTTCTTTCTCTTTCTTTTTCTCTTTTTCTTTTTTTCTTTTTCTTTCTCTTTTCTTTCTTTCTCTCTTTTTTCTTCTCTTCTCTTTCTTCTTTCTGTCTTTCTATCTTTCTCTCTTTCTGTTTTCTGTTTTTTTTTTTCTTCTCTTTCCTCTCTCTTTCCTCTCTTTCCTCTCTTTTTCTTCCTTCTCCTTTCTCTTTCTCTTCCTCTTCTTTCTCTCCTTCCTCTCTTCTTTTCTTTCTCTCTTTTTCTCTTTCTCTCTTTCTTTTCTTCTCTTCTTCTTTTCTTTTCTTTCGTTTTCTTTCTCTCTTCTTCTCTCCCTTCCCATCTCGCTTCTTCCGTCTTCTCTCGTCTCTTTCCCATTCTTTCTCCTCTTCTCTTATCCTCTTTTTCCTTTTCGCTTCTCTCCTTTTTTTTCTCTTTCCTCTCTTTCCTTTCTCTCTTCTTTCTTCGTCTTCTTCCCCACTTTCTTTTTCCTCATTTCTCTCTTTTTCCCCGCCTCTTCTTTCCTCTCCCTCTTCTCCTTTCTTCTTGTCTCCGCTCTTTCCTCTCTTTCCTCTTCGTTTCTTCTGTCACTTCCTCATCTTTCTTCTTTCTCTCTTTCTTCTTTCTCTCTTTCTCTCTTTCTTTCTTTCATCAGAAGACACTATGTATGCCAGAGGAGGCCCAAGAGTGACTTTGGGAATAATCCTGGATTTCTTTACCTCCTTTTGCTTTGCTCTGGGGTTCTACCTTCTAGAGCTGGAAGTATAGGCCAGACCGACGTCATTTCTGCCCTGCATTTTTATTTAGGTTCTTGGATCCTAGTTCAGATCCTTCTGCTTGGGAGACAGGGGTTTAACCTCTGAGCCGTCTCTCCAGCTCCCTCAAATGGATTTTGTGTACAAAGTAATTTTTAAGATTATATTGTACTGCACATTATATTTCAAGGAATGTAGAGATTTTATTTTTAAACTGCTTGTAGCTCAGTGTCAGAAAGTAAAGTCCCCCCACCCCAGTCTATGCCTTTTTAAAAAGACAGGGTCTCACTCTGCAGCCCAGACTGACCTGGAATTCAATACATAACCCAACCAGTTCACAATGTGTCCAGTTCACAGTCCTCCTTCTGCTCCACCCTCCCCGTCTTAAACACGAAGTACCAATCAGCGATGCATTGAGACTTAAGACTGATATATTAATACCTATAACATTCTCATTTTCTGTGATTCTGGAAACAAGAGTCAAAAAGTCGGAGCAAGTCAGCATACCAGCGACACAAACATATGCTATTAGTGTTCCCATTAATTTTATTTCTGGCAAAAGTTGTATATTTTTGCTAAGTACTCAGTTTTCTGGTAGTTTCTTTCTTTTTATTGATGCTGAAGGCATCCCTAGTAAAATTTATGGCTGAAATATTGATTGTAACGAAATGCTTGTGTGCCTAACGTGCAAAGTTTCTGTGTGTCATGTGTGTGGTTATGATTTGAAGGGTAAGAAGTCAGGTGAGATTCAGTGATGTTGAGCCACCTCAGGAATCATCGTGGAGTGCTTCAAAATCTGTCTGCTTCATTTGGGGATTTCTCAGGCTCCACCCACCAGGGCTAAGAGTGCAGGCCGCTGCCTTTCCCGCCTGGCTTTTTACATGGGACCGGGGACCCAAACTCAGGACCTTTTGTCTGTGAGGCAGAGTCCGAACCCCTGAGCCATCAATCCAGCTCTGAAATTTTGATTAGACTTGAGGATCAAACTTCACCCTATATCCCATAACTAAATTTACATGTAGCTGCAATTAATATTGACTATAAATGAATTAAAAGAATTTAAGTTTTATTTTCTCTGAGGTTTTTTTACATAACCAGATGCTCAAAAGTGCAAGGTTTTTGAATCTTTTAGGTCAGTAAAAAATAGTTAAGCATAAGATCCAAAGCTCTGGAAATGGATAAAGCTAAGTTATAAGAATATCCTGAAATCAAATGGTCAGATGTTATGCTTAACTCACCTGGTAGCTTTGTCCCCATATACCTATAGGTTAGAGCACTTCTGAAGTAAAAAGTCAATCAGAAAATCTCAGCGCTAAGGAGCTCAGGGGTGAAGCCTTTTCCTTGAAAGCAAAAGAACTTGAGTTTAGATCCCTGGATCTCACTTAAAAAATGCCAGGCAGGCAGCTTGTAAATCTGGCACAAGCAAGAAGATCCTGGGAAATCCCAGAGCAAAGCAATAAGGAGACACAGGATGATTTCTAAGTCACCTTAGTCCTCCACAGATACACATACACAAGTACCTTCTAATACACACACACACACACACACACACACACATATGCAAACAAAAAGAGAATCTTAGCCATAGTTGAGAAATGTTTCATAAGTTATTTAATTGTGTTAACCATTTTTTATGTCATAAAAAATCACATGTAGGAAAAAACACATGGGAAGACTGTACCTATATATAATTAATTTGCATATTCAAATGTTATCTAAATGTATCATGTACAGTGCTCACTGTAGCTTCTGTAATGTGGCACCCGGATCTTCTCTTTCCTGAAATTGCCTCATAAGCAAAAGGACCTGAGTTCGGATTCCCAGATCCCGTGAAAAATGACAGGCGGGTGGCTTGTAATTCCAGACCTGGAAGACAGGGCCTGGGAAACGCTAGAGCAAAGCAATATGGATGTCAAGCAATCCAGGGTGATTCCTAATGTCACCCTTGGGCCTCCACGGAGATACATACAGACAGGCAAAAAAGTTAGTTTTTATAAAAGTTGTTCTAAAATATATTCAGCATGAACTTCTCATTTAGCAGAGAGGAGGGGAAACCTGTTTAGAGAAGAAGATGACTGTGTGGTGAGTGTCATTCTGTCCTGCTGGGGCATGGCATACCTTGTTTATCCCTGGGGTGGTCTCTCACTGGCCTGCAGAGTGCCAAGGAGACCAGCCTGCCAGGATGGCCAGCCCCAAGGGTCTGCCTCCCCCCCCACCTCCCCCCACCTTCCAGAGCTGGGGTCACAAGCGTTTGCTACCTTACCAGGCTGTTCTGAGTGACTTCTTCATGCTGGGCTTGTTCGAGTCCCTTGGTGGGTCTATCATCAGCGCCCTATCTGGGGTGACAGACATTGCTTCATGTCTTCTCAGCGACCTTCCCAACATGCTTCCTTCCCCCTGTGTCCCCTAAGATGGCTGGGTCAGCCCTGGGGACATTCCCAACATGCCTCCTTCACCCCGTGTCCCGTAAGATGGCTGGGTCATCCCTGGGGACATTCCCAACATGCCTCCTTCACCCCGTGTCCCGTAAGATGGCTGGGTCATCCCTGGGGACATTCCCAACATTCCTCCTTCACCCCGTGTCCTGTAACATGGCTGGCATGCCGCATCCTTGCCCGCATGGCAGCTGTGTACCCCCTTGCAGAGGCTGAGAAGGCATGCGCCAAGGCTGGACCTAGAGCCCCTGAGGCATTCCTAGGATGGCTATTGTCTCTACATGGGCAGGGTAGCATGCCTCTTTTTTTTTTAATTTTTATTTATTATTTATTCAATTGTGCATGTATGTGTGTGCATGTGTGTGTATGTATGTGTGTGTGTATAGAACCACGGGCGAATACGGGAACCACCATGGACGCCTCCACCTCCTCCTTGTTTACTCTGCCCCGGGATTCACAGGCTCCGCCCTACCAGGACCAGAAACGCAGGCCGCCCCCACTTCTGCCCGGCGTCTATACATGGGGTCTAGGATCCGAACTCAGGACCTTCTGCCTACGAGGCAGAGGCTTAACCCCTGAGCCACCTCTCCAGCCCTGCATGCCTCTTATTGAACGGGGTCCCCACTGATCATAGAGAGGCCCCCAAAGCAGCTGATCAAGTAGGAAATGTACTGCCCACATTTTAAGGTGGCTCCTCCCACCTCAACTAAACCAATCTAGAAACTCTCTATCAGACATGCCCAGCCATGCTAGATCATGTCCTTCATCCCAGAATTCCAGCGACTGAGGCACAAGGGTAACCATGGACTCAGGGTAAGAAACAAAGAGAATGGAGGGGGCAGGAAGGAAGAAGGATGGAAGGAAGGAGAAAGAAAAAGAGGAAAGAAAAGGAGAGACAAGGAAAGAACAAAAGAAAGAGAGGAGAAAGAAAAAGAGTTGAAGGAAGAAAAGGGAAAGAAAAAAAGAGAAAATATGGAAAAAGGAAAGGAAAGGAAGGAAGGAAGGAAGGAAGGAAGGAGGGAAGGAAGGAAGGAGGGAAGGAAGGAAGGAGAGGGAGGGAGGGAAGGGAGGGAGGGAGGGAGGGAGGGAGGGAGGGAAGGAAGGAAGGAAGGAAGGAAGGAAAGAAGGAGGGAAGGAAGGAAGGAGAGGGAGGGAGGGAAGGGAGGGAGGGAGGGAGGGAAGGAAGGAAGGAAGGAAGGAAGGAAGGAGGGAAGGAAGGAAGGAGAGGGAGGGAGGGAAGGGAAGGGAGGGAGGGAGGGAGGGAGGGAAGGAAGGAAGGAAGGAAGGAAGGAAGGAAGGAAGGAAGGAAGGAGAGGGAGGGAGGGAAGAAAGGAAGGAAGGAGAGGGAGGGAGGAGAGGGAGGGAGGGAGGGAGGCAGGGAGGGAGGAGTCACCAAGCAGTGATAAGAGCGATGAGGGGTTCCCCACAGACCGCAAGGAATCAAGGAAGATGTGACCGTGAGCTAGAAAGCCCCAGGCAGGGCTTGTCACGGGAGGGCTCAGGTTCCTGGCTGAACACCGGCGCTCCGGGGGAGGCTTCACTCTGGACAGGACGGCATCCGCATCAACTTACGAATCAATTCACGCAGAAGGTTGCTCGATCCTTCTGAAACGGACGCCATTATCCCCGGGTGTTGAGCTCTTCTGTCCTGGTCCTCATGTCAGCACAGCGATGCGATGGCCGAGCTCCATCCAGCCCAGCAGCACAGGGTGGTCTAATCACAGACCACCATGTGTCACGACCTGCCAGGGCACAGGCGTCCTGTGGACCCCTCGTAGGTCTGCTGACTCTCTGGGCTTCTCGTGGTTCTTAGAGCTCTTACCTTTGACTTTCAGGTTTTTCTCACAAGTATCTGATGAGGGTGTTGTGGACTGTTTGTTACGTAAAAGTTGACATCGTTTGCACTAATCACATAAGCTTAAACAGTTGATTGAAATAGCGTTTTCATCTCTGAGAGTAAACATAAGAGACGCATGCAGAACTGGAATGTACAGCTGCCTATTTTGTCTCTCTGCTCTCCCTTGGTGACCCTCTTACCAGCCCCAGTGCCCCTGCCCTTAGTGGTTGGTGGCACTTTTTTCCCCTGTGTCCCCCTTGATCTGCCTCAGCCAATCTCCAAATGAATGCGCCGTTATCCTGGCCTTGGCTTTGACACTCTGGATATATTGATTAATAGTTGCCCTAAGCTCCTTTTAGCAAATCAAATTTTCACTTTTAGCAAGGATTTCGCCTCTGATTTATTCAGCAAAGTGAAATGCGCTAAATTGACTTTGACGTTCAGGGAAAATGGCTGAAAAACAAAGCACAGAGGAAAGAGAGGCAGAAACGGCCAGGCAGTGGAGACATCAGGCTCCACAGAAACGTTTTCTTCCTTGAGGAAGAGGCGTCACATCAGAGTCCTGTGGGAACGCACTAGGGATTTCATGGGGCTCCTTTAACCACACAGTTTTCTTTGGCAACTAGCACCTGCTCAGAATGCCTTATGCACCGCGTTGGTTCTGTAGGTAGCGACGGCAGCGCAATTTGGATTGGTGCATGTCTAACATGACTTTATGGGAGTCGGGAATAAAGTTAGTGACTTTAGAAGAGAAACATTCAAGTTATCTTAACACAGAGCAGAGCGGTTAACTTAAATACTCCAGAGTCTTGCAGCTGCTATAGAAAGCAGGTGTGCATGCACGAGGGGATAGGCTCAAGAATGGGGCTCTGCGTTGCCAACAGGAGAAACGAGGCTAATCACAAGCTTCTGCATAAGGGAGTCGGGCCTCCGACCTCTGTGCATCCCGCTGTAAGGCTTTCTTTGGCGAGTTCTCTCCATGGCTGAGATACCTATTTCCTGGTGATGCTCTAAGATTCGGTGAATAAGACCCCCGCAGGTTCAAGATAAGGGCCATGGCTCTGACATGGTGCAGGTGTGGCTGCAGAAGGAAGAGGTCTCTGAGCTTTGGGTGGGCTAGAAAGGGGAAGGTGGGCTAGAAAGATTCGTGGATAGCGGCACTAATGAAAGGTTCACTGACTGCACCCGAGATACCTGAGTAGCAGCAGGGGAGGGCACAACCGCTGTACCCTGGTCATGTGGCTCTTCCTTTCATTCCTATGAATTGCCCTTAAGACCACAGAGTCCGCCTGTGACACAGACTCAAGACGCTCTTGATGCTCTAACTATACAGTTCTAGTGTTTTCCGCTTTGAGACAGATCATCCTCAGTGACTGATGTGGTGGCATTTTGCAGAGCAGCGCCACGCACCCCTGGGTGCAGGGTCTTCTGAAGTCCCCCTTTCTCCTGACTCCAAGCCAGGTTTCAGCCGCGAGAAGGCCTTTACCTACATTCATCTCCGAATAAAGACACAGAGTCGAATGAGCCACGCAAAGTCACGAGCTGGTCAGAGACACAGCCGAGACTAAAGCTCACAGCTTCATGCTATTCATATTTATCATCGTCAGCAACGTCACCCCCCCTCCCCAGGAAAGAGTCTATGTACTCCCTCATCTGTGGTTAGAGAGTCGCAGATTTCCATCTCAACATTATTATATGCTGTGTCATATTGTGTTGCGTATCTACTGAGATGCCTACACGGATACTATATTTGTGTGTATGCATGTCCACACACGCACAGTTGCGTGTCTATATGCAGATGCATGTGCAATCTCTATTTTTCAGGCACCATCCAACTCTTTTATTTTTTCAGACAGCATCTCTCACTGGCCTGGGAATCACAGTTGCCTCAGCTGGCTGGCCAGTGAGCACAGGGCTCTGCCTGTCACCACCTCCCCATGGTGGAAACCATGAAAGTGTGTGCCCGCCATGCCTGGCTTCTTCCTTTCGTGCCATTCTGAGAACTGAACTGGGGTCCCCGACCTTGCACAGCAAGCACTGTATCTCCCCACTGAGGTCTCTTCCCAAGTCCCAGGAGATATCATATCTTTTGAAAAGGTCATAGAAATTTTATTCTAATATATTTAGAATGTTTATGACATATTATACGTAATGAACTCATGCATTCTTTGCTCCAAATCTGGCATACGGTCTGCATATATCAGATAGAGACCTCTCTGGAGGAACATTATTAGTCCACGCATGTGGACATCAGACAGAGACAGATTCAGGCCAAGTGTTGAGAACACTGGCCAACAGCCCAAAGGAGCTGAGAGTTTGGTGGGTGGGAGAACTACCAAGGAGGTGAGCGGATAGCTGAGTACACTAAAAAGCATGACATCACTGAGGTCACGGGCTGTGCCTAACCAAGTGTCCGTGATAAGATCAGGCGCACCCAATGCTGCCTGAAGAATCGACCAGTGGGTTAAAACTAACCAGTAGATAATCATGATTTGTAATTTACGGCTCTGTTATCTGACCCGTGGTACTCAGTGAAAGTCGTGATGTGACAGAAAACTTATCTTGAACTGCAAAGACAATCTTACTGAGTTACGTGGAGTCACTCATTGTAGAATTTGATCCTGGCTGTGTTACACTGGCATGGCTAAGTACTGTGGCCAGGTGCTAGAGATCAAGTCCAAATCCAAAGCTCTAGCTAGGCATGAAAATCATACCCTCTGCCACGGAGCGGCACTCCCAACCCTTGGGCACATCTAGTATAAGATGGGCTGGGGGCTGGAGAGGTGGCTCAGGGGTTAAGCCTCTGCCTTGCAGGCGGAAGGTCCTGAGTTTGGATCCTAGACCCCACGTATAGACGTGGGTGGAAGTGAAGGCAACCTACGTTTCTGGTCCTTGCAGGGCAGAGCCTATGAATCCCGGGGCAGAGTAAACAAGGAGGAGGTGGAGGCGTCCATGGTGGTTCCCAAATTCACCCGTGGTTCTACACACACACAAACACACATGCGCACACATGTGCAATTGAATAAATAATAATAATAAAAAGATGGGCTGACATCAACTAGGGCACTATAGAAGATGATAGGAGACTATAGGAAACTACAGGAGATGGCAGAACGAGGTAATGGCCGTACCAATTCAGACGGGTATTTTCGCGAGTCCCAAGCCTCTAGTTCCCTTGCACTTGGTTCATTTTTACCACATGTCCACGCTGATCCGTGTACTGAGGGGTCAGCAGAATGTGACCCGGAACACATTGTGTGACCGTTCTGCTGAAGGAGTCCTTGTGAGCTGGTACCAGGGCCATTTGATCACAAGGGCAGTTTCCATACCGTCAAAAGAGAATTTTTCTTTTAAGAATGTTACGCATTGAGGATTCTATCTTCTGCCCTTACCACCTTGAAGAAGTACGTGAGGAGTCAACATCTAGTCATCTCCATCACTCAAACTTTCCTCTGTCCTGTCCTCCGGCCCAGGGAGGGTCTGGGGCTCAGCTGCCTGAAGGACTTCATATTATTGCCATTTGGATTGCAAATGGTTGAGTGCTTCAGTATGTCCAGAGACCCCCTTCCTGAACTCAGGACATGTATGTCCATCTGGGAAAAGGTCCCAATGTGGGGCATCAGGCTGTTACCGGTAAGGCTCTGACTGGTTCTGGACTGCGAAGGGTCTCCCGGTAACTTGCGTTCTTCCGCAGTGGCTGGTCCTGAGACACGGGCTCCGCGCCCCACACACACTGGGCTTGTTATCTGCTGATCGGGCTCTTAGCTTCCCTTTGTTTATCTGCGGCGACAGGAAGACTGTATAAAGGCTGCTTAGTCAGGAATCTCAGCCCTGTCGGCAGGGAGTGATTGCCAGTTGAAAAACAAGGCATTATTGCTCATTTCTTCCCTCTTATTAGTTTGATTACATTTGCAAATCAAATCAATCCATCAGACATGATCAGGCCTCGTCCGCATTTTAAGGAATAGTAATCTCCGTCTAATAAGATGCAAATGTGTCACATCGGTAAGTAACCAATAAATCATCGTCTTGTCTTTGGCAATCATTAAATATCAGAAGCAACAGTCAATTTTTAGTATTTTCAATTTGCGATATGCCGCTGGAATATAAAGATAGATGGACGTAATTACACAAACCAAACACTATTTCAGTTCATTCCAGACAGCAAATTTAGTGGAAGGTATGACTGGCTTGTCATCGCATGACATTATTCCTGGTGGTTCATGCAAAGTTCACAGACGAGCCGCCACGGACGGACATTGCTTTTTCTTTTTTTTTCAAGTTCTAACAGCGTCCCCCCAATGCCACACAAACTTTGATGTAGGGACTTGAGCCGGATTCCCTCCTAGTTGTCCAAGTCAGATGCCAGTGTGCCCATGCCAGACGCGTCGTCCATCAGGAATTTCAAATTATACCACTTCCGTGTTCTGTGTCTGCCAGTTAAGGCAATGAACTTGCAGATGTAGAAATCAAGACAAGCAGCAGCAACCAAGCAATCTTTGGGCGATTTTTAGAGACTCTTTATTTCGATGGGGTCCTTTTCATCCAGAGGCAAATATGAACAAATATTTTTCCTAAGGTTCACATTTTAGAGCATCCAGTCTCAGTAACACGTTTTGCGACCTATTCTCTACTCTGTTAAGAAGTTGTTATAGTTGTTATTTTTTGGCTTGCAGGAAGTGTGTGTGTGTGTGTGTGTGTGTGTGTGTGTGTGTGTGTGTGTACACATGTTTATATATGACAGATACTGTGTGTACACATGCACACTGAGTTGACATGAAGTGGCTTCCCCATTCACATCTCTTCCTTTCTTGTTTGCTTGAGATGGTCTCATGTAGCCCGGGCTAGCCTAGAGCTCCAAGGCAATCAAGGATGACCCTGCACTTCTGACCCTCTTTCCTACTCTGTGAGGGCTAGACTTGCAGATGTGTGCCCCACAGGCCTTGTTAGGCATTGCTGGGGGTGAAACCCGCGGTTTCATATATACCAGGCAAGCACTTCACCACCTGATACATATGTCCCCAGCTCTCTCCCTTGTATTTTGAGACAGGGTCTCTCGCTGAACCAGATCTCACAGATCAATCTCCCAGATCTCACAGATTTAGCTAACCTGGCTGGCAAGCCTCAGGCCCCTCTGTCTCTGTCAACTCTGAGACCACAAGTGCATGCACCACGCCCAGCCTGTCCTGTGTGGACCCTGGGAATCCAAACTCAGGTCTCTGTACGTGTTTATCAAGCACTTTACTAACTGAGCTATTCTGCCTCACATATGGGAAATCTTAATACATGGAACATGCTGTAATTCAAAAGATAAGGAATATAACGGGATGGAACATCTGATCTAAATATATTTTCCCTAATTATGCCTGCTTGTCAATTCCTGTCTACAATCAGCTGTGACACTTGGTATTTATTTATATATTTATTTATTTGCAAGAATTGTCTGTCACAAACAGCGATGTTTCCCACATCTTTCTCAATTTAGCTCTATTAACTCAATGTAATCATTCATCACATACTTCTTCCTTTTCCAGTTTTTACTTTTTACTTAACTTCTTTTATTCTCCTGAGTTGTATATATAAAGTTCTTTTAAAGTCATTGATCTGCCACTTAAAATTTGACATAGCTCACTCTCCCATTTATTTATTTATTTATTCGTTTGTTTGTTTTTGCCTTAGTCTGCCTATAGACTTAACCTTTGTTCTTTTTCTTCTCTGCAAAAGTGTTTGCCCGGTGTGGTGTGAGTTGCTATCAAGGGCATGCTTTCAGCACATATGTATTAACTGAGACACACCTGCAGCTCACATTGGTGGCCCTTCCCTTCACCATGAGTGGTTCTGGTTTGCCTTGGCAGACATTTTCTCGGTGGTTAACATTAAAACTGAGAGCATCGCATTTGATGGTTCCTGGTTCCTACTCTCCAGGTCCCTCGTTGGCTGTGAGCAAAGGAAACTTCTTGGATTATGACTTCATAAAAACCAAATTCCCATTCCAACTTTATGACATCAAAGTTTTTTTTATTGTATGGGTTACTCATTTATTTTAAGCATCTCTTTTCCTTTATGCAAATCACTGCCAGAGAGGGGCAACACCAAGTAAAAGGAGGCAGGCACAGTTGGTGGCAGAGGACTGAAGCTCGGGCTCTGGATGGGCAATGTGGTGTGTACCTACCTGTGATCTCAGTTTTGGAGGCAGAAGCAACGTCTTGTGCTCTGTAGTCACTTGAGGCTGGGCTGGGCTGCATGGATTCCTTTCTCAAAAAAATCAACAGTCACAAAACCATAAAATGTGATTCAGTGATTATAGACAGAGATGGAGACATAGATGCTGAGAACATTGACAGAATGGCCCAGCAGGCTGTGGGTGAGCCCCGCATGGGGGATGCTCCATTTGAAAGTGGAATAGGCATCCTGAAGAAGCGACTTTCCCAACCATACATGTGTGTGTCAGATACATCCGTAGGAAGGCACCAAGCACAAAGTTCAGTTCATTAAACACTGACTTCCACTTCTAATGAAACCTTTTCACTACCTGGCCCCCCTTTGTGAGTAGAACCCAAGGACATCATTCATTAAACCATCATTTAATCTTTAGATTATAAGCACGTGTCATTTGGATTAAGCTGGGTACCGAGCAGGGCAGGAGGTGTGGTGTATGTGCACTAGGAGAGCAAGCCGCAGACAGGACGACATGCTTGGGTCACCATTATGACCTCAAACGACTGCCACGGCTCTCTGCCCATTGGCAGTATTTCTTCCCACCAAGCGCAGGGCAGGAAACTACATGGGACCTTTGTGAATGCTGCTCCACGTGACACACACATACCTCTTCTTTCCTCCAAACCTTGCATTGCTGTGAATCCCAGGTGATTACGTGCTGGCCAGCCCATGTCTTTGCAGAAAACTACAACGGGCACCACCAGTTACTCCCTCCCATCCCCCTATGAGTTTCAGCCAAGAAGAGCCATAGAGTCTGTGCCTTTGACGCTTTGTACCAGAACCTTGTGCTCCCTCCAGCCGATTTACATACCACCATGGTGTGTTTAATTTGCTTTTTTCATCAAATCAATAATGGGTCTAATTGGAAAAATTGGCAGTGCGACGTGCCGCCTAACTCATGATCGCGATGTTTGCCGGCAGAAGGGGGTGTCTCTTGCTCCATGTCAGACACCTGTGTTATTGGTGCGCTCCCGCTACTAATGCGTACAAAAACAAACACTAATACAGGTGGTGCATCGCACCAATTGATCGCTATGCTATGAGAATTAATCACCTGGCTTTCAGCTCCAGGAATAAAATTTACATCTGTAATGTACCAAATGTATCAGCACACGCGTGCATCTTCCACCGAGGGTGATGTCAGCAGACCAGCGTGTGCAGCCCCCTGTGACGTGGATGTGTTTGTGCACGTGGATCGGGTCGTGCACATTGAAGGCCAGGTTTCCGTTGAATCCTTATGGCATTTGAAACATGTAGACGAGAGATTTTTTACTTTTTTATTTTCAGTTAAGAGAACGTGAGAGGAAATCAGGCAGTCGTTCCACTCAAGGGATTAACACTTGAAATTCTGCCTTCAGAAATGGTAAAGTGAAGCTTTAGGAGTTGAGGCTTATTTCCTTGCCACAAGTAGATTATAGCACCACATTCCTCAAGAAGTGAGATTCCTTGAGCTCTGGGTAGACGTCAAGCCGGGTGGAATTGTTTTGTGTATATTATCTCAATGGATGTTCCCAGGCTATGTGGATTTGTTCGCTCCTGCAGGACCGATCACATGATTGGCTTGTCCTCAGGAAATGCAAGTCCCGACATTAAAAATAAAATGGCTGAGAATTTCCAGAGAGTGGCAGCCACACGCGTGACCACATAGATGAGTCTCCAGAGGTTTGCCTGCCGGCAAAGCCAAGCTGGGATTCTGGGGAGAAGGAGATTTGGCTTGGGGACAAGTTGAGCTGACAGAGCATCATGCTCGGTTTATATTCTTGCACAGGTGGGTCTGAGAAAAGGTTGCATTAACCAGGACAAGCTGTGTTCCTGTTCTGTGGGAGACAGTATCAAACAATGCAGCCCAGGCCCATCTTCATTCCACAATCATCCTGCCTCGGCCTCCTGAGTCTTGAAGTTATAAGCGTGACTTACAGTACCTGGCAAGACAAGCCATTAGGATTATCTTCATCAGTTTTCAGTTCGTATAGGAAGGGAAGATATTTTTATATCATCTCTAGAGAGAAAGTTTCCATTGCAGGAAACATTAGCCATGTCTTAGGGACATGGTGAGACCCCAATGTGTGAGTGGGAGGAAAAGATGGTCCATATGCAGAGACCAGAGATGCTGTGGCATCTCCCCAGTGTGAAGAGAGGCAGCCCCTCTCCTGCCTACCCCCAGCACAGAATACTGACACTCCCATCGAGCATTAGACCTCCACTGTTAACCATCGCACTGGGAAGTATTTGCAGTTCATTGCTCACTTAATGTACAAAGTAGTATGGTAGCTGATGTCACCATCTGTATGGCCATGCTGGACAGGATACTTCCTCCTGTCGACATCAACCAACATGTAATCAACCCATGGGGTCAGGTATGTTGATATAGTACTTTGTATGATCACAGAACAGAAGAATATCATGAATCAAGGCATTTTTCAGATACATGAGTGGAGTATGTTG
>JALPQD010000093.1:6442077-6623844 GCA_023101885.1 Typhlomys cinereus | reverse complement strand
GGAAGCGAGCTTCACCCTGAAAACATGTTGTTTTATGATTTGTTGAATGTTCTGGGAAAGCCCAGCAACTCAGGGATGGGTCCCCACAATGGCGTTCAGGGAGGTTAACCGGTGAAAGATGGGGACCAGTGGAGATCTTGAGGTCCTGTAGGCATACCAGCCCTTTCTCCTCTCCCTCCCTGCTTCTTAACTCATGAGCGCTTTCACTCTGTAGCCTTCTCTGATCATGACGCTCCGCCTCATGACAGATCCAAAGCAGTCTCATCTGGATCCTACCATGCTATGAGCCCCACAGTGTATTGTCCCTTTATAAGCGAATTACTTTAGATACTCATTAGTGCAGCGGGAAGCTGAGTGTCACACCGTTCATAGCACAGCCCCGCAGTCAGGAGCTATTTGAACTCCAGGCACCATTCTATCCACCCGGGGCTCTTCTTCTAGTACACAGCTACCTTGAGGTGGGAGAGAAGCCACCCAGGGTCTCGTGGGCAGCAATCGAAAGTCAGAGACTCTGCATGAAGTAGAGGATCACACGTACATGAGCTGCTGCGAGATAAGCACTGAACTCCAGGGTAAAGCTCATTGCTTGCTAACAGGCTTCATTCACGAAGCGCTGGGGAGGAGATCTAGCCACGACCCTGAAATATTGAAAACCCACATTTGGGAACTGAGATAGCGCATCTGAATCAATGGTCGTCTTTCTAGTTCCAAGTCATCACACTACACATGGAGTAATAGCACTTGCAAGGATCCACATGGGTGTAATTGATGTTCAGGGGACAAGACACGTTCCAACGAGTTGGGGGCTTCTTTGAATGTGAACCCCAATGCTTCCCCGCAGGGTTGACACATTAGACCATTGACCCACCGTGTAGGGTGTCGGTAGGAGTGTATCCCCATTATATTTAGTACCAATCGCCCTCATTGGTATTTTTTCATTTAATTTTCCTACGACATCTTTCCCTTACTTATCTTTTATTTTTCTCTCCTTCCTCGTGGTGGTTTGCTCACTTGCATTTTTCCCGCATCTCTGAACTTCAGCGGCGCAAACCACTCCATACCCCTTTGTACTCACAAGTTTTCATTGGTGTCCAGCCCCTTGCAACTCACTTTCTTACCATACCTTCTTATCTTCTTACTTCCTTTCCTTCACCATCCTTTTCCTCCTTTTTCCCCTCCATCCCTTCCCCTTTTCCCCTTTCTTTCTTCCTTCCCCCCCCCCCTCTACCCTCCTTCCCCCTCCCCTTCCCTTCCCTCCCCCTTTCCTCCCTTTTCTTCTCCTCCTCTATATTTCTCCCCCCTTTTCCTCTTTTTTTTTCACCTTTTTCCCTCTTCATTTTCTCTTCTATTTATATTCCCTCCCCTTTTCCCCCTTTCTTTTTTTTTTCTTTCCTCTTTTTCTTTTTCTCTTCTTTTATGTGTGAACTTTCCTCCGGTAGTGTGTTAACTGATCTAGGTCCTGGACGTTAGCCTCTGCGCCATCTCTTCAGTCCTGATTGTATTATTGTTGTGGGAAGACCAGCCCACAAAGGGTGGGTGAGACCATTCCTTGGGGAAGTGGATAAAGGTGGGGAGAGCTGGATAGCATTTTGGCTGGTAGGAAGAAAAGGAAGGAGGGAGAAAGGGAGGGAGGGAGGAAGGGAGGGAGGGAGGAAGGAAGGAGGAGGGAGGAGGGGAAGGAAAGGAAGAAGAGAAGGGAGGAAGGAAGAAGAAGGAAAGGAAGGAAGAAAAGAAGGAAGAAGGAAGGAAGGAGGAAGGAAGGAAGGAAGGAAGGAAGGAAGAGAAGCGAAGGAAGAAGGAGGAAGGAAGGAGAAGGAAGGAAGGGAGGGGGCGGGGAGGGAGGGAGGGAGGGGGGAGGGAGGAGGAAGGAAGGAAGGAAGGAAGGAAGGAAGGGAAGGAAGGAAGAAGGAAGAAGGAAAGGAAGGAAGGAAAGGAAGGAAGAAAAGGAAGGAAGGAAGGAAGGAAGGAAAGGAAGAAAGGAAGAGAAGGAAGGAAAGGAAGGAAGGGAGGAAAGGGAGGAGGAAAGGAAAGAAGGAAGGAAAGAAGGGAGAGAGAGGGAGGGAAAAAGGGAGGGAAGGAGGGGGGAGGAGGCAGGCAGAGGGCAGGCGGTGGGCAGGAGGTGGACAGGCGGGCAAGTGTGCTCACAGCATACATAGGTCCTGCCGTCTGCCCCACTGTGCTGTGGGGTGACCTGCGCTCTCAGTTCCTGGCACTGGGGTGACTCTCCTGCCACGATGGACCCTAACTGGCACTGTGAGCTGAAAAAAAATCCCTCCTCCCCTGAAATGCTTGGGTCAGTTATATATGGCAGCAAAGACTTATGAAACTAAAGCAAAATTGAAAACAACTTGAAATATGGCTTTTAAAACAACTGTATATTCGAAAAGGAAGTAGAAAAAAAGTCATGTTTGTATGAGCGTCAAAGCACACACAAGAGCATTGTATAAGCGCTTTTCATTGGCAGAAGAGCCTATCGCATGGATTGAAATGTTGAGCCTCTGGAGGGCACGACATGTAATGGGCAGCAGGTGCCCAGGTGATGCCAGTCGCAGTGCCCAGGATTAGCAAACCAATGGTCTGCAACAGGTAGAAGCCACATGTGGACACGTGCGAGACGTGAACGTGGCCACACATGGACCTCGGCTGAGAGACTTTGACATCTTCCAAAGAACGTATTTCCGAATCCTGCCTCTCTGTGCCTCTCATCTGAACCACTACCTCGGAAGAGCAGGGACCCCCTCAGCGGCTGCAGGGACGGCGGCCTAATCCATCAAGAAGGCCTGTCTTCCACCTACAGGGGCTTCAGGGTCGGCTCTGCACACTCAGAGTCTCAGCTGACCATGGAAAGAAACACCGTGAAACTAAACCCATGGACCACATAGTGGATCAATGAGCGCAGCCACTAGACCACCCGAGAGACCCGGATGAGCTTTGATGTTGTGGCCATATTCTGCCACAAAGCTGAGCGTGGAACAAGCACAACGCTCAGAGAGCTTTCGGGAGCCATTACTGCCGGGTTCACTCATGCATCTGCCCCCATCCTAGAGGGGACAGTCAGCAGAGCGGACTCGGGATGGGAATGAAAACTCTTCGCATTCCTGGCTTTTCCCTCCTCCTACTTAGTTACATATGTATCTAAAGTCACAAGATTATAGATCTGGTTATCTCTCCAAAATTGTTTTTTCACAACTGTCTTAAGGATTTAGATCATGGAAGATTTAAGATAATTTCCAAGGCATGATTTCTAGAACCTTGCAGCTCCTTTAAGAAAAGTGTGTGGAGTATATGTTCAAATGCTTGTACACGTACGTGCAAGTGTAAATGCATGTGTGTCCAAGAAAGTTCTAATATTTGTACAGGCATGCGTGTGTGTTTTAATGTGTGCTCATGTATACATATGCATGTGTGCATGCGTGTTGTAATAAGTATGTGAATGTGTGTCCATGTGTGCTCATGGATGCTGTAATGTATATGTGCAGGTATGCATGCATGTGTATTTTTGAGCGTTGTAATGTGTATGTGTAGGCGTATGTGCTCATACATGTTGCGATGTGTGTCTGCATGCAAGCATGCACATTGTGATATATATGTTCAGGCAAGCATACACATATGATCATGCATGTTGTGATGTGTGTGTGCAAGGCAAGCATGCACATTGCTCATGCATGTTTTGATATATGTGTTCAGGCAAGCATACACATATGCTCATGCACATGTTGTGATGCGTGTGTTGAGGCAAGCATGCACATGTGCTCATGCATGCTAAGGTCACACATCTTCTTCAGTCATGCTCCACCTCATTTTTCTGAGCCTGGTCCCTCACGAAGCTCTAGCTCTAGACTGGTTAGACTGATCAGCAAGCTCCAGCCTGTCTCTGTCTCCCCAGCGCTGGGATTACAGTTGTTCTGCCTCAGCTTTTCCAAGGGTTCTAAGAATCAGAACTCAGGTCCTCATGTCTACACAGCAAGCCCTTTACCCACTAAGCCATCTCCCAAGCGCTGCCATCCTCACTCATCTCTTCCTCCCATTTCTCTATTTTACGGCAGAGGTATGAATGAAGAATAGCAACATGTAACTGAGTAAAATTAGAAACACTTGTGTTTGACATCCAACTGAACTCAGATTCCACACACTAAAAAAAATTTGAGTAAAAATTCCTTGTGAAAAGGAAGGATAATAATACCTGAAATTGCATTACTCATTCATTCTAAGGAAATGACAGTTCTTTCCTTTATCAATGTGCTTTCAATCCAAACTTCAGAAAACTTTGAAAAGTCACCTAAGAAAGGGTAGGAATCAGGAATAAGGCTCACAACTCTGCAGAAAGCACCACTGATTTTTCCTTGCTTCCCTGGTATTTAGTACACATTTTGACTTTCAAGAATGAGATATAAGGAAATAAGATAAAATGAAGACTGCACCATGAATTCTGTTGTTCTCCATTAGATGACTTTTAAGAAACTGACAAAATATTCTAAACTTTCCCATAAAAGGTTTTAACAGCAACACATACTAATGTATCTTCTTAAATTTGAATTCTGTTACGTAAATTTCAACCATATCTAGCTTATTTAACAGCGAATATATAGAAAAGATCTACATTTAAAATATACCATTGCACAATTTGCCTGGAAATCCAACGAGTCGAGCGTTAAGTGAGTAAATAAATCCAAATATGTTCACTGAACAAATGGGAGGGTAAAAACTTGATCTTTGAGGAAAAATATTTTCAAAAGGAAGATGCAATATTTACATCCAACAATGTCAACATAGGTGCTTTGCTGAGAAGCTGTTCCTAAGTGTAGAAGATCACCACTTCTACTGCTGAATAATCTATCACAAATAGAAATCAAGGCTGAATGTATAAATCCCCCGACCCTAGAGATGAGCCTGACAAAGAAGGAGGAAGTGAAGATGTTATCTCTAGCAAGTCATCTCACTCCTGAGGAAACCCAGCGAGGCCCAGGGACATGGCTCAGGGGTCAAAGCAAGAGTTCAGATCCCCAGAGCCCACGCACAAATACCATGTGAGAGTAGCAGCCTGCACTTCCGGCTCTGGAAGGTGGAGCCCGAGAAAACCCAGAACAAAGCAAAAAGGAGGAAGAGCAATCCTAGATGATTCCTGGGGTCACCCTTGGCCCTCCACAGGTGCACACTCAAGGGCTCTCTTGAACACACACACACACACACACACACACACACACACACACACACACACACGAAGGTCTGACTAACTCCATCATGGTCTTGAAAGTAAAACTTCGCCATGCTTACAACTTCTGCATCCTCCCTTCGTCAATCCATGATGCTGAGAATTTAATGACGTCACACTCCTGATATTCAGTAGAAAATCATTATTCTAAATCTCACATGCGTCTATGATCCACTGACAAAGAGAAATAAAATAACTGTAGGTTTAATATAAAAACAGAAACCTATCCCAGAGTACTCTGAGCAACATCATTTTTGAAAAATTATAACCTATCTCCCAATCCGTAACATTTTTTCTTCAGATTTGTGCTTTGAACTAAAAAAGAATTACATTTCTAAAACTCTTGTGCATTTAGCAATAGAAAGATAGCCTAGACCTTAATTGTCGTAGGAACCCCACTCTGGATTTTCAGGAGAAAGCAGTAGCAATTTTACTGTAAGCTGATAAATAAGTATTTAGACCTTTGGGGAAAGAGTTAATGAATTATAGATCTGCAACGACTTCTGTGGATACTGTGTGAACTTTCATTCTAATAGTTAAAGTACATGTCTGTCAAATTGCTTATGAGGACAAATTTATGAAAATAACCAAGATAAAGCTTTGTTCTTATTAGGAAACATGAATATGTATGTAATTTTAGCCAGACTAAATTAACCCAAAAATGAATAAATAAAAAAATAAGAGAATAATTGTTGTCACAAAAGAAGGCTCATCTCCCTTCCCCCTTTTGTACAAGCATTTATGTTCTATGATTTAAAAAATCATATTTTAGCATGAAACTGTTCGGAAAGAAACAAAAGAAATCCACCAGGAAACCATTAAGGAGCAAGATACATGCAGAGCCCCCTCCACACACCTTGGAAATAAAGAGGGATTTTGTTTCGCTTTTGGTTTGGTTTGGTTTTGTTTAAGAGGAGCTGGCCTGCAGGGTAACTACTGCGCCTGCTCTGGACACAACGCACCGAAATCAGTGTTCGTGTTAGTAGCATGACTGCCGAGGGGGCCCCAGTTTCTGAGGGAGACTCTTTACTGACAGGGGTTACGTTGAGTCATTAATTGTAATTTTGTGTGCTACATCTCTTGCAGCTGCACGAGCTCAGCCTTCCGTTAGGATCCTATGTTATTTATCAGCCTCCGTATAAATAGGAAGCACATCACAGATGTGCGCACACTTCTGTGTCTTTGTGGGCACAGTGTGTTAACTGTGGGCCCCCCGGGCTACCGCTCAATCATCCACTCTGTGAACCAACAGCAATAAACGTGTGAATTATACCTGCTGATTTCACCTTTATTTTCAATCTCATGGCATAATTTGATTGATATCCATTGATCATTAGGGATTTTAGCAGAGGAAATTGGTATTATTTGAATTTGGCAAGCTTGCAAATTGTATTGCACTTCTAGCTCATGTCCCCTTGGGCTAATGGTTCTTCTAGAACTCTTAATATGCAAAGACCTGGGCCTGTAGAACTGCTATCTTCAACAAGTAACAAATAGGCAGTGGAATGTGAGCCGTGCCTATTAATAAATTTATTATTATGGATTAATTCTGGCATTGTCAACTGTACAAATAGCTAGCTATAATTTTAATGTCTTTTTGTTCCAGACACCTCACATGTATTAATGACTTGATTTCAGACACTGAAATACAATCAGTTACATCACAGAAGCAATGTGTTACATTGTAAGTGCAGCTTTGATCATCCCATCCTGTCAGTGTCTGATGGGCAGGATGATTGTCTGACTTGTGCAGGCTCAGAGAGGTAAGGCAAGTCAGGATTGATGGCCTTCATGTGTCATTTGTAAATCCAAGCCCCTCTGTATGTTATAGCATGTAGAACTCTATCCTGTAAAATTCGGAAACAATTTTGCCTGAGAAATAATAGAAGAAGTGGAAATAAACTAAAAGAACATGATTGCAATGCATGCCATGCAGGAATGACCTTTATGAAACATTTTTTAAAAAATTAAAACTCCATTACCAAATCCAAGATCCGAAAAAATAAAGAAAGGAAAAGGAAGTAGGGGGGCTGGAGGGGAGTTCAGTCAGAGAAAACTCCTCCCTCTTGGCAAGCCAGAGGACTTGAGTTTGTGACCTAGAACCCACACTTTGCAAAGACAGAAACTCTTGAACGTACTTGTAATTCCAGAGCTGGAAAGGAGACAGGCCGCTCCCTGGGGCTGCCTGGCCAGCCAGCCTAGCCTACTTTTCCAGTTCCAGGGCGCAGAGACCTGTCTGGAAATCAAAGTAGGCGGCATCTAAGGAAGGACAGGGAAGGTTGTCCTCTCAGCGCCACAGGATGCACGTGGACCTGCATGCTCACTCACAGGCAGACATATGACCTCCCACATGGAAGCCTGCATGCACATGAAGATACATGTGCATATGCTAATGACATGCAAATGATAGACCAGGAACCCGACCTCAAAACAGAGACCCCACCTGACAGATCTGAGATCAGAAACAGATCACAATCAGATACCCCACCAAGGATGCTAACAGGATCTGATAAGTAAAGCAGACAACTGGACAGATTTCCAGTTATTCTGGGATGGAACAAAATCAACCAGTCAAACCGAAATCCTTCCCCCTGCACTCCAACTGTCAAAAATTTGCACCCCTGACTCCAAAGTAACAATAATTTCTATCTCACAGGGAAATTGCTGCTCCCTCGCTGGAGTTTTGGAGAAGCTTCCTGAATAAACTTCAGTCTTCATGGACGAAGCTTGGGTTCATGTTCTACCTCCCTTCCGGCCCCCTCTTTCCTCTTCTTATTCTAATAGCTAATCCATTCTTTGGCTTCCCCCCCCCAAGGTGGAAAACCACTGGGCTAGTCCCAGAGAAACTGCAGCCCATTAAGACAATGTAGAAGCAGGATTCTAAGACATAACTGTGAAGTCAGAACCCAGCCTTCAGTGTGTGAGATGGGAGACCACAGTGGCGGGAAGTGTCACAAGTGAGATACTAAAGGAAATCACAACAGGGCTCTCGACCAGGTCGGGAAAGCAGAAGAGGGAAGCAGTTTCTAAAGAGACAAAGGACACGTGAGAGAGCAAAGGAAGCCTGTGACACTGCGCCGCAAGCAACAGAGCACTTTGGGCTTCTCACCCTCGTCCCGGCCACTGACGCTCAGATACGTGAACCCCGAGTGCAGGGTTGCTTGCAGGACACACACTAGGAGGGTTAGGAACAATGTTGGGAGCTATTCATACAGACAGAGGAAGTAATAAAAGTGCAAACAGAGATGGAAAGTAACAGCGATTTTCTAAGTCAGAGGGGGAGGATCAGAGTATACTGGACATTACGCAGCAAGGGAGGCAATGCATGAAGGGGACCCTTAGCTTCACCAACAGAGCTGGAAGAACAGAACTGGACAACCATGTTAAAGAGCATACATGTTACCATGGGGTGATCAAAGGGCTAGTCCTAAACACAGTCTTCAGGAATAGGTTTTTAAATTAATGAAAATAAACCTAGTAGGATTCTGTTTTGGATTTGGGGCAGCGTTAGAGGTTACAGGGCCCACCCATCACCACCTCTAACACATGCTAGACAAGTGTTCTATCATTTCGTCCTTTTTCCATTAAGACACTGCCCCAGTCTGATCCTGAACTCACCCTGTAATGCAGGCTAGCCTTGAACCCGCAGCCCTCCCACTTCAACCTCTTGAAAAGTTGGGGTTACAGGCCTGTGTCCTAGGGCCTGGAGCACAGCATTGTCATCCAACCTAACCCCCCTTTCATTCTCCTTTTCAATTTCATGTGTATGTGTGCACGAGGCACATGTAAGTGCGCAGACATGTTTGCACGCGAGTGCACACTGTGAGGTTTATTGTGGGAGTCATTTCTGAGCACTCTTCCTCCACCTTAGTCTTTCGAGGCTTGGTCACTAATTAATAACAGAGTTTGCCATTATAACCGCAAAAGATTATAACTAGGAGGGTAGGAGAAAAAAAGACCCCAAGAGAATGGAGACAAAGGAACACAGTTTAATAGATAAGTAAGGTCACTGTCAAGAAAAGCCCATAAGTAGCAAAACATTTGATCCTGTCTACACTGGTTTGAGGTGCTGGGCTTGTGTCCCGTCACGGGGGTGTGTGGGGATGGAAGTTAGTAAGTGGCTGGTGGTGGCCTGGAGGCTGATCCCATTCAATAAACACACACGCACACACACACACACACACACACACACACACATATATATACACACACACACATATATATGGGGGGGAGGTGTTTGTGTGTGTGTGTGTGTGTGTGTGTGTGTGTGTAAAGGTCTTTTCTTTTTAACGGTTGGTTTTTTATCTTTGGATAGGAGAGGATCTCAACACCCAGATTAGATGCAGCCTTGTGCAGTGAACGAACAGTAAAATAAACAACAACAGCCAAACAGAATTCAGAATACAAGGGCCCCTACAATGTTCTTGTATTTTCTTCCTCAATGTCAAAGGACTATCTATCACACCCAGTTGAATGCTAGATAATTTGTGTATTCTATCTTCCAGAGAAAAAAAAACCCACAAATATTTATGTTACCAACATTTCTAAGAACCAGGGCATGATTATAGGTTACTTTGGGTATTTTTGCTATGCTCTATGAAATTAAAAAAAAAATATCACTTGGGACACAGCTCTATTTTGAAGTACTCTGATAATTATAAATTTCAAAAAAAGCTGTATGAGTGTCTTGGCATGTTGAAAGACTAGAACTGGGAATAGTTCTCAGGTGGTTAAGGCAGGGGAATTATGAAGCTGAGGCCAGCCTGGGATAAGCACGAAACTTACAATAAACAAACAAGCAGATGAATAAATTTTACATCATTAGAAAATGTGGATGCAAACTCCACAAGTTATTCAAATTGGTATCTACACCACCTGTGCAGACTAAGCAATCAGCATGCTGAAAGCCTGCACACTGTGAAGTCATCGCCTCATAGGAGGACGGCCGCCATGTTCCTGAGCTAAAGATGGGGTTACAGGATTTGAAAGAAAACAAAAGCAGAGTAGTAGACCTGGTCAAATGATGAAAACCCACAACACTGAATATCAAGTTTGGAAATACATGTGACACTGTCACGTGCCATTAAAGGGTACAGAAGACGATTGTGAGATCCTCCAGCCCCACCTCTATCAGTGCAGGAGAACATAAGACGTGGGGCAGATGATTGCAGATTCAATGCTTAAAGGATGGGTGATAACACTGTCCATTCTGTGGCCCTCGAAGCACATACTTTATCCACACAAGACATTTGGAAGCTTCCAGTTTACCAGCCCAGGACCCTAGCTGTGGTCTTGTGATGCTCCATTTACACAAGGTACCAAATAGCAAGTCTGGTGTCATGAAAGGACACTTAGTATTTGTCCTGGTTCATGGCGTAGCACTCCTTGCTTCTTCTGAGTGTGGAAAATAATGAGCCCTCAAAGATCTAATGACTCTTGGTGGGCCCCTGAGCAACCGTGGGATGGGTGTAGTTCCCAGAAACACCAAGTCTTGGTTAGAATCTTGGAACTCGCAGCCCGTCTTTTGCTAATGCATAAGGAGGGGAGAAAGAATGAAGACTGTTAATCATTGGTCCATGATTGACTGGATCATGTTTCCATAATGAAACATCTAGACCACCCACACACAACTTCCAGGCAGATGGTCTCATAACAGACACTCAGAGAACTGGTTGTGATGTTGGAAACACTGGAAACAAACCCTAGTGTGCTGGTTAGCTGTGCACGCGTCAACCTGACAACGGAAGGCTAAGCTCTGGACTCACTGGGAAGCATTATCAGCTAAGACAAGTCTTTGATTAAGTCTACAGGAGACTGGTTAATGTGGAAAGACCCAGCCCATAGTGGGTGGGATCATTCCCCGGACAGGCGAAGAGGGAGGGCCGTGAATCAGTACCCTGGCATCCTTCAGCACACTTTAGTAGCATTGCCGCCTAGCAGGTGAAGTTTGCTCCTCTCTCAGCAATCCCAGTGCACATGATGTGACCAGTTCCCTTCACTCCTACTGTGGGTATGAACTCTCCTACCAAGCTGGTCTAAGAACTGCAATCGAGGATGAGAAAGAATAAAACCCCATTGTTCCCCCTAAACTCTGTGGCTCTGAATTAGCAACATGCAGCAAAGCGCAAACCCAAGTAGCTTCTGGACCTTAGTTTGTTCCTCTCAGCTTCCACCCCGAAGAACTAGAGCCCTGGGAGGTTGATTCACGATGTGCTTCGCCTCTCCGGAGTCCAACTGTTGTGAGGAGTACCTGGCTCCCTACTTCGCACTGAGGAAACGGTGTCCTTCATGGGGAGGATTACAACGAACCCTTCTCATATCAGTAGCTCTCCCTCCCTCCCAGGGAGGGTCTTCATTCCAGCCTTATAAAACAAGAAGAAATCAGCTAGACAAAGCATTGCAGCTAGAATAAGTGGACATGGTTCCCATTGCTCAGAGAAATGAAAGACTGAGCCAATCCCTGATAGCACATGCAAGACTGGAGTGATGTATCTCCTTCATTGTTACTTTGCTTTTCAGTGGATACGGACAGTCCTTTATTGTTAGTTGTGATTTCTTTTACAAGTGAAAAGAGCAGAAAAGAAAATGAACAAAATCAATGATACTTGGTGGGGAATTCTATATATTTGAAACACAACTTTACTGGTTTAATTAAATGGACATAGAGGCTCATTGTTTTAGAGAGGTTAAAAAGACAATTCAGAAACCTGACTTTGAAACCTACCCCCTCCGTACACATCCCTACCCCCATCTTTTAAAGCAGCACATCTCCAAGCAGCCTGTCCAAGCACAGCTCAGAAACCTGGATTCTGGTTGCTACTAATCAAATTTAAAAGTACCTGGAGTCTAGTCATTCCTCTGCATACCAATGCGGCTGGCACACTTTGGGGAAGCTTGTATAGCTTTCCCAAGCTGGAACTGATTCGACGGGCTCGGCAGACATGGAATCAAAGGGACTGTCAATAAGTTTGAGGAGTAAAGAACTTCAGGGTCTGTGCCACTCACACAGATGGTCTTCATAGGAGGACCGTTCCTGGAACATCATGACAAGCTGTTCTAGCGATAGAAGAAGATAAGGGAGATGTGTGACTTCGCCCTCGGGAGACCTGGCTCAGAGGTACCCTCCTGCACTTCCCTGTACGTGACCTGAGTGGCTTTGGGCCTTAGGTTGCTCATTTGTACAGTGGGAACATACATGCACATCTATACATGAACACACATACACACACATGCCCATACACATACACACACACACACACACACACACAAATATATGACACAAACCCATGCATACACATATACTCACATACATGCACATGTGCATGCGTACGCACAGACACACACACACACACACACACACACACACACACACACACACCCCACAGGACAACCAAAGTAAGTACGGAATATATTTGAAGCATTACTATCAGCTCTTAAAGCACCTTACATCTGTATTACCAAAATATTTTTTCGTTTATATTTTCAGTGTTTAAAATATCCTCATTCTTGAAATTAACAAATTTTGATAATAATAATTATAATTACCTATTTAAGTATGAATTCAGGTTGGAATATGTAGGCTGGCACAAGAACTAGCTATCTGCTAGTGGTGTGTGGTTCTCCTCAGTCCTGTGGAATAGCAAGATATCCAAGCTGACAGAAAGACCCTCTTGCTGTCCTCAACCTTCCACAGTGGTTCCCTGTCATCTGCCTCCCCTGCCAGTCAGAATGCAAGCGATGCCCAGCTTGCTTTTGAATGGCAGGTCTCCCGCTTTCTGGCCGCCTGACCTTTGCTTGGCCCCTGGGCATCTTCTTCCATTCCTAGAAGGCGCGAGGGGATTATAAATGGCTCAGGGCCAGGCATAGAGCCATAGATCATCCAGTTCCCATGGATGTCCAAGGCTCTCATTGGGCGCTCCTCAGGGAGATATGCTGAGCAGGGAAAGAATGGCACAGGGAGGAATTGTCAGTGTGCTCTGGAAGTCAGAGGGGCCTTAGGAAAGAAGGAAGGAAGGAAGGAAGGAAGGAAGGAAGGAAGGAAGGAAGGAAGGAAGGAAGGAAGGAAGGAAGGAAGGAAGGAAGGAAGGAAGGAAGGAAGGAAGAAGGAAGGAAGGAAGGAAGGAAGATAGGAAGGAAGGAAGATAGGAAGGAAGGAAGGAAGGAAGGAAGGAAGGAAGGAAGGAAGGAATTTTTGAGACCTGATGCATTTCTAGAATCTGTCATGTCACAGGAGACAACTGTAGAATCCATCCCACAGAGGCAGATTGTGGGATCCAGTGAGGAGTCCATGCAATCCTCTAGAGCAGTCCTAAATGACTTGTGTGTGAAGTCCATTATCCCAGTGTTAGAACCAGGCGGGGAGAAGACGTCTCTACAAATGTTTCCATTAGATGTTTGTTGCAAAAAAGGAACATGATTAAGGCGAAGCATGCCACACGTGCTAAAGAATGTTTTAAAGACAGAAAACATGGCTTCCCCTCTCCGCGCTCAAAGCGAACAGGATTCCCTAGGAAAGCTCAACTGACATTTCGGATTCTCAGGTCTTCCGAACATTCACCTTCTCGCAATTGAGCCTGATGAGCTCAAAAACGTGGCAGAGCCACGAGGTTTCAGACCGTAAGGGACGTGGAGACTTTGCTCCAGCAGAGCCCAGAGATGGATTTGTCATCTCCCTTGATGACAACAGTGGACATTCATCGGAAGCATGGACCAGAATGAAAACATATTCAGATGATCTCATGTATTTGCTCTTCAGAGAATTTGCAAAAATAAGCTGCCAGCATCAAAGAGCAAAGGCATACAGTGTCAGTCGCCCGAGAATGCTGAATTTCTGCCTGGCCTGCCTTCAAGACTTGGGGATCAAATATGGATTCGTTCCCCACCATGCTGGATTATGCACGTGATTCCACATGTCCATGCAATTTGTTTCTCCACATACTCTGCCTGGGCAGAATAAAAACAGCAGGATGTTAACAACAAAGATCAGTAACAAGGGGCGCGTTTCTTAGTGGCGTGGGAGAAAAGAAACGCCATGTTTCATTGAGTGGACAGGCTGCCCCAAAGCCAGTGCCAATTGTAATGTGTGTGTGTGGGGGGGTCTAGCTCTGTTTGCTGCACAGAGGACACGCACCTGTGAGGTTGCTTCCAGCGAGGACCTGCCACGCGGGGATCAGACAAGGAGAGATGGGAATTCCTGCTCTTGTTTCCTGAGTGGTCTGGGGACTCGTCGCCTCGCCCTGTGTGTGCTGCTGCCGTCGCCGCCCCTGCGCCAGCTTTCCTGATCTTTTCTCCTCGCCTGCTAAGACTGCCAACTCCACTCTCTGCAGATGAGCTCAGGACAACGCTTTGTTTTCAGGGCGGACTGGAACCGGGACCACCACCCAGTTTCCTAGGGAAGAGTGGGATGCTCTCTCTCCTCAGTCAGAGGAAGGGCTTGGAAAAGGCTCTGCTCTGAACCAGAAGCCCACGAGGAAAAGGAAGCTGAAATGGAACCCTAAGTTCCCTCCACCTGTATGGGCGTCACAATGCCTACGAACTTGAGAGCAGCGGGAAGAGGAACACACCCCGCCTCTGCCTGAACCCATCTCTCTGCAGAAGCGCGTGTGCTCGCTTGGGCCAGCACCACCAGTCAACACCAGCGCCCGAGAACAAGGATGCTGAACGTGTCACGTGTGGGACAGATGGCCAGCCCATCCCAAAGCAGGCCATTGTGAAGTAAGTCAATCGCGGCTTGGGCTGCCTCGTCCAAAGAGTCACTAAATTTAATTTTTTCCCAATCAGCGGCATATGTTTACATCTGTCTACAGGATGACTTGGGCCAAATCTGATCTGGACATGGCGTCCTGAGGACCAAGTCTACATAATTCCCTGTGCTAAGCTGATTGTAAACACCAGAGGGGGACAGGCTAACTAATTAAGGGTGGGCATTGAGTTTGGGTTTGTGAGTCTGCTAGCTTGGATAGCTACCATGTTTGTAATGAAGTTAAAAGCTGCTGGGCAGCTAACGATTTTTTGTCTCTCATTTCTAAAATGCTTAAACTTAAATAATAATAATAATAATAATAATAATAACAAATGTCATTAGTAGACGACAACTGTTTAATAATAATATCAGAGATTGCAGATACAGTTAAGTGGCAAAACAAGTACGTCACAAGCCCAAGATCCAGGGGCTCCATCATCAAAGAAATCAAATTACTGGTAAGCATTTCACAATAACAATTACAGTCCTAGCCACGCACTGGCCGTGCATTTAATTATCTATCACATCTAAATGAAACTGTTTTTGCCTTTTGGCCGCAGCTCATTCATTCAGTTTATTCAGCTGTGTGTGACTGACTCGTTAGGGGCCAAGTACTGTGCTGGGCGCATGACGATATCAGGGTTTGCCGTCCGTGGCTAGTAGGCAGGAAGGTGTACAGCGTGAAATATTCAGTCGTGTGATTCTTCCCCCTCCCCCCTCTCACTTTTTACTTGTGTGTGGGGGATGTGTGAATGTGTGTTTGCGTGGGCATGGGTAGGCCTGTATGCACAAGCACACGAACACACATGCATGTGTGCCAACAGAGGCCCAGAGCTGATACCGTACGTGATCTTGAATCCCTACCCACTTTTATTATGAAGGCAGAGAGTCTCTCCATTAAGCACAAAGTTCACCACTGCACTGGCGAGGGTTCCAGGCAATCCTTCATTTCTGTTGCTCTACACGACTAGGAATAAAGAACTGTAAATAGAAAAACTGTACAAAGACGCAAAGAGAATCGATGGTGTGGCTCATACTAGAGACAAAATGCAGTTCCTGGAACGAGGGGATCAACACTGACTGCAGGGGCTGGAGAGGTGGCTCAGGGGTGAAGCCTCTGCCTTGCAGGTGGAAGGTGCTGAGTTCGGATCCTAGACCCCACGTATAGACGCCGGGCGGAAGCGGGGGCGGCCTGCGTTTCTGGTCCTGGTAGGGCGGAGCCTGTGAATCCCGAGGCAGAGTAAACAAGGAGGAGGTGGAGGCGTCCATGGTGGTTCCCGAATTTGTCCGTGGTTCTACACACACACACATACACACACACACACACATACATACGCATACATGCATATGTGCACAATTGAATAAATAATAAAAAAATTTTTAAAAAACTGACTGTAGCGGTTACACCCACCCACAAATGAGGAATATGGCATTTCCCGCAGCACCAGTAAACGTCGCTTTGGTTGTATTTTCAGGAATATGTTCTCGCACCTCACACGACTGCAAATCCACAAGGTAATTCTTCATCTGGCAACTTCACCGTGTGAAACTTTAAAACAAAGAGGAGACGAGGGCAACAGTTTTCACGTGTGCTGAAATCCTCTGAGGTGGGAACTGAGGGGGGCCGGTGGCTGGCCAAATCGTGTTACCTTTGTCTTTGTGGCAGATGTATTTGGCTCACCATCTGAATCACTCAGAGTCTTGCTACACTCAACAGCAAGTTTCTTAATCGCTCAAATTTGATATGAGTAAAGATGGCACAAGAGGCCAGTGACCAGGGACGTGGCAAGTGCATCAGAGGGCCTGCTGCACAAGCATGAGGACCTCGGTTCAAATCCCTAGCACCCAAGCAAAAGGCTGGGCGTGTCCCTACAGGTGCCTCAGGACTCCGGAAGATGAAGCATGAGGGATCTCTAAGGCTTGCTGGCTGACAGTCTTGCTCCAGGCTCAGTGAGAGGCGCTCGCTCAGGGAAAGAAGAAGAGTGTCATAGAGCAGGACACCCAGACGGGCAACACCCCCTCACACACACACGTGTACTCACATAGAGAGAGGCTTGAAATCACCTAGGTTTGGAGTTATTTCCAAATGACTCTACTACCTCTCCTACTTTCCCATAATCCCCTGTGTGTATTCGTCAAAAGAAGCTAGAAGCAGAGACAAGGGCCCATGAAGAACTCAGAGTCCTGATTCCCCAGAGCTTTCAAAGCCCAGTTAAAAATACAGAGATGAAGACATGTAGCAAGGACTCAACATTAACAAAGAGCCACATTTATAATCGTGTTCTCCGTAGGGTCCTTGCGTGCTGGAAAGACCTGAAGACTCAGCATGAGGCGGTAAGAATGGGGACAGCAAGATAACTCAGGGGGTTAAGTGTCTACTTGCAAACCCGGCGGCTTGAGCCCCGAAAGCCCACATGGTGGAAGGACAGAATGTACTTGTCAAAGTTGTCCTTTGATCTCTACTGGTACACCATGTCGTGGCAAGCGTGTATGCATCCACGCATCCCCCCCCCACACACCACAAATAAACAGAATTTTAGGAAATATTTCTCTTAAAAAGTGATTTGAATGATCTTCAGGATTAAGAAAGGAGCATGAAGGAAGAGAGCTATAAAGCAGGATAACAGGAAGTGACAGGGAGCTAAAAACACAGATTTGGGTATTTATCAGAAAACCTTATTTTATAATAAAAGCACAATTAAGGTTGTGAAAGAAGACAGTAAGAGGTGAAGGAAAGTCTGGCTAAATCTGGCTGATAAAATCATTTTGCTTTTACATTGTCATGTGTGTATAAAGGGGACATACATGTGTGGTATGCATTTGTGTATGGGTGGGCATATGTGTGGGTGTATGTGTGCATGGGGGGGGTGCCCCATGCAGTCCAAGGATGATATCTGATACCAGAAATCAACTTTGTTCTCTTCTGCCCTGCTGGTTTGAGGCCGGGTCTTTAAACCCAGGGCTCTCCCATACAGCTCACATAACTGGTTAGCTTATTCTGGGAACTGCTAGACTTTGCCTTTTGGGGATGGATTTATAGGCAGACCGCTTTGCCCGCCCTCCCCCAGCATTGTAAGCAGGATCTGGGAATCAAAGCTCTAGTTCTTTTGCTTGTTTGGCAAGTGCTTTAACTACTAATATTCTCCCTAGCTCCACCGAACCTTTAAAGAAATAAATATGTTGGAAATTAAGTATCACAATGTCTCACAATAAGAGACAATTCCAAGCTGGAATGAAAGTCAGGGGTGAATTATCTGCCCAGTACCTCATGTATTGGAAAACCAATACCACGAGAAGAAGAGAGAGAGAGAGAGAGAGAGAGAGAGAGAGAGAGAGAGAGAGAGAGAGAGGTGGGGGAGGAAAACATTCTGTGGCGCATTATCCTTAGGATTTCTTGAAACTTTGCTTTTTACTATTCTTGATATAATTAATGGGGTGTTTATAATGCTAAATGCTGAAATCCTCCGATTTAATTTTTAAAATGAATTATTCCACTTCATAAGGAAAAAGAAAATCCTTTCGATTTTGCCCCAGTGCTACGGGGCTCCAAGTCTTCCATCCACCCAACTATTATCCCTTTTCTCACAAAGGCACACTTAATAATGTTCACTCTAACAACCTCATTTATTTTCCAGAAAATTAACTCAGTTTCAACCCTGATTAATGATTTCATCTAAATGAATCAAATTAAAAATTGAAAATTATATTTCAAAAGCCAAAGGAAAAAAAATTGACCACTTTCGGTTAACAAATGATCCTTTCAAATATTAAAAGATGACCATGAGGAGTGCACGGCGGTAATGAAATCTGACTTAGGACTGCTGCTTATCTGGACCTGGCGGAGGAGGAGAATTCTTGGGGGAAAGAAAGAAAAGGAAGAAAGGAAAGAAAAAGGTGCCTTGTGCATTTTTAACAGGGAGAAATCCCTGGAGACACCGAAGCAACTTGGCCTAGATTCCTTCATCCCTAACCATCGCACCAAAACAATCTAATCCCCTGTTAGTTAAGGCTGGAGATACTCTCAGAAGAAGGCAAAAGTGTCACACATCCAAACTGTCCCTGTGAACAAAACCTCAACAGTGAGACCATGCTTCATGGACACTGCCTTCTCTATGAACCGGGAACTATCCATGAGGAAAACCAGGAACTAAGGAGGGAAAATGTGCTAGACTGATATTTCCCAAAACAAATTCTCTTAGTGTCAGGAGTCAGGAGTGGGCAGGGATGAAGAGGTAAATTTGAGGGTTTTTAGACCAGGAACCTATTGTAAGCAATACTGTAATGACAGATACATGTTTACTCTACATCATGTGAATGCCCTGGATTCACACTGTGAGCTACAGACTCTGGGTGATGAGAAATCAAATCTCAAGCCAATTCATCTCTTATAGCACACGTAGTGGAGGTAGAGGGGTAAAAGAAGGAGATGCTGATAAAAAGAAGCTAGGAGGATAGGCAGAGGATAAATTTGGAAGTTGTGAGCAGTTTTGCTATGAATGGAAAGTTTAAAAATATCCTCTTTAAAGAAAGAAAGAAATTAAGACAGGATCTAAGAAAAAAAAAAAACACCTACTGACTTCTTTAGGGTTCAGAGGATAAGGAAGGGCATGTTTCCCTGTCTTGGAAGGAACTTGAGGGTTATGAATCATGCCATTTTGGGCTAGAATCCTTAGAGATAATAATTTGTTTTTAAAATGCATGATTGTCAAGAGCAGTCAACGAGGAATGGCTGGTTAAAGCAGGGTACAGAAAATGGAACCCGGAAGTTCTTGTAGGCGGCAACCTGCTTCCTTGTCCAGGCTCAGGCCTGTGTTTCCCCTCAGCGCAGACTGTTAAACATGAAACAGTTCAAGAGCTGCAGAGATGGCTCCAGGGCTAAGACCTAGCAAGAAGCAGGACCTGAGTTCGGATCCCAGATCCTACTTAAAAATGCAAGCCAGAAATGGCTGCCATCTGCACTTCCGGCTGGGCCAGAAGGAGGTAGAGCAATCCAGAATGATTCCAGAAGTTACATATCACACACACACACACACACACACACACACACAGATATACAAGCAGAAACACAGAGAGAAAGATACACACACAGACACACACATACACAGATGCACAGACAGAAACACAGACACACATACACACATACATACAGACACACAGATACGCAGACACGAATACACAGACAGAAACACACACACACACACACACACACACACACACACACACACACACACACACACACGTGCACATACACAAGCACAGAGGGCACTGTGCACAAAAGCCAAGGCCAGGGTCCCAGCAGAAGGAGGGTCCCTGCCGCCAGGCTAGGGCTGTCCCTGAGCACTAGGTGGAGACCCCAGAGCACCCCTGGAGGCCCTCAGGCCAGAGCACCCCTGGAGGCCCTCAGGCGGGGACAGTACTTAAAACAGGAGCCCAGCAGTGCCCCTCCCTGTGAATTGTCCTGGTTCTGACAAATAAGAGGAACTTCAGCGTGAAAGAGGCGGAATCCTTTCTTCTGCACAGGAAAGGGGCGGGGCTGGGCTTTTATGTCTAGTGCAAGTGATTACTGCCAGTCACACTCCTCCAAGGACTCCTTCCCATGTCCTGGGTCAGTGCTGATGCCCTCTCCCTCTTGCCTCACAGGCCGGAAGAGCACTTCATTAAGTACCCACTACGAGAGGCCGGTGTTTTGCCTAGAACTTATAGGAGGAAATAGACACTCAAGAATAGAGCGACCCACATCAGGAGAAAAGGCAAGAAGGAAAGGGTGAAGGAAGGGAGGGAGGGATGGAGGGAGAGAGAAGGAAAGAAGAAAGGAAGGAAGGAGGAAGGAAGGAAGGGAGGGAGGGAAGGAGGAAGGGAGGGAAGGAGAGAAGGAGGGAGAGAAGGAGGGAGGGAGGGAAGGAGGGATGGAGAGAGGGAGGAAGGTAAGGAAGGGAGGGATGGAGGCAGGGAAGAAGTGAAGGAAGGAGAGAAGGAGGAAGGGAGGAAAGGAGGAAAGAAGGGAAAAAAGAAAGGGAGGGAGGGAAGGATGGAAAGAAGAAAGGGAGGGAGGGAAGGAGGTAAAGATGAAAGGGAGGGAAGGAGGGAAAGAAGGGAGGCAAGGAAAGAAAGAAAATCATATTCTTTGTCCCTGTAATTATTAAGTATGTAAGCCTTTCTATCTAAACTTTATCACATTTTTTGGAAGCACCCTACATACCTTTAAAAACTAGCATCCACAGTTTACAATCAAAGTAGGACTTGGGAGTGGCATGCAAATAATCAGCAGTGCCAACTCTACACTGGCCTCGGGTCACACCGCCAGCGATGGAGCCTAGGAAAACAGTTAACTCCGGAGACCCCCAACCTGCCTGTCTCCTCACCTGTTCTGTGCCTCCTGGGACAGTGACTATGTGACGTAGACACTCAGGGAACACTACTGTTCACACCAGCAAAGCAAGTGCTGGGCTCACACAGCCCTCAGCTTCCACGAGGACTTTGTAGTGGTCACAGATACACACAGGTGTCGACCTGATGGCTGAGGACTCTGAGCTTGGGCATACTTTATGTAGAATTGGTAGTTAAGCCCTGAGCAAATCTGTAGGAGAGTATTTGACTGGTGACTAGTCCCTACGCAGGTAGGTGAGAGGGAGGGAGCGAGTAAGGAACCTGATTCTTCAGCGCACTTGACCGGCAGTGTGGTTGAGTAAGGACTGCCCTTCTCTCAGCCGTCCTGGGCATAAGTACAGTCCTGGTGATGTTGTGGGTTGTCCTGCCAAGCCGGACAAGGAACTGCAGCTGGATACTCATAAGCCAGAATAAAATCTCTTATTCCCTTAAGCCATTTGGTCATGAATTTATCGGTCACAATGCAGAGCGACTGCAGCCATGATGATGATCAGCATCGGCAGGTGAGGGGCGCGCGACCACTCTGGATAGGATTTGCCCTCCAAGACATTTACCAGGAGAGGCCAAACCCACAGATTCCTGCGCTGTAAGAGTTGAAAGACTTTGCGACCATCCTTATTGCCCTTGATGCGGAAAATTACAAATTTTGCTGTGAAAGCAAATATTCATCAAGATCATATGTCACCTGTCTCTTTGCACGTATTAAACAGCAAAACGAGGATAAGGAAAGCAGAAGGAAGGCAGTATGATGTGCATGGCCACCAGTGTGGGGACACCCCACAGAAGCAGCATCTGCAAGAGACGCTCATTCATTCATTGAAGGACAGGGGGAGAGACTGGTGGGCGGTACCTGTGCATGGGGTATTTCCCCGCATTGGAATAACATGGGAGCCGATGACAGGGTGGTAGTTAGTGGGAATAAGAGCAGATTGACATCTCCCTGAGCCAACAAGAAAATCCGAAACATAAAATAGCGGTACCCAGGCTAGTGAGTTGGTCTCAGCCGGCACAGATATAACTTGGTGAGCTGACTGATTCTCAGAGTCTCCATGGCAGAAGGAGAGAACTGACTTCTGAAAGTTGTCCTCTGACCTCCACATCCATGCCAGAGTACACGTGCCTGCTCACTTAATCCTGCTCCCACTGTCTCTCAAACTAACTAACCAACTAACCAACTAACTACCTACCAAACAGCAACGACACCTAAAATAAAGATATGTGCATATTTGCATTCTTACTAGTAGTAGAATAATTGGTAAAATGAAATTACTCAAGATTCAATAGATTCCAGAGGAAAGGAAGTCCCACGTGGAACTCAGCAAAGACGTGGGTCACATTCGTTTAAGCCCCCAAGGCTTGTCAGAGCCTATGTGATCTGTGGCCTGGCGTGCAGTCCCAGAGTTTGCTAGTAGAACGCTTCATAGAAATTGCAATGAATTAAGCGTTAAGCAAAGGGAAAAGAAACTAAGGTCTGGGCTCTAAAGCAGCAAACAATCAAGAGAGCAGAAATTAAAAAGCAAAATGATAGAACCATCTAAAGAAGCCCATGCTGCCCCCAGGTAATAGGAGAGCTGGTTTTTTTTTTTGTTTATTTGTCTGTTTGTTTGTCTGTTTGAGTGGTTGTTGTTGGTTGATTCCTTGCTTGATTCCTCGGCTGGTTGGTGGCTGGTGGCTGGTGGCTGGCGTGTAATACTCCCCGGCCCTGCACACTCCTCTTCAATTCAGAGAGTTTAAGTTAAAACCAGAGAATTAAAGACATGAAAGGAAAAGACTGAAAAGCAGAGGTGCATTGCCGGTGCAAAGCAAATCAGAGCGAGGTAATAAATGTCAGAGGTGCTTCACAGTGGCAGCCACTGGTTTCCCTTTTCTTCCCCCAACACTTAAAACTGAAATACTTGGTTGTTATCTTGGTGCCTGCAGAGCCTCCCATTGTAGATTCAATAATACAAGAGTCTTCTTATCAGTGGCTGGGGTGACTGATTGGAGCTTTGATATGTTTAGACAATGCACTGTATTTAACTGAATTTACAGATGCCCCAACTCAGAAGAGGTAGTAAACGCAGGGACTAATAGGATATTAGACATGTACAATAGACTGACTCCATTTGCTCCATGCGGTATAATGTGTTTAGCTAACTTGCTCCTACTTACACTTTATCTTTTTCTCTATGGATTCTCTGGGATATGTTTCAAATTGGCCAGAGATTAAATCTTCTTTTCAATTTTTTTGTTACCATTTTATGGCCGCTTCTTTTTATTACTGGCCACTCTTTCCTTTGCCAAGATAAGCTAAACTGAGATGACCCCAGGCCTCCAGGACGCTCCCCCAACCCAATCATCAGATAGGAACCTGAGGGTGTGTAGAAGATCCCATAATATTAATATTAATATCACATGAGAGGAACAAAAAAAATCAGTCACTTACTTGAAAGCAATGGTGTATTTAACTCATTTGAAATTTAAATGTGAATTTTAATGTGCTTGGTATGTAGCATACACATGCGGAATGACCGGGTAGGAATGCATGCATGCAAAGGTCGGGCTGGGGATTGTGTTAACTTCACTGTTTCAAAACCAGCCTCACGTTGACATGAGGAAGAGGATTTGCTCTTGGACTTCTCAGGTGCCATCAAAAACGGGCAATTTGTCATGAAAGACTCACAGATCGATCATCTGTAGTGGGGTGGGGGAGGGGGAATGTGGTGGGATGGGAGCAGTGCGCAGGCGCAAGTGGAGGCCAGAGGTCGACTTTGGGTGTTATTTCTCAGGAGCCCTCTGCCTTCGTGTTTGGTTTTTTTTGGAGACAGAGTTTTTCATGACCCGGAACACTCCAGGTAGGTTAAACTGGCTGGCTAATAAAACCCAAGGAATCTTACTAACTCTAGGTTCCCAACTCTGCTTCAGCGATGACTGTGCTCGGTTTTTCTATGTAACTTTGGGGGGGACTGCAGATCCCCATATGTCACACTGTCACAGTTCACCTACACGGCTGCTGATAAAATCAGGACAAAAAAGCTTATGATAATCTGGTTGCAATTCCTGGTCAGCTTGGCGGGAGAGGCTGTCCACACCAGGGGCTGAAAGGACTGGCCCCGTGCATACCTAAGTGCTAAGGGAGGGACAATCCTTTCTTGCCAGACCACCATGTCTGCCAAGTATACCAAAGAATGCCACTTTCTCTACCAGTTCCCTCCACTTTATTCACCTGCCCAGGGACTAGTCCTGAAACTTGGAACCGGACTTTCCCCATCAACTAGATAATTTCTTACAGATTTGCTCTGGGTTTAACTCAACTACTAATTTTCTGCAAATGTGCCCAGAGCTTAAGCACAACTGTCAAGTTGACACCTGTGTCTAATTATGACACATAAAGACCACTTTATTGACTGAGCTGTCTCCCTGGAGTCCCTACCCACTTTTTTGGTGTGTGTATATACAAGAGGGTATGCCTGTGGAGGCTCAAAGGCAACATAAGGAATCATCCTGGATTGTTCTACTTACTGCTTTGCGGTGGAGTTTTCTAGGCTCCACCTTCTAGGGTGGAAATTGCAAGCCACTGCAGTATCCATACAACATTTTTTATGTGGAATCTGGGGATCTTAGCACTTGACTCCATTTGCTTGTGAGGCAAAGACTTTAGCTAACGACTGCTCCATCTCTTCAGACCTCCTCACTTTTCTGAGGCAGGATTTCATATAGCCCAGGCTACCTTAAACTTGCATGTAGACAAGAGTATCCTTGAATTACTGTTTCTCCTGTTTCCAACCCAGCCGAGTCCAGTGCATGGATTCCAACCATGTGTCAACTCACCCAGCAGTATGATCACTATTTTGATGACTTTTTAAAGAAGTACCAAATGGAGACACTTGTGACCGCATGCACAACCACACACACAATCACTAAAAATGTTTACACACTTAGCCAACTCAATGCATCCCCCCCATAAAATGTCTACTACGTGGATGGCATAGGGTGCCCTGATGACCCAGGAGAGTTAATGTCATTTGAGCACCATCAGAACCAAATAACCATCCTCAATAAAACAGGCATCGTAGTGATCGACTGCAACCAAAGTCCAAAAAAGCGTTACTTTTCTTTATCCGTTCTCATTGATATTTGCTATAGGAGACACAGGGCAATCATTGGCCAATCTTTAATTAGTATCACTGATGAAATATTTATTCTTTTAATTTGAAATTGGGAACCTAATAAGGCCATGTTTGCATCTTTTATCAACTTAAATATTATCCTCCTTTATTGCTTTTGCCACGACTGCAGATTTTGAAAGTGTTCTCATGAAACTCTGCCAGTGCAGGGCACACGTACTGGCCCTGGTCTCATTGCGTGTAGGGTAAATATTTAACATAGGCATTACGATCAAATGCTCATTTCTGTCCATATTTTTTCCCTGATGGGATGATGAGTTAAATTTCCTCCAAGAGTCAAGAGAGGAGAGGCGAATATTTTTAGACATCCTAAGACCTTCATGGGGAAATCACACATACACCGAGCCACATCCTAATTCCACAAGAGCTGCCACTGTCTGAGCAGCAGACGCGATGGGGGCAGCAGACGTTCCGGAGCCTTAGGTGCAAAGATGGGGAGATATGCCTGTGTCCAGACCCTGAACTCAGGCGTCACCGTTCTATTTTTGTTTTGACCAAAGATGCCCTGCCGTCATCAGCTGGTCCTGTCACCCTCACGGAAGGTCTCCAGTCCCAGGGGTGGATGGTTCTGGAAGCCTGGGGTCATTCAAAACAGGCATAGGATTGAAACCTCTTGAAGCGATCTCACTACATCTTGTAAGAAAAGGAGTTTACCAATGTTCTTGAGTCCACGAAGCACTTCCAAGATTGCCGCATGAAGAGTGATGGGTGGGGTGGGGGGCGGAGGCAGGGTCTTGCCTCATGAAGAGTCGCAAGTGCATGGCCCACTCTGCTCCAGGGGTCTCTGTTATGTGCGCGGCTTTCCTAGCCTCTGGTTTTGTATTTGCACACATTTTCTCTCTTGCACTCCTCAACATGAAGACTGCACATCTCCGTAACAAACCTTGAAAACAGGTGCTAAAGGTTGAGGTGTCACTCATGAGATCCTGCCTGGCCTCCACCCGGCCCCAGCTTTGATCCTCAGCATCTCCAAGATATAAAGAAACTGCTTAGTCATCGTGGACATGAAACATCTGCAATTTCTGTGTTTGCCCATCCATCATATACTTCCGTACAGTTGCATTTATTCTGCGTGCACTCATGAGATCATGCAATTTGTATAGGCGCTATACATGAGATTACAAGCAGCCCTAAGACAAACATCATATCAACTTTTGTTTCTATTTATAGTGCTTCCAACATGGTCAGGCATCCAAAGGATACACAAACCCTGACCCCAAAGAGGTCAACATATCTAGCGCGCTCCCCAGTGCTTTGATTTTGTGACAGGCTTGTGTGACCGGGGGACCATGTATAACCGGGGACCATGCACCATACTGACATAACAGTTATTAGCCTCGAATGGACATAAAGGTCTGATTTCCCCTACATTCCTCTTTCCTTAAAGAGATAACAGCAGAAATGGAAGCTGCCTGGCCTTGACCAGGTCTACTTGGTGAAAAGTGAAAAATTAAGATTCTTAATAACTTCGAGTTGAGAAAATGGACTACTCTGCTAGTCTACTGAAGAATCTAAGATAAACCATTTCCTAGGAGGCTTTTTTTTCCTTAAGATATTCTGAGATGATTGAGACAGGATGATTTGAAAATGAAAGTAGTGGGTATCGGAAGCAGCCCAGCAGGTTAAGTGCTGACTGCAAAGTCAAGTCTGAGCCCAGAAGCCACGTGGGGGAAGGAAAGAACGACTCTTGCAAGTTGGCCTCTGATCGCCACGTGAATGTCATGGCATATACTTATTCACACATACATACTCGTTCACACACACACACACACACACACACACACGTCCACACAGGACAATAAAATGAGCTTAAAAGACAAACGCTAGCACTACTGCTTTGTTAGTTAACGTATGTGACAGTGTGGGCTGCCACACCTTCTTGGGTTCATTCCATCAAACACAATCTTGGCTACAGTTCTATTTGGTGTGACTGTCAACTTCTGTTCTGCATGTTTCAGGATTACTTAAAAGTGTGTTTCCGTATCTAATATATGAAGGCTTACTGAGCCTAGCGCTCATCAGCCCTCCAGAGCAATCGTCTCCGTGAGTGTGAGGTTCCGGGGTGCAGCTGAGTTGGGCCTGTTCATTCTTGTTCCGGTATTCAGTACAGAGCCAGGTATGCAACAGTAGGTGCACATCCGGTTTAGAGGTCACACGGTTAGCAGTAGAAATCTGAGTTATTACAACAGACCCCCAGTCTCTAATCACACAAAGTCCCCTGGGACAAAAGCTGGGTAATTGTTCAAAATTCTGGGTTCTTTCCTTTCGTTCCGTGGTCAAAATGATCCTAAAGATGCTGCCATTTCCCAGACTGGAATCGATGCTGTTGGCAGCGGAACCAACATTTTAGAAAGGAGTGTATAATGTTTCCAGTCATCCACTATATCCCCGCCTGCTTTCCCTGCCTCCGCAATGAATTAAGCAACCTGAGGAACCTTACAAATGTCAAGAACTTTCAGCGTAGAGAACACCATTTCCCTCACTGGACTCTGAAGAGCAGGACATCTTTATTCAGCTCTGAACACAAGCCTTGCAAGAGGAGAGATGCTGCGTGGGAGCAGGAACAAGACGCTCGACACTGAGGTTGATAGAAGTGACGTAGTGGGTGGAGACCCCCAACCAGGGGCGAAGGCTCAGCTTCTTCATTGGTAAGGGTGCAATATTAAATGTGTGGGTTTTATGTGACACGGATTTATTTCATATGCATTGATCATTTTCAGCAGTTATGTGCAAAGCAGCGTCACCCATGTATTTGCTCCTTGTAACACTCTGAGAAGTGAACAACCTGGGTTGAGTGGTGACCCAAGGCGACCCAATCCCAACTGGGTCCCAGCATCACGTGGCCTCTGAGGGAAAGAACCAAGCTGGTAAAAAGCGCCCACATGTGACAGACGCTCCGGAGACATTTAGCGCCTTCTCTCTCCTGTGTCTCTGGCTCTTCCGCGTGTCTCCTTTGCAGCTGAACCAATAGTTGCAGGTGGCCGGAAGGAGCCCAGCAGGGATGTAAAACACTAAACTCCATGACAGTGTATGTAACCATAAGGCTCACAGCAAATACAACATACAAATAACATACACAGGAAGCACAAGCATATAACCACTTGCATGTACACACATACATGAAAGCTTCTAGAAAACATCTGGAATACCTGGTTTCAGGCAACTGGCGCATGTGTTCTGTACCCGGGTCACAACACTGTGCTGGGTTGAGGAGTACTGAGGGTGGAGGTCAGACAAGGAGGACACTTGCTGTGTGCCCCCCTTGTCCAAAATCCCACTGGGGAGCTTCGTACCCACTGAAACGCATTTCACATATGCAATGGGCATGAGCCTGACCCTTCGGGCCTAAGGACTCACAAAGTAGTCACCTCTTCCAGATTTGCTGAACGTGCCCCGAGGAAGAGGAAGGTGAGGAGGGCGCTAGATACAGAGGATGCTCGTGCGGAGATGTGGGAGCAGGAGCAGCGAGGCAGCCAGAGCCCACGTCTGCTGGAGAGGGTCGGGGCACCCTGGAGATTCTGCACATGAACAGTCGATTTGCGCCTTTGGGGGGTTGTGGACTCCATCAAATGGGCTACAGAGACAGACCCCAACTGAAGGTCTGTGTCTGGTGGGGCGCTCAGGCTTTTCAGTGGCTCAGGTGGGAAAGGTCACGTGATCCATATACCTGGTGACAGCCGAGGACACAGGAATCGAGGGATCAGAAGGACACTGGGCCAGGAGACTCTCCCAGCTGCGTGACTGAAGAGATAAAAGGGGCAAAGGATGGGCAGTTGCCCAGGCTGCTGCTGTTCTTAGATTTCCTCTTAGGAGAAAGGAACAAAGCTTGAGCGAGGGAGGTCTCTCTCCAGCCCCTTGTAGCTTTTATTCCCTCGCTAACCTCTGACACAAAAGGGCGTCCTTCTTCCGCCCCCTCCCCCCGCTTGCCTGCTCTGGCTCTAACTCATGGCCCTCCCCTCCTGGGTTGCCAACTTTGGGTGTCTTCTAGGGCCACGTTACAAGGTCCACTCCTTCTCCACACACTCAGCCCCTGGCTTTACAAAAAAACCGCACCACTTGCAGATCAAAGGGAGACCATGTGTGCTTTCATCCCATGCCGAAGAGGAAATTAACACAGATCAGCAGCGGCTTGGTGCCGAAACTGGGAGCGGGGCCCCACCACCACCATCACCGTAGGCGGCCACAGGCCGATTAAATCGTGGAGAGATGGAGAGTCTTCCGCTCCTATTCCCACACTCAGAGATCAAATAGTGACAAATGAGTTGTTACTGCTCTTGTAAAGCAAGGCTACAATCTGTCAAAATCCAACATAATTTGTGACCCTGTGTGACATCCTCTTTCTCTCTCTCTCTCGCCTCTCCCCTTTTTTTTTGGTGACATTTGAATACAGCGATTGTGCCAGAGTCAAGTCCATTTAAGTGACTATAGTCAATTCTATCTGAAGGAATGCAGCCTGTGAGCTCCAACATGGAAGTTGAATGCATATCGGCGGAGCGACTCCCGACCCTTTGTGTTAAGTGCACACCATTAACAATGAATTCTGATTTTTTCCAAGTTATATAATTTGATATCTTGACAGCCCAGACACTTAAAGCACTGCTATTTGTTTTAAATGGCTTTATTTTATTGTTTAAATGTCAGTATCAAAATAAAGTAATGCATATAGTCTTGTCAGCTCTAGCGCAAGGGGAAGTGTTCCTACGGAGGAGAGTCTTGAAAGAGTTGGCTCTAAAAATGGACTCAAGAATGAATCGTAATGTCCCTTGGCTGAATCCTGAAATGACTCATCAAACATATTTATACGGCATTTCTGTTTAGCCCGTGCATTTAATAAGGCGAGGAAGCATAAATGGTCCAGGAAAAGGGCCACTTAACTTATTGATGTTGACCTCATTTCTAAGGTATTTTTTTGTTTGTTTGTTTTTAATATTGATTCCAGGAAGTAACTGAGGCATGCCTGATGAGATCCATGACTCAGATTCAGAAAGGGCCTTCAGCATTAGTGTGCTTTACTGGTTTAACCATTGGACTTTTGTCCCAAAAGCAAAAAGCCAAGAGTTAAGACACAAATGAAGGATTCCATCTACTATCTTCAAACGGCAGGGAGTGTTGATTCTCTATTCCCACCTATCTGGGGTGACACCTTGTCACATTTCAGAACTGGCTATGACTTTCCCACTTCAAAGGGATAAAGATCTTTTCCCCCAAAGACTTTTGTTGACCGTAAACCTTCAGGCAGGTTAACGTGAACCTTTGGGGAAATCTCTCTGAAATAACTTTGTTTACAAAGAATAAAAGCCTGTGTAGATTCTTTGAACACTTCTTTGTTAGAGAAGCTGTGCTATTCTGTATATTAGGGTTCTCGGGCAAAAGACAGCTTATGCTGTGCAGTTCAACCTGTGATCTGGCCAAGTGGCCGGGCTCCCCGGCATCTTTAGGTTTGTTTATAGACTTTTTAAATCTACCTTTCACTTGGTGGGCCAAAGGCAAATCCTCACTGGGAATCCATTGCTAGTTGGGTATGCAGACTCAGAAAAGTCACATGATTAAGTTCTCCTTAAAAAATCCTCTCCAAGTTGAAATGTGCCATGACAGTTTTCGAAAGTCAATTTTCGGGCTGGAGAGAGATGGCTTGAGGGTTAAGACTCTGTCTCGCAAATGCAAGGTCCCGAATTCAGATTCCAGGTCCCATGTAAAACTGCCAGGCAGATATGGCAGCTGCCTGCACTTCCAGACCTGGTGGGCGGAGCCTGGGAAATCCCAGAGCTCAGCAAGAAGGAGGTAGAAGCAATTTAGGATGATTCCTGAAGTCACCCTTGGTCCTCCACAGGGACGCACAGTGCCCTCTGATGCATGCGCGCGCACGCACACACACACACACACACACACACACACACACACACACTTTGTAAAAAATATCAATTCTCTTCCTCTGCGCCAACGTGCTCCCTGGGTTAGCTGCTCCCTGAGCTTCTGGGAATTCTCCTGTCTCCACCTTCCTTCCTGCCACAGGACCTAGGGATTGTACGCATGTGCATCTATGGCTGGCTCTGCGTGGGTTCTGGGCATCTGAAATCAGATCCTCACGTTTACGTGTTAAGTTCCCACAGCTGAGCCATCTCACTAGCCCACCACCACTTCTCAAAGGCCAATGTGTCAGGACTGTGTATGAGAAGACGCTTTCGAGGGAACGAACCACAGTCATTCGGACGTGCCACCGGGCCAGCTTCTAGGGACTAATTCTGCTTTCACTGGTTCAGTCCGGCTGCCAATCTGCTCAGGCCTTCACTGATCTTACACACGCCCACAACCCCCAGAGCTGGTCTCCACCTCTCTTTTCTCCATCTTTCCTCTCTCGTCTCTAAAAGTTCTTCCTGCTTTTAATGCGAATTCTTTTTCCGCACACAGGACCCTGGGCAGGGTTTCACCTTTGCCTGCGAGCCAGAGAGGAAGAAAGAGGAAGACAGCGGCAATATTAACTTGAAAATCTTCCCTCAGCCTCCGAGATGAGAATAAATGCTCCCCGAAGATTCCCACTATAGGCAGTGACAGCTCGTCCCCATAGGAATCCCCGGTCACCTCGGATTTTTTACTGCTCCTTTTTCTAATGGAATATAAAAGTCCTGGTGTAGGTAGACAGGTTTCCAAATGATGCTTCTGACTACACCTGTCAGACGGCATGTACATGACACAAATCCAGCTGCCCTCTTCCTCCTCCCCAAGGCTTGCTGTGGGGTGGCAAGTCTCCCCCAGCAGCCCTTGCTGTAATAACTCCCCCAAATTCCATTTAATTAATCTGCAAAAAGAAAGCTCACCCATACTCACTTATCTCCAAAACCCCCAAACAAAGGGAGAGCGGCTGCTGTTGGGCAAACGGACAGCCACGTGAGTGTACCCCTGAAAGAACAGGTTGAGTGTTATAAACAAGCAACACTATTTACAAAGCACGAAAACTCATGTTGCCAACACCAGCTGGCAGGCATGTTGCTGACGCCACGTCTCCTGGCTGGACCCACAGTAACAACAATCTAGCCACACGCCCTGGCTTGCTGTTCAACCCTTACTGACCACTGAAGAAGATGAACAGGAAATAGAGTGTGTCCTACTAATTACTGGTCCACCCTTAAACCAGTAAGCCAATATTGGAGCAAAGAGACTTTTCCTGTGAGGACGCATAGTGTCCCACCACATACAAGTTCAAAGGGATGCAAATCATTTCAGTATCCAGCAGTGATCCCACATCTGTGCTTCTCAAGATCAACACTGCGATTTTGACAACAGGAATTCCAATCTCTTGGCCTAACCCCAGCCCGCACTTGTGGCTTCTCTTCTCTGTTGAAGTAATTCACATATCTGTCCAGAATTAGGTTGCAAAGAGAGAATCTGCTTGGGTGAGGGGGGAAAAAACAAGGTTTTTAATATCGACTTATAAATGCTCTGAAAATGTAAGCTACTTTCCTTGGCGGAACAGCTAATGCATTACAAGATTTCGTGGCACCCCAAACCAGCGAGTGTCAGAAAGATTGAAGTTCAAATCAACATGCATTTATTCTATGGCATCGAAATATGGAAGGCTGATGGCATGAATATTTTACGGTAATGCTTCAATATTAAAATCCCCATATTGAGATTCTAGAGTCACATACAAATTATATTTAACCATCAAAAAATTCATTGAAGTACTTATTAGAGTATCAGTAATAATAGTCATTAAAATTTTATGATCACTTAAAAGAACACTAAATAAAGACAGTTTAGCAAATGCCCTATTTACATATTTTAACAAGACTCACATAGTAATATCCAAATCACATTGAATTGGAGAGTAAAATTAAACTCGCCCTCGAAGGAACAGATATACTATAGATCTTCTGTGGTAGGTTCGTGTGTTTTCCCCGGCGCGGGGTGAGTTGCACTGTCTCCACATTGACTTTTTGGACCATCTGCCATGTCAAATGACATCTGACCAAGGGTCAAGTGATCAGGTTGGAATGATGCCCAGAATGAATGAGGGGGACGGCACGAGAGAAGAGTCGGTCCTGCTTTGCTCAACTAAAACCATAAGGGTACATCTACCTAACTTGACATATACAAGTAAGTGACCTAATTTGACATATGTAAGTAAGCAATTAGTATCTGTGTAGATATACGTATAAAATTCAAGTGGGAGAGGATACCAAGGATGGCTCAAGGGATAAAAGCGCTTGCCTCAAAACCATGGTGACCGGAGTTCAATTCCGGATCCCATGTGGCTGACCTGGTATAGAGGTTCACGTGCGTAGCCCCAGCGCTCGATGGAGAGATGAAGGTAGGACGGAAGTGTGTGCCTAAAGCCTGCTTTGCAGCAGAAACAAGAAACTCTGCCCTACAAAGAACGTGGAAGGAGAAAATAGACTCCCAAAAGATTACTGTGACCTCCACTTGCGCACCATGACACATTTGTGCACATGTCCACTCTCATACAAGAAATAAATGAAACAATCATGGATGGGATCTGTTTGGCCTTATATAATTAAGGCCAGAAGTGCTCGCTAGGAATTCAGTGAATTTGAGTGAAAGGTGGGTGACTAGAGATTCTCAAGGCTGGATATTTGAAGGTGCTTGGGGTGTGTGTGTGGGGGGGTGCTGTGTCCATAGCAAACTCCGTGAGAGCACACACACATGGACACACCTCTCACTGGTCTTCTGTAGGCACTGCCAGAATTAGGAGCTCCCGAGTCACAAGTTACTCTGGCATTCTGCTATAGAAAATCCCATGAGGAATTTAAAAAAATAGCTATACTAAAACACGAGTCTTCAGCTATTAGAAATGTGCAATATTATAAAGTCAACGATGTGAAAAACTTGTTGCTCATGTGCAATCCTGCGGCTGGGAGTGTGCTTAAGCATGTTTGGGGACCATGATACAGGCCTTTGCAGCATATGATATGTGTGTACGTAGATGGCAGTGAGAACTTATGGGGACATTTGCGTAATCAAAAATTTACAATGAAATGTTGAATCCAAACACACTGGCAAATGATGTTTCCAGACTGCTTAATCAGACAAGGATAAAGGATGGCCAGAAATACGAGGTTGTTTTCCTCCTATTCCCAATTGATTAAAGCAAACAAGACCATAGTTTTCATTGCTCCTGCTTCCTCCTTTCGAAGACGTGTGAACTAGTCAGCAGGCTGCTGCTGGTCTGTGACCCAGGACTCAGGAAAGCTGAGGCCAGGGGACCACAGGTTCAAGGCCAGGCAGAGCTCCTGAGGGAGCTTCAGGCTAGCCTGGGGTCCACAGCCCGATGCTGTCTCAGGAAGGAGGGTGAGAGGGATGTGGGAGAGAAAGGGGGTTAAGAAAGAGAAGGAGGGAGGCGGGGGGAGGGTCAGGAAAAGAAGTGAGGCTTGCTGGAACTGTAGCTCCTTGGCCTTCCTTGGCTGTCCAATAACCAGATTTATGCAATAATACGTGTACCGCCAGGGACTTCATATTAGGATAATCATTTCATGCCACAAAACTGTAGCTAAGAGCAAGGTATCATGTTTTGCTATATCCTACAATAAATATAATAGTCACCAGACAAAACTGCAGGAGATGGTGGCCTCAGGTATCATTTGTTTCCTTCCTCTGATGCTATATCTGCGCCTCAATTATGTGGCAAGGCAAAAGTCCAAGTCTGACTCCGTGTTCTCCCACACGGAACTCTCTGGCTGGGAGTCAACAGATGTGGAGGAGACATGCTTGCTAACTGAACCATCAGAGCACGTCTAGTGTGACGATCAGAAGAATGTCATCTCATTAGAACCAACTAGGACGCAAAGCACCAGAAAGGGTTATGCTCACTCAGGGTGGATTCAAAAAGCCACCGAGGGTCACTCGCCCCTCTGCCTGTGCTCCTGCCCAAAGTAATCAGAAAGCCCAAACTTATCCCCGGTGATGCCGAAGACGGGTCCATATCGTCCTGGAGCCTTTGACCCTATAACAATGCAGAGTACCTCATTTCAAAAGATGGGTTCAGAAGACAGTTTGGGGGTCAGCCCTGCAACATCTAAGCTCTATGATTTGGGGGATCTATGGCTTAGTTTCTGAACAAATCATGCAAGTTACCTAAACTTCCCATACACAAACAACATGGTGAACAATAGAACCTAATTCATAATTTTTTTTGCATGTGCGTGTGTGCATGTGTGCGTGTGTGTGCTCACGCGTGCATGCATGCACATGTGTATACAAACACACACTCGAGTACGCGTGCCTGTAGAGCTTCAAGAGCTTGGATCGCTCTGCTACTTCATTGCTTTGCCCTGCAGTTTCTCAGACTCTGCCTTCCGGAGCCAGAATTGCAGCCGCTATCACTGCCTCCTGGCATTTTTACGTGGGATGTGCCTGATCTGAGCTCAGGTCTCCTTGCTTGTGAAGCCAAGGCTTTAACCCCGAGCCATTTCCCCAGCCCTGTGGCGTGGCTTTAAGCACGACAAAATTGAGCAAAGCTGTCAGAGAGGAAGGCCAGCTACAATGCAAGCCATCACCATCTCGCAGACTTCCGGTCACTTTCTCCACACACGTGGGGGCTGCCTCAGAATTCTCCTTAGAGATCCACGTCTCTGTTCCAACCATACCTCTGGTTGGGTGGGCTCTGCCCTGGGGACCGCCTGTAGACAAGGCTGCTCATCCATGTCCATCAGCTGTCTTTTATTCAGTGGAACCATTTGCTTTCTTCCATTGCTGATTTTCTTAACAATAGCTTGGAGAAAGGCATTCCAGTAATATAATATATAATAATATAATAATTCCAGTAAAGGAGGAGCAAACCAATAGCAAGAAGGAGCAGTGTCACTTTGGAGGGTGGGAGTGTGACACACATATAACACCTGCGCAGTTTTCTAACTCATTTGTGTCATGTGTGTACATTTAGGGGCTTAGAGGCTTCATGGCGTCCATGAGAGAGTGTTGAAGATGTATTTCACGTGACCTCGAGAGAGACGGGGAAAGTCACACTTCAGAGCGTACGTGCCCTTAAGGCAATCATCTCCCTCTATCCTCCGTCTTCTGGCTTGCATGCACTGCTAGCAGCTGGGACATTTTTCCACTTGTGCACCGCAAAGCAACACTTTTAAGACAGGTAGGTTCTCTGCAGCATGTTGTGAAGGGGACTGATCGCTCAGACGTTGCCCTACCAACCTGAGTCTGCTATCCTTAAGGTAATAGCAATATCGACTTGGTGTTCCGGTGCCGGGTGTCAAGATGCAATGTGTTTCCCTATGAACACTCGTATCCCATTTTGCTTTTATGTCAGTCGATGAATATGGATAAGTTCTTGCAAGCAGCCCTGGATAGGAATCCATAGCCAAAACTTAATGTAAGTGGCCCATAAGTGATATTTATGTACAAATTTTGCTTACTGATTCTAGGCTAACAGACTCAAAGTACTAACCTTGACCTACCCAATCCAAATAAGCAAAAATCCAATTTGTTAGCCACTTGGAAGAACTTCCTTTTCTTTAGGTTTTATTGTAAAATTATGCCTGTCTTGCTCAGGTTGGTGAGACGAGCTTAAAAGAACTTTGACAAGAAGTGCACTGTTGAAGGTCAGGCGCAGTCATTATTTTCCTTAAGTTCTTATAGTCAATAGATATAAAGATGGCCGCTGGTTGCAGATGGCTCTTGTTGCTAAGTGAGGGAAAGGGAGATGGAGAAAGCTGTTAGCCCAGGCGCTCCGGGTGTGTGTTGACAAACTCTGCCAGCGGAAAGAACGATTCCTTAGCGACTCCTGACTTCTGGTCAGGAAGAAAAGCTCTCAACTATGTCATGTCCATACACTGTCTTGTGGACCCGTCTCGGGATTGAACAGGGCACGGGGGGGACATCACCAACCACAGAAGACACTGCCCTCTTAGCTTTGCTGTTCAGAGCTGCGGGCTGATGGCACAGGGTTTCCAGTTCTTGCCACAGGTGGCTACGCTGACCGTCCTGACAAAGTGATTGTTCGCTCCTCCCAAAGTCTCAACCTGGAGCAGATCTGGGGCAGGTGGATCCTGCTGTGGGAACCCCCTGTGGTCCAGCTCATTCCTTCTGCTCCCTGATCTCATGCAGGCAGTCCTTGTCTGACATTTAAAATACCTGCACTGGGGCTGGAGAGCTGGCTCAGGGGCTAAGCCTCTGCCCACAGTAGAAGGTCCTAAGTTCGGATCCCAGATCCCATGCAAAAGCCCCATGGAAATGACTCCGACCTGCATTTCTGGTCCTGGAAGGCAGAACCTGGGAAGCCCCGGAGCAAAGCAATAAGGAGGAAGCACAAACTAGGATGATTCTCAAAGTTACTCTTGAACTTTCACAGGCACACACAGTGCCCTCTGACACACCGACACACACACACACACACACACACACACACACACACACACACACACACACACAAGGAAATAAATGTCTGCACTAATGTGCACACAGCCTGGTCTGATCCTGTCCTCTCTGACGTCATAGACCCATGTGCACCTGCGGTCCCTCGGGATAACTTGGTCTACAGGACCCGGCGCAAGTAGTGGCCTGGAATCGCAGAGCTCTACTGTTCTCATTTCTCTCCTCTCTCAATTCTGCCTTTGACAAGACACAGTTCTAGCTGAACTGTTACTTGCTGCACCCCAGAAAACCCAAGCCTTTGGGCCTGGTGTGTGTGCTGGCCACCATGATGCCCTGGGGACGTCCTTCCTCTCCTTCCTCTCAGCATCCGCTGTTCTGGAGCAAACTTGTCCTCAGCCTGATACATCTTCAGTGTCAGGAATTGAGTTATGGGAGCTGCAGACAGCACAGATACTTACATGGAACCCAGCCACAGTCACTTAATAGTTAGTTTTCTTTGGGGCATCTTTAGACCCGTCTCAGCAAGACCCTGAACCCTTTAGGGCCACAGACCCTACATCTGGAGTTCTCTGTTCCCACTACAAGTAGCCTACAGATAACAGGTTTGTTCGTTTGTTTTTCAATCAGACTCTTATGAACCCAAAACCCCCTCATGCTAGAAAAGCGCTCTGTCCCTAGCCCTGTCCCCAGGGCCCAGGGTCTGCATCTATTTCACACTGTTACTGCTTCTACCCCACAGGGCTGCAGCACATGCCTCGTGGCGACCGGCCTGGCCTGTGGGTCCCTCGCCTTCGGCCATGCTGTCGTGGGTTCATCTTGCTGCAGATGAGATGCAACTCATCGCCCCAAGACAAAGCCCTTGGTTCTGTCTCTGACGACTGTGCGGCCGAAACACAAGTTCTTCAGGGAAGATCTCCACCAGAACCCCACTTCCACGCCATACTCAGGGCTCATCATTCACCCCATGAGTCTGAGATTAACCTTGGGGTGACCTGCAGCTCCCGGGAGGTGCCTGAGGGTCTCCCTGCCACACGCCACATCCTTGCTTAGGACTGGGCTGGCCATCGTTCTCTGCCTAACTCCTTTGGACCGGCAGCAAGTGTTCCTGACTTCCCAGCTGTGAATGAGACAATTTCTTGAGTTTCCTTTAGTTTTATATCGTATCACATTCTCCGTATCTTATAATTACTTTCTTTGTCCAAGACAGAAGTGGAAGGATCCACATTTTCTTCGGCCCTTTATGACACCCATGGCAGTGTAACTGGTACCTAGTGGCTCTTGAGTGTGCATTTATTAAAAGAATAACTGACTGGCAAGACAGCTCAGTGCGCAAGGCTCCTGCCCATCTGAGTTCAATTCCTAGGAGCCCACATGGTAGAAGAGAACTGACTTCTGAAAGTGTCCTCTGACTTTCACCCATGCACCAAGGCATGTATTACATGTGTTCTCTCTCTCTCTCTTTCACATAGATAAATAATAGAATAAACCTAACTTCACTTCTCATGGGCATCAAATTTTCTGTCTTTAAAAATAAATGTCTAAATTACATGCTAGCTTGCATGCTAACATCTCAGGAGAAGGAAATTCTATCAAGAGAATTAAGAGTGCCAGTCTCTCCAGAAAGAAAAACCTGCTGAGAAAAACACAGGCATGTGTGGAAACCGAGAAACCTCAAGGAGAGTGATGGTATGATCTTGCAGATTGCAATGGTGGAGAAAGATGATATAATCCAGTTACTCAGCCATGTGTTAAGGCATCTACAAATCTCTGGCCATGTGCTTGCTAGCTGTGTTAACGTACCTACAGCTCTTAAGAAAATCCGCAGGGATGTTTACATCAGAACGAGCACTGTGGCAGGATGCTCCGGATGGGAGTTGTCCCCACAGGCAGGCTCAGGTGTTTGGATGTTTTAGTGGATGCTCATGTTTGGGAAGTCATGGCACCTTTAGGAGGTGGGGTCTTGTTGGAGGAAGGCATCGTAGGAGGTGGGCTTTGAGGGTGGTCACCCCCCTGCTTCTGCTAGCCCTTTGCTCTTTGTTCTTTTAATTTTTTCTTAATTATTTATTCAATTGTGCGTGTATGTGTGTGTGCACATGTGTGTGTGTAGAACCACGGACAAATTCGGGAACCACCATGGACCACCTCCACCTCCTCCTTGTTTACTTTGCCCCGGGATTCACAGGCTCCGCCCTACCAGGACCAGAAACGCGGGCCGCCCCTGCTTCTGCCTGGCATCTATACGTGGTGTCTAGGATCTGAACTCGGGACCTTCAGCCTTCAAGGCAGAGGCTTAACCCCTGAACCACCTCTCCAGCCCCTAGCCCTCTGCTCTTGCAGTGTGCTCCTTGCTCTGTCTGTTTCCATGATGGGCACCGTGACTGGAGCCGCCTCCAGCATCTGCCTCCTGCCATGTCTCTTCCCCCATAATGGACTATGTATCCCCTCTGGAACGTAAGCCACTATCTCCCTCTCTCCCCTTCAGTGGCATTTGAGCTCTATCTCACAGCAGCAAAGAGAGTCACTGCCACGTATTGAGCACATAGAAAAACCATATCTGGATTTGTCTCAAGAAAGTATTCAAATCAAGAAAAGATGCTATTAAGAGAGAGGAGACCATCGCGCCACACTTAAAATGAAGAATAAAACGGAGCAACAAGTCATATGAGACAGATGTGCAAATCGCAGCATTAACATTAAATGATACTGCATGTCTAATGCGTTCCAAAGCATGTGCCAGAAGAAACAGAAATACTGGGATTGTAACTATGAAATATATGCCTGAGCAAGATGATCAATCGCACAGAGCACTCGTACAGTTCTGTGGCGAAGCATTTGCTTAGCATGGATAAAGGCAAAGGTTCCACCCTAAAGCCTCCATTCTCCAAAAGCAAGAAACCGTGAAAAATTAAAGCAAAGTATGGCATTAATTTTTAAATAATTATATATACAATTATATATATATACAATTATATATAAAATTTATAAATTTCATAAATATAAAAACATAATTGTTAAAAAGGGCATGGCATTTCCCAAGTACTGAGAAAAGCACTTGGAGACAGGTGAGAAAAACAGGAGTTCAAGGTCATCTTTGGCTACATGAGTGCATCTGAGGCTAGCCTGGGCTATGTAAGACCCTGTTAATAGCTGGTGATATCCAAGGGAAGACAACAATTCCATGTCCAGAGCCTAAAGTGACCAGGATGTGGGGTAACTGTTTGGACATCTATGGGATGCAAACATTTCCTCTTCGTCTTTACTCTAATTGCAGAGAGCATGGCATAGTGTCCATTTCATAGATGAGAGTTTTATCTCAGAGGCCAAATGGCTGATCCATGCCTCAAAGCCAAGTGGTCTAATCAAGCCCACAGTCAGTCAGGCCTAAAGTCACTCTCCATCCTACTGCACAGCATCACCAGAAGTTTGACTTTAACACTGAAAACCAGTAGAAGCAATCATAGACTTAAAGACGCACAGTCCCAAAGCAGCTACTGTTTGTAAAATATGCCAAAGCATCTTTTAATCTCCTTGTCTTGCTTTCCATTGGCTTAGCTGTGATGCATATGTACTGATCTATGGATGAGAACCACACACACCACAAGAGGATTACAGCTCTAGGCAGTGCCAGCCTGCCTGTCTGCTCTCTGATGGAGAAGGAAAGAGTCCCAACCCTTCCTGATTTATAAAGTGGGGAGACAACTCAAAGAAGGGGCCAGTGGGAATCACTTCTGGGGTGATCCCTGCACTGCCCTCAGAATCCTCCAGAACTTCTCATCTCTTTCCTGACCTATTTCTCTAATATGCTCTTTGTTGTTAAGCTACCTACCTTCCTGTCCAAGTCTTTCTGTTTAAATTAACTACTGTCTATTTCTGGTTGTCAAGAGTCAGGTTAATAAAATATATAACAGCATAAAATGACCATTAGTAGTGATGTAACTACTTTCTGTTTCTTCTCCATCAAAGAGAAGGACCCCCTCAGAGCAAATGTGAATAAACCACAGAATAAGAAGAGAACATTTACACGCATTATCAAAAAGCAGATCTCTAGATTCAGGGAAAGCACATCCCAACTTCTAGAATAGGAGACTTGTGGAATTAAACAAGCGCTGTCTTGTATGTAAGAAACCTGGGGAAAAGAGAAATCACATCTGCGAATAAGACTGTGTCTATGATCTTCAGGGAAAGAAGAAAGGGTGTTTGCAGGATCCCGATGTCCCCATCATTCCTCAGCAAGCTTTGGAATGGAAGCTTCAGTCTCAGGACTATTTGCTCCCTCAGCACACCATGTAAACAGTGGACACTTTCCTTCCCCCTCCTCAGCTGCACTGCCCATACTCGTATCACACAATGATGAATTTGTCAAACCCAGACCACCCCTCATATCCTTTCTGTGGGCTTTACTCTTTGAGACATGAGTTGAACACCTAAGGTATTTTGAAATAGCTTCCAGAAAATACCAAACAAAACCCCCATGAAAAAATCCAGTGGATAATACACAGACACGTGAATTGCATGACAGCAGATTTCGAACATCCTGAAGCCGAATAGAATCGCACTCCCAGGGGATGCTAACAATCCCCAATGACGTGTCTCCGTGGATCGTGGAGGACACTTGCCGATGTCAATCGACGAATGAAGGCTGAGCCTTTACCCACATCTGTGAAGAGCTGCTTGGTGAAGGCGAGCCCGTGGGAAGACCCAGAAGAGAGCAGCCTGGACCATGTCCCAGGCAAGCGGATAAAATGGAGAGAATCAGTCAGCACTGGGGCAAACTGGCCAGCCAAAGCGCATGGCCCTTTCTCTGCTCTTCCTGTGGATACCGCGGGGCCACTCCCTGGGCTCCTGGTGTTGGCGTGACCCCTTCTGCCTTGCTGGTGAGCATCATCGAGAACCATAGCTGGAGGAGCCCCTCGCTTCCCTGGGATGCTACGGTCTGTATTCATTCAGCAACGGGGGGAAGAAACTGACACCATGTCAATATCAGTTTGTAGGGAAAGAGAACTCCAAATGGACAACAGGCTTGTGATGGGCCCTGCACAACATGCGCTATTACGACTCAAGGACAAACAATACAAACTATGACAGTGGGGGGAAGCCCGGAGAACAACGCACTTGTAACTCACCCAGCACAGCATGGGGGTGTCGGGACCCTGGGAAAGCAACGTCATCGAGCTAATTTTACAGTTTATGATTTGCCTAAAATAATAATTAAGCAAGTCGAGGTAGACACCCGTTCATTATTAATTCTCAAAAAAGCACCTCTGGTTTGAAGCTGATGAGGTTATTAGCACGAACAGTATGAGAAAAGCTTCGTCCTATTAAAAGGCGTTACTGAGTCAGCGTGCGCAAGTCATCAAACATCGCGTGAAGCTCTGGTAATCGTGCTTTTAAGATAGATATTTACAAATTAAAAAGTAATAAATGAAAGACCATCAGAGTCAGGGGCCTGGAGGCCGGGAGAGTTTGACAGAAGCTGCTGCAGAAGATGCGGTCCGCAAAAGCATGAAGGGCCAAAAAAGAGAAGAAATAACTTCCTCATTGCGCTCAGGTACAAGGTCAGACATCCATGTGACTAAAAGGGTCCCGGAGGGAAAGGTGGGGAGGCCCAGCTGACTGACGCTCAAGACATGCATCTTCCCACATCTCTACCAGACTGAGTGAGGACAAGGACGGACAAGCAAGATGAACTTGACCCAGAGTTAATCCCACAGAACTGTGTTTTTTTCTCTGCCATTCTGTCTTTCTGCCTGGGTCTCCAATAGAGGCGGCAGCAGCTGGAGGTGGGGAGACCTGCACACAGAGAGGCAGAGACCCTCAAAAGCCACTGTTCTCACCCACTTTCTGCGCTTTCCTTTCTGAAGGGATCTGTATTTTCTTTGTGGCTGTGATGGAGGAATATGAATAGTCCCACCTCTTTGGAGATGTTTGTATCAAACTCTTCAAAGCTGCATGAAAACAAAGCATTCAGGACCAGAGAGATGGGCTAGTGGGTGAAGAGTTTGCCTTGCCAAGACCAGAGCCTGAGTTCAGATTCCCAAAAGGAACCAAAAGGAGGAGGAAGAGGAGGAGGAAAAAAGAGAAGAAGAGGAGGAGAAAGGAGGAGAAAGAATTAGGCGACAAATAGGTCTTAGGGTGGATGCATAGGTATTCGGGATGACATGACTGAGAGATGGTAATTCTAGCGCCCACACGGCACGTACTGGGCAATGCCTAGACCTGGCCGTCCCTTCCGTAAGTCCCACGTAAGTAACCTTCCTCCTTCCGTCCTACCATTCCTTAAATTCCTGCCTTTCCCCTCGCTCTCCTCCTTCCTCCCTCTCTCACTCTCTCTCTCGCTCCCCCCCATATCCCTTAACCCAACTTTCCTCCTGTCTCCCCCACTTCCACCCCTCCCTGCTCTAGCTCCCTCTACTTGCCCTCCATCCCTCCCTCTCCTCTATCGCCCTCCCCTCCCCGCCACTCCCAGGAAAGGAAGAAAAGGAAAGAAGAAGAAAGAGGGGAAGGCAAGGAAGAAGAAGAAAGAGAAAGAAGAAAGAAGAAGGGAAAAGAAGAAAGAAAGAAAGAAAGAAAGAAAGGAAAAGAAAGAAAGAGAAAGAAGAAGAAAGAAAGTAAAGAAAAAAACAAGGAAAGAAAAGGAAGGAAAGAATAAAGAACGAGAAAAGAAATAAAAACAAAGAGAGAAAGAAAAAGAAAAAAGAACAGAAAAAAGAGACGAGAAAAGAAAGAAAGAAAGAAAAAAAGAAAAAGACAAGAAAGAAAGAAAAAGAAAAAGAAAGAAAAGAAAGAAAGGAAAGGAAGAAGAAAGAAAAAGAAAGGAGGAAAAGAAAAAGAAAAAAGAAAAGCGAAAGAAAGAGAGAAAAAAGAAAGAAACAGAAGAACAGAAGAAAAGAAGAACGAAAAGAAAGAAAGAAAGAAGAAAGAAAGAAAGAAAAAAGAAAGAAAAAGAAAAAAGAAAAGAAAGAAAGGAAAGAAAAGAAGAAGTAGGAAAGAAGAAGAAAGGGAAAAAAAGAAAACAAGAAGAAAAGAAAGAAAGAGAAGACCCTCCTCTCCAGTCCGAAAAAGGAAAGAACGAAGAAAGAGAAAGAAAACAGAAAAGAAAGAAAAGAAAAGAAAGAGAAGGAAACTATAACGAAAGGAAAAAAAGCGAAAAGAAAGTAAAGAAGAAGGAAAGAAAAAGGCAAAAAGAGAGAAAGAGATGGAAAAAGAAAGAAAAAAGAAACAGAAAAGAAGAGCAAAGAAAGAAATAGAAAAAAGAAGAGAAAGAAAGACCAAAGAAGAAAGAAGAAACAGAAAGAGCAAAGGAGAAAAGCCACAAAGAAGAAGAAAGAAAGAGAGAAAAGAAAAGGGGAAAAAGCAAAAAAAAAGAAAGACAGAAAAAAAAAAAAGAAAGGAAAGGAAAGTAAGAAAAGAAAGAAAAAAAAGAGAAAGAAAAATGAAAACAGCGAAAAAGGAAAGGAAGACAAAGAACGAGGAGAAGAAAGAAAAAGAGAAAGAAGAAGAAAGAAAGAAAGAAGAAAAGGAAAAGGAGGAAAAAGAGAAGGAAGAAGAAAGAAAGAAAGAGAGAAGGAAGAGAAAAGGCGAAAAGAAAGAAAGAAAGAAAGAAAAAAGACGAAAGAAGAAAAAAAAGAAAGAGAGAAAGAAGAGAAGAAGAAAGAGAAAAAAAAGAAGAAAAAGAAAAAAAAAAAAAAAAAAAAAAGAAAAAAGAAAAAAAAGAAAAACAGAAAAAAAAAAAAGAAAAAAAAAAGAAGAAAAGAAAAAAAGAGAAAGAAAGAACAGGAAAGAAGAAGGAAAAGGAAGAAAGAAAAGAAAAAAAGAAAAGAAAGAAAGAAGAAAGAAAAGGAAACAAAGAAAAAGAAAAGAGAAGAAAAAAAGAGAAAGAAAGAAAAAGAAAGAAAGAAGAAAAGGAAAAAAAAAAACAGAAAGAAAGAAAAGAAGAAAAGAAAAGAAAGAAGAAAAGAAAGAAAGAAAGAAAAAGAAGAAAGAGAAAAAGAAAGAAAAAAGAAAGAAGAAAACGGAAAAAAAAAAAAAAAGAAAAAGCAAAGAAAAAAAAAAATAGAAAAAAGAGAAAGAAGAAGAAAAAGGAACGAAAGAAAGGAGAAAAGGAAAAGAAAGAAAAGGAAAAGAAAAAAGAAAGAAAGAAAGAAAAGAAAGGGAAGAAAGGAAGAAAGGAAAAGAAAGAAGAAGAAAGAAGAAAAGAAAAGAGAAAGAGAAAGAAAGAAAGAAGAAAGAAAAGAAAAGAAAGAAAAAGAAAGAAAAGAGAGAAAGGAGAAGAAGAAGAACGAAGAAAAGAACAAGAAAGAAAAGGAAAGAAAGAGACGAAAAGGAAAGAAAGAAGGAAAAACAGAAAGAAAGAAGAAAAAGAAAGAAAAAGAAAAAAAGAAAAAGAAAAGAGAAAGAAGAAGAAAGAAAGAAAGAAGAGAAAGAAAGAAAGAAAAGAAGAAGAAGAAAGAAAAGAAAGAAAGAGAAAGAAAGAAAGAAACGAAAGAAAGAAAAGAAAGAAAGAAGAAAAGAACGAAAAGGAAGGAAGGCAGGAAGGAAGGAAGGAAGGACGGAAGGAAGGAGAGGAAAGGAAGAAGAAAGAAAGAAAGAAAAGAAAGAAAGAAAGAAAGAAGAAGAAAGAAAGAAAGAAAGAAAGAAAGAAAGAAAGAAAAAGAAAGAAAGAAAGAAAGAAAGAAAAAGAAAGAAAGAAAGAAAGCATTTATTACTCTCTGCTGATCAGGATCATGAAATAAACATGGGAAATAAAATCTATGTACAGACTTTTTTACTTCGTTAGCTAAAATAAGTCCCATGTCTCAAATAGCTGGAGAGAAAGCGTGCATCGCGCTAGCACTCACTGGGAGCTCGTGATAATACACTCCGCCTGGTCGCGCAGTGAGCATTAGGCTCCAGTTGCTCTGTTTCATCAGAAGTAAAAGACAGGCTGATAATTATTTTCTCTGTTATGGACGTTTCATTAGCACAGTCCTGTTAATATAAATTATTATTTGATAATTGTGAAATATGCTCTGGGGATTACTTAGATTAGATTTTTTTTTCCTTGTGCCAGAGGACAGAAGTTTAAAATATTAAAACAGTAAAAATATCCCTCCTATGTTTGCATTTACAAAGTAGGAGGCAGGCATGGTGGGATTGTGGGGAAAATGGATTTCATCAGAAAGACATAGATATGGTTGTCTCAAAATACACTTTAGGTTCCTCTGCAGGGAGGCTAGTCTCCTCCTTTTTCCAGACACTGACCCAGACTCGAGGATCTCGGAGCCTGACTATACAATCATCTGGTGCTCACGCATTTCCTGAGTGTGATGATCAGAATACTGGGTTTGGGGGTCAGCTCTTAGCATCCTTGGCTGCGTGTGTTAACCCGTGCGTGCCCTGCTCATGCATACACATCACCTTTGACCCCGGCAAGACCTGCTCCCTTCTGCACATGAAGCATCCGGGAGTGAAGATTCGCATTTTGAAACCTGAAAGGGGAGACTACATCACCAGAACAAGCTGGGGATGAAAAAGACAGCACCTTAGGGCGCCCACGTAGGACGCCAGCAGCCCCGCATTCATCCATTCCCCATCTCACCTGCCACAGAGCAAGAAAAGACGGAGCCTTGCAAATCTACCCCATGGACGTGGATCTCAAGCAAAATCCAAAATGGTGAACTCTTGGGCAGAGTTCACGGTCCCTTCCTTATCAACTTCCGTCCCTCCATCCCTCGTCACCTGCCGACCGTACCACCCCAACCTCCAGTCGTTCCTAGTGACTTGCCTTTCTCAGCAGAGCAAATGGTGGACCTTAGGTTCTCCGAGCTCGTTCACGCGCTGAGCGTCTGCTGAACCCTCGTTCTCCTTCCCGCACCCGAAATTCCGCTCTTTGTTTGTTTCTCTCAGGGCGCATCTCCTAGCGGACCAGAAGTCCTTCCAGCGTGTCCCATGCTGTTCCCTTCCAGCCCTAGCACCTGGAAAGCTCCTTATACACCCTCCCATCCCTGGTCCCCATCGTCTACAATCCCCCTGGGAACAAGGCACTCAGAAGTCATCCGGACACTCGCAGAATGTCTCAAGGAGAAAAGCGAGACCCGAGGCTAACAAACCTGCCTGGGACGAGCAGGTGGCAGGTCTTCCATAGCTACTCAGCACGAAGGTGGGGAGATCACGTGTAAAGAGAACTACGGTTCATACACTTCACAACTATGCTGGCTGGGTGTCTATGCACAGACGGTACATATGTGCACGGCGAGAAGCAAATCCAAGACTTCGTGGGTTAAATCAGAATAGCATAACTCAGGGAGATAAGTAGAATTCCCATACTGGACAGATTAACTCCAATATCCAAGTCATTCCCAGAGGGAGAATTCAGCTCTTATACATGAATGCTAACTTTTTTTTTTTCCACCAGAGCAGAGTCTAATCAAGTGTGTAAATGCTGGAATACACCAAATGGCAGAAGAAAATTAATGTTCCTCTTGTGGGATCCTGCAGCGTCTTGCCACCGGGAAGTAACTCGGCCAGCGAATAGAACAGGGCTCACTGCAAAGACTTCTGCAAAAACCTAGGAAGGAGATAAAAAAAATGCCCTTGCTTCATGTGGAGGTGAGACACTGATGATCTTTCTTAGGTATCGTGGGGATGAAGATGGAGATGAGCTATCAAATCTCATCCACAAAGGGCTCAGAACAAAACGCTACCAAAAAACAGTCCATGATTTCTGTAGCTGGGTAGTACTGGTTTTTACCACCATCTGAATAAAGATTTCAACGTGTATAGTAACAACAAGTTAATGTCATCTCCTGTGAAAAATACTTTTTAAGGCAACTGGAACACAATTCTGGCTTCTATAAAAAATGGCTTCTATAAAAAATACTGCAAGGGGCTGTGGAGATAGTTCAGGTGTTAAAGCTGTTGCCTCACAAGTGAAAGGACCCAAGTTCAGATCCACAGATCCCACATAAAATGTCTAGGTGGATATGATGGTCAACTGCAATTCCAGCCCTAGAAGGCAGAGCCTGGGAGACCCCAGAGCAAAGCAATAAGGAGGTGCAGTGATCCGGGATGGTTTCCAGTCACCCTTGAGCCTCCAAAGGCACACACACACACACACACACACACACACACACACACACACACACACACCCTTGCAAAATAACTCCCATACAATTCACATGGGTCAATTTCCAAAGGTACAGAGGCACTGGAAAATGATTCGCCCGTGTAGCACCTGGAGTTTTTACAACCAAGAAGTCAGCGTTCAGAAGTAAATTCACACACGATGTGGCGCTTCTCCACAACCACACTCCAGGACTTTGCTTTGGGACACTGGAGGCCCTTCCAGTCTCAGCACCCCAAACCCCAACCACAGACCCACAGCGGAGGAGCAGGATCCTTCTCTCCCCTCTAACACACAGCATCCCCCGGAGGAAGTCTGGTCTACGTGCTAACCGAACTTCATTTGGACAATTTTATGAACTGTGAGCAGACCCAAGAGACATGCGCAGAACACGATGTCACGAGAGACACTCTCGACCCTCTGCCAAATTTCAGCCTGGAAGACATTGTGATGGGCAGCTACCAAACCTTCTGCAAACAGGGGCCGATAATGGAAACCCGCCCGGGCCCTTAACTACAGTGTGCTGGGCTGTAATAAGACGGATTAAAGCAGTCAATTTGTACCAGTGTTCTCGGAACAAAAAACCCTGTTCCAACCACAGTCTTTTCAACAGCTGAGTGGCAGCTCTGTCCATTTCCCCTCTGCATGTTGTCACGAGTCTTCAACATGATAATGAGCCTGTCACCATATTCAAATAGCCCCGTGACAGCATGTTTTGTGAGCGTGACGTCCAATGCAAAGGTCTGTCAAAAAGCACCTTTCAGAAAATGCAAAGAGAATGCTTTTCTGATGATAAACCTAATTTCTCCGCAGATAAAGGAAGGAAGATTTTCCACCAGATTTTTGTCAGTGTGGCTCTGCATTTATCTCCTCAAATGCTCCTGTTTTCTTTTTCTTTTTTTATTTCTTAATGTACATACGTTTAGATTTGTCAGTAGTGGGGGGGGGGATGATAGAACATACTATGGATCCGAAGGCTGAGTCCACGTAGCCAGAGAGGGAGGAGAAAGAGAAATTACCAGAGAGCCAAGTGAAGAGGGAGGAGTTAATCACAGAGGAAAGAGAAGGAGAAATAGAAAAAAAAAAAAAAAATCCCAAGAGTTTTCCTTCACAGTACAAACTGGTTCAAAGAACAGAAAAGTAGCTTGGAATTTGTGAACTTCTGTGAATGGAATTCAGATTCTGCCAGCTTCATACACTACTAATGCTCAGAAACATCCCCAGCGGAGGTTGCTGTACTCATCTATGTAGCATAGCACCAGTGTGGGCAAAGAATCTGCCACCGTGTCGGCACACAGGGAACGTTCCTTTTTACCTTGGCGAACGATGTCCTCTGTGCTAGACAGGATGTGCTCTTATCACATTTTAACACGTTAATAATTTCTCTGGTAGCAAGACGTATACGGGAGCACCTTTGTGAGGGAGAATACATCATTTTTCGTGAGAGGTGAGCTTTGCTATAAAAAGCTGGGGTTCTCTAGAGCGCCTGTTAATTATCTCCCTTTGTTTCCCCCTCTAATGGAAACTAAATCTTAGCGTGTTCAGAATGAATGCAAACATCTTGTTCAGACATTTTCTCAAAAGGGATCTATGCCTTTGTATGTGTATTTATAGAATACATATTTATCTATGCACGATTACATATGCGCAGAAAAGACACATGTAGATGTATTCATAAAGCACATCCACCTACATGTATTTATTATATCTGCACAGAAAACACACATGTATGTATGCATTTATAAATACACGTACATACCTGCATATGTTTATTGCATATGAACAGGAAATGCACATGCAGGTACAATGTATGTATGCACAAAATACACACAGAGTGGAAGGAATGTATGTGTGCTTTGAGCATGTCAACCGTTCAGATTTTAAGAACATTCACCTGCGTGTACTAAGGCAGTACCTGGATGTTTTCAGGCTTTGCTGGTGGAAGAGCTAGACAGAAGGTTTGTACCCAGGGAGCTGGAGTGTATGAGGGAGGCGGGGGAGGGGGGAGTCAGCGAGAGGGTCCCTGAGCAGCATCGCACATGAATAAGCACATGCAGGAGGTCCTGAAGGCTTCTGTGAATTTAAATCTACCGCACACTTTGTCCTGGGCAAAGTGTCTGATCCAATGTGACTCCGCGAGGTGACAGCCTTGGGGAGTCCCTCTGCTGTGGAGCAGCAGGACCTCCCTGGGACTTTCACTCACTCAACTTCCAGTAGCACCACTTCGATAATGTCTCATTTGTGCTGCGGGCCCCAAAGGCCCACCTATTAATTAAAGACAACGATAAGCGCGCATTGCAAACATAGCACATATACATGGGAGGCCTCAGAGGGTCTCCTAAACGTACCAAGGAAGGTTAAAATTTAAAGCGCAAAGATAAAAAGGCATTTTGAATATGACTCCTCTATTAGTCAACAATTATTGAAGCTGAAATTACTGAGGGTTTCGATTTTTGGTTTTGTTTTGTATTTTCACTTCGGTGTAAGAAAAGGCAAGGAAAGAGGAAAACCAGATGGAGGGACTTTCTGAATGGTAAAAATTCAACCCCTTGCCAACGGAAAGTGAACGGAACTGATTGGGGGTTGGCAATTAATTTGACTGACTTCAGCTCATGATCTCAGAGGGGGGCATAAGCAGGTCAATAAAGAGAGCCCCGGACAGCTGGCTGTGCCGTACCCGGCTCTTTTGACTAAATGTCTGTTTGGGATTATAAGGAGGATGAGCACTCAAATGGCCCTGTCCCCCACATATAAAGCAGACCCCAGCACTGCCAAGATGTAAGATGTCCCTTGTTCTGAGAAGTGACTGTCACCACCTCCACCACGGTCCTCCCCTCGTTAAGGCTGAAGAAACACCAGAAAACGATTGCACGCCATCTCCGGCCTGCTCCTGCGTGCGCCACCTCCAAATGGAGGCCAGCAGGCTGCATAATCCAGGCAGCCAGCGAGCCTGACAGGTGGATGATTTATACTCATCGTCAGAAGCATCGGAGGGCCTGCCGCGGAGACAGCAGGAAGAAGGTGGCGGCCAGACAGATGCTCTCGGTGGGCTTGCGGGGGCTGGCAGACTGCAGCAAGCTTCAGGTGCACCGTGGACACTTTAAGTGCTGAGCTCCGACTGTCTACATTCCCACACTTGGACGAGCCACCTGCAATATTCTACGCGACATACACAATGAATAAGCTGGTGCACATGCTTCACCCACGGGCTGCAGGCACATTGCGCTCAGCATGTGAGCGAGAAGAAACCTTTATCTTTTGAGTGGAATGATACCACTCAGAGTATTTCCAGGTATAAAGATTCCCCAGCTTAAGGATACTTGGTCCTGGCGTTGTTCAGGCCAGGTTGTGGCCACGGAGAGCGACAAGACATCCTAGCAATTGGATCGATGCTAAAGATTGCACGGTGGGATTAGGAGAAACACACTTCAGCAGAAAACTGACATCCCTGTCAATTATATTAATTATTTTTCAGATACATGACATGCTTTCATAGCACTCCGTTCTGAGAAAGCATCTGAATATTTGAGAGGAAAATGAACGAGGGCTGGGTGAAAGGAGGGATTCCCCAAAGGAGGGAGGAACTGGTTCGAAATCAATCCTGGAAAACACTTTTCCAGAATTCCTCTCGTGGCACAACGACAACTGGTAAAGATTATAGTATTGGTTGAAAGGGTAGATAAACCTAATTACAGCTATTGATGCCAAATTACTGCTCCTCCGATCTCTAGCAGAAGGTATTAGCTGACATTCGCTTGGTCAGCAGACCATCAATGGACAGAGAAATACACTGCGCAGATCCATGTGTACTGCTGCAGCCACCGGGTACCCGGCTGCCAGCCAGCCCGGGCAAGACACAGAACTGCAGGCCTCAGAAAAAGGAACACGGATCCAAATATGTAAGTTTCAAGCTCTCTCCCACAAACGTCTTTACTTTAAACTCCTAGATACCTGAAGGTCAAGGTAAAACTGCCCAAGAGAACTAAAGATCCAGGCCTCCTTTAATTAGGTAAGAGTATTCAAAGACTTGCAAATTCCCAAGAAATCACTTGGTAGAGCAAGAGTTACAGCGTTCAGCAGGAGGGGGGAGGGATGTGGCCAGTGGGCTTTTTTTCTTTCAGCTACCCCCTGCTAAAAGAGCAGTTATTGAAAAGAATAAAATAGAATACACTGTAAGTCCTTCAGAAAGCCTGCAGACTTGACGATTCTCCCTGGAGAAAAAACTCAAACAATTTCAAGTCTTCACAAACTGTACCCAAATCCTTTTTCCAACTCCATTAAGCTCCACTACTTAAAAATCGTTCCTAGCAAGTACTCTAATTAGAGACAATCCAGTAGAGGGACGACTCTGCAGGAGCGGGTCCACTTACAATGCCAACTGTGCAGGGGTCCCACTCTAACTCACTGATCTAACTAGTTGGTAAAAGGATAGTCTGATGCCCACAGGCCCCCAGCACCTCCAAAAATATAAAACAAGAACATGATACTGTGGTCCTCCGTACAGTCAGAGAAAGACCCAAATGATCTGATATTCTATAGAAGGCCCTCGGAGCCAGGGAAGGAAATAGGGAAGGGTCAGAAGGGAGAATTAAGGAAAAATGCTTCTACTAAAGGGTTTAGGAGGAAAACTTAAGGAGGAAAGCAAGGAGTGGACAGGTCTCAAAGCGTCTGCTAGCTTTAACTCCCGTTGCTGAAGACCTAAAACGTGAAGAGAGTTTTTAGGCTCAACCTAGTGTGAAGTGATTCAGATGGGGTACGAGTCCCTACTTTAGCAACGGCCTCTGTTTGCTTTTACCTTGGTAGAACCGACAAAGCACATTAGCATGTACAAAAGTAACTGTCCGCACTGTATGTCACACCTGCGAGAAAGTTAGCAACGTCCTGATGAAAGGCACCGTAGGGGCTCAAGGTCGCAGAGTCCAACTTTCTTGCTGTCCCCCTTCCATTCACAGAGGGGTCTCCGTGATGCTGGCAGCTTCCCCCGACCCTGCCTGTCACCTGCAGGTCCCCTGAGCATATAAAAGGGGCTCAGGCCGGAGTCACACAGAGCTTTACCAGAGACCTCTGACCCCCAGCGAGTCACAGAGAGAAAGCAAGGGGAAGACAGCCCGAGGCCTGCTGGGAACGGCACACATGGTCTTTCCGCAGAAACAAAGCCAAGCAAAGACCAGGAGGACCACTTGTGAGACCCAGCAGACCCGCCGCTGGCGAGGGACGCCAAGCTGCAAGTCCTACACCAGAGCCAAGCGGGACACCACGGTCACAGCCACACCTGATATTCATTGAGGCCTGACATTTCCCTGCCATGCAGTTCCGCATCCCAAACACACCATCTTCATTAATAGTCACAGCAAACTGCTATGCAAGCATGGGGCTCACACCGCTTCCTAGTTGAAGCCGAGAGACATGAAGAAACTCACTAGCACTGACAGGGGGAGCAGCCCTGGCGGGAGGGGGCGGGGCAGGAGAGGGTCTGAAGGGTTTGGAGATGATCAGGATCGAAACACACTTCCTTGAAACTGTCACAGTGGAATACGTACTGCGCATAATTAATGTATGCTAATAAAAACATTAAAAACAAAAAGAACCGTCTAGTAATTGACAACTGAGTTATTAGCCATTCCCTTGATCTGGATAACATGCTATCCCGAATGTAGTCAGGATAGATATAATTCTGCATACACCGTCTGCATGTTTTAATGATGTGGGATCCCTGATTTTACAAAACATCTTGCTACCCCTACGATTTTGCACTGTGAAGAAGGAAAAAAAGGTCCTTTTCCCTCTTTTGGCCTTGATATCTTTAAAAATAGCCAGTCCTTCACCACCTGTCCCTGATGGACGACTGAGGATTAATGCTGGTCGTGGACTGGGGAGACGATCTCTTCAGTGGTTTATGCTCTACAGTTTAGCAAGAGCTCAGACTCATGCCAACGCAGGCAAGACCAAAACCGCAGTGGGCCACACACACACAAAGACATGCGAGTAGGGGGAGAGCATGGTAAGGAAGAAGGAGACTTCCAATGGGAGAAGGAGAGAGGGTTGGGATTGGACAATGTGCGGAGGAAATGACATACGTTTACTATATACACGTATGCAACTGTCAGAGAATAATAGCAGTTAAAAAAAATGCTGAGCCTTCAATGCAGCCGGGTTGGAAGAGTCCTTGCTCAGCATTCGGCAGGCCCTGGGCTTCAGTCTCAGGCATACATAAGATGTGGTGGCCTGTGTCTCTCATCCGGTCCCTTGGGAGGCAGAGATAAGATCAGAAATTACAGGCTATCCTCAGCTACATGGTGAATTGGAGGCTAGCCTCCGCTACATGGGATCCTGTCGCAAAAAAAAAAAAAAAAAGCAAGCTAAAGGAAACAAAGGAGCTACAGGGGTCTTAGAGCTTCCTGTTAGAAGTCTGTTTATCACCAAGATGGGAAGTCGGGAGAGAGAGGCCCCCCTGAACCCTCACTTCCTGCACCAGTAGCTGCTTCGGGACATGTGAATGACTCCGATTGATTTCTCCAGCACCATTTCAGAGTTCAGAGATGGCGACCCGGCCTCCTTCAGGGTCAAACGCCCCGAGCCAGAAGATCTGCGCTGAGAGCTCCTAGCGCCCTCGCAAATCTTTAACTATTTGGTTCCGTGCCCAGCAGTGAGGAATCTATGGAAAGTTCTGCGACGGTAGGAAAGAGATTCTGTCTCTACTGTAATGTCTCTCTGAAACTTGGCCTTCTTGCTTGGTCCCAAACTTCGAAGACTGGCATTCTTCCCTTCCTACCCTTTCCGCCTTAACGTGCAGTACGTAACGTGTAGTACGTTACACAGCCCAGTGCATGCATCCAGCTGATGTCCCTCTTCCTGTCCTGTCCCCCCACCCACTCTGATGACGGGGACTCATCATGTCACCCTGTCTCAGACTTCTGACCTCAAACGATCGTCCTGCCCCCATACCCCAAGCATCAGGGCCTACACGTAGCTTCATCGCAAGCTCTTCTGGTTGCTAATGTGTGGTAAGAGGAGAATCCACAAGTGTTCTCTCAGAACGGGTCAAATAGAGGGAGTGTGCATGCAATCACGAGACAGCCAGAATGTGTGCTACCTGGATTGACAGGTGACGGAAAGTAGATCCTGGAGGAATTACGTCACCCCCAGTTCTAGACCGTATGCTTCTAGCAGGGCAGGGTGGATTTCAGGGAGAGCAGTTGGGATACTTTGCATGGGCCAAACCATGGGGCAGGAATCCAGCTCCCTTCCAAATATTTCCAAATTATGCATGGATTGATAGCAGCCCAACATGGACTGAGGTCAGAGTAATTGCTGCTTAATTGGCTCCAAATATACTAATGATCCTGATGGTGTTGATGCTGAAGAGATTTAATAGGTTTGGAGATAAATGTCCCAGCCATCAGAGTGGTGTCCAGAGGAGGAGGAGGAGGGAGGGAGGAGACGGAGAGAAAGCAACCAAGCTTGAACATCACCAAGATGCAAGTACGGAGCCTGGCAGGATCTGCATCTGAGGAAACTCGAAAACGTTAAAAGGCACAAGGAGGGGCAGAAGGGAAAGAATCCCAGCTCTCCTAAAACTCTATGGGAGGAGCAAGCTTGGTCGTGGACGAGTCGTAATCAACCAGGGACAATGATGAGATATGGCCTCAGCTGCCTGGAGAGACTTTTAGCTGACAACTGAGAGGGGGTCCTAGAGAAAAATGACCCCAACTTCCGGAAGAGGCAGCATATAAAACAGCTGGGAGAGAATCCAGATGAAAGGCAAAGCGTATATTATGCTGAAATACAACTCCCCTCCTTTAATCCCCAACATCTCCAAACAACCTAACAAACTTCAGCACAATATTCAGAACTACTGAGAGGTGGCTGAACAGCTCCCACAGCCGGAGGGAAAAGTCACAGGCATAAAAACAGAAAGAGAGAAAACAAGAGTCGGTGAAGTTTCGAGAAATTTCTCCCTTTGGGTCTTGCCACCCCTCCCAGTGCATCTCAGTACATCATCTGCAAAGAAGAAGCCTCCCAAGGGGGGGCTTTTAAAATAGCAGAGCCCCCAAGAGTTCCGTCCAAGGTCTTGGGGTGCTTCCTACTTTTTAAACCAGCTCCCACTTCCTTCCTTCAATGCTTCGTGGATTCATGTGACACATATTCTTGCCATAGTCCCTGGGGTGCACTGAGGTATAGAGAAGTTCGTGGCATAGATCCGCAGCCAAGGCGCCTCCTACCCGGGTGTGTTGTCTCAATGGAGCCGGAGCTTTCTGGCCGTGGGTCGCTGTTCTGATCGTCACAAAGCCACCCTGGCTCAGAAGGCACACTCTGCTGTTGCCTTCGGTCGGGTGTGCCAAGAAGCCCGGGACGGACGCCCCCCCAGCACCATCAGGCTCGGGGAATTTGGCTAGCACCAGGCACCTAGGCTTCTGCCAGCTAATTGGCTTTGGGGAAGCCGCTGACCTACTCTCCGCTGAGTGCCTTTTGCGGACCTGGACCCCGGCCTGCCTCTCATCATTGATCAACCTTGGCCAAGCCAGCTGGCTTGCTCCTTTGCAGACAGCTTGCCTTAGGGAAGCTTGGTCGGTGGCTTCTCAACCTACTAAGCGAGAGAGCGAGAGCGACAGGCACGCTGCAGAACTGCAGAACACGCTTCCTTCAGTGGAGAGGGGCTGATACCCTCCCACGGGGAGAGCGCAGCTCCACCCAGGTTACACCAGAAAGGGAGAAGCCAGGCTCTTAACTTAGATGAAACTCAACTGTCAATGAAGCCTTCCTGAAACGGAGCTTACGAAACACACGCCAGAATCTCCTTCCACTCGATTTATGCAAACCACCATAAACACGCCGCGAGACGTGTGCCTAGATGCTAAAGCATGAAAATCTGTTCTCTGGGGATTGGTCTCCCCCTCCCCCTCCACACCCGATTCTATTGTCCTAACAAATGTCGAAGCAGCTTCTTCCCTTTGGGGCTAAATCCGCTGGGGAATTTTTTTTTTTAATAACTCAAATGGAATAAAGATTTGTAACATACTAGGTCAAGATGGTTTCCTACTTCCAAGTTCAACCATGAAAAAGACAACTGGAAAACCACTGAGCAAATGATTAACTTGAATAGTATTTCACCTAAAACACAAGGAAGGGAGCCAAGATTCTACATCTCAGGGTGGCCGTGTCTCTTCTGTGTAACACAAATGCAGAAGGAAAAGCCATCCATTGGCAAGAACTCTTAGTGTTGCACTGACCTTACTGCCTACATAACTGTGATTCCTCAAAGACATAATTTCTTTTTTTTTTGACAATTTCTATCTACAAAATTGTTTGAGAGATGCACAAGGGAGGAGGGAAATATGAATTTTCACATGGGCAAATATTTCAAATGTTAACATTGTCAATTTTCTCCTTTATAAAATGGGCAGGAATTTAAGTGGCACACGGTGGCCACTCTTTCAACAATCAAAGCAGATTGCGCTGAAGGTGGTAAATCTACTTTGCTCCCTGCTAGGAAAGCCCCATTTCAGAGACATGCAGCTCTGAAGAGCACATGTTACAGTCTGACTCGAAGCATAAAACTAAGCCACAGGGCAGAGGTGGCTCTGTGCTCTAATTGAAATTGACATAAAATCCCATGAAATGGGATTTTTGGGAAATGAATGATTTGTCTTTTGGATGCTTCTGTATATGATCCGGAACTGTTTGGTTGTTCCAAAGTTGGCTGGAGGTGGATCTTGGTGGATGTCGCTTAGGTTGTGTGAGATTCTGTGTTTGTTCCACCCACGCACAGGAAAACAAAATTCAAATAAAACGTCCTGCGAGGGCCCAATGGAGAACAATGCCTGTGTGCAAATTTGACCCATATGAATTGTGTATCTTTGGAGCCCACATGGTAAAAGAAGAAAATCAACTTCCAAAAGTTGCCCTCTGGCTTTCACATAGGCATCACGGCATGCCCATGCCTCCCTTCCTCTCAAATGAATGAATAAAAATATGTTTTGAAGTTATTCCACGGCTGGAGAGATGTTTCAGGGGTTAAGCCTACACCCACAGACATGGACACACACACGTTTATTCCAAAGCTTATGTTGGGGGGGGCATCAAGAATCTCACAGTTGGAAGTCAGCTTAAATCTATTCTACTCTGATTCCCACATAATCCTTGAGGGCTCCTTAAAACATCTCCCCATGCACAGATACTTGAACCTTCCAATGCAGCTTCCAATCTGGACGTGAAAAATCAAAGCATTGAAGGACAGCCTAGCGCAATGAATAGAAGGTGGAATATTTGAGTCTTCTTTGGCAGATTTTCATAATGACCACAGCCTCTGAAGACTTCCAGGCTAACTGGACATAGACACATCTATAGAAGGATGTCCTAAGCTACAGAATGAGTTTCATGTCAGCCTGGGTTACCTTGTAAGTTTCAGATTAGCCTGAATTATCATATAGGACTCTATCTTTGAAAGATTAAAAAAAAGATAAAAACAAGCAAATGTCAAAAAGGATTCTGAGCTACACATATGCCTGAATATTCCCAGTTCACAAAGGAACACTGTGATGAATCCCAAGCAAACAGGGTTCAGTCGAAACACCCGCTGTAGAATCCAGCTCCCTCACAGTGTGGGAGATACATGGGGTCGTGATTTTTCTAAGCATCCTCTCCTCTGTGAAGTGGGGAAAATACTTGCCACTGGGGTCGTTGTAAGGATCAACCAAAGAGAAAATAAATAAGACCTCCCTGCAACACAAGGCGCAGAGTGGCTAGCAGATCTCACAGCCACAGATACGGAAAGAGCGACCCTCTGATGTCAGACACTCCTAAGCAGTCTGAAGTCAAGAAGCTCACAGACAAGGTCTCCCTGCCTTTACTATAACTTGGGAGCATTGTTCAGTCCTCAGCACTGACAGAAAGCTTCTTGGGGTGCTACCACAGCAGACGGAGGCACCGGCGAGACCACCACAGCCTTCTGTGCTGTCGTATGCCAGAGACTTTTCCCTTGAACTTGGTTAGAGCGCCCTCCTTCCCTTTGGTGTTTTGTTTTGAAGGCAGTAGGAATCCAAATTTACCTAGCAATAATTATTTCTGTTTTTGACTTGGGAGCATAATGATATTAGACTTAAGGGGAAAAATCACCTTGGCAATGTGTTCTTGAGCAAAAGAAATTTTGTCAGGATAAATTACAAAGCAGTGGCAGGGCCAAAGCAAATCCATTTGTTAACTAAAAAACACCAGCATATATATGTATATATTAAGAGAACCTGAAATACCTTTTAAATTAAATGTGAGAAGCACAGAACAGAAGAGTCAATACAGAAACGCTACCCTCTACTTTTCCTGCTGATTAGGGGGACCCCACAGACCCTGAGACTCTCCCACCCCCACCTCGCAGACATCAACACTCAAACCATGGTAGCAGAAACAGTCCTGGGGTAATTTTTTTTATATCTTGAAGTTCAGTACAACTGAATGCAGTTAAATGGTTAACTGTTCGGCATGTGTGTCTTCATCTCCCAAAATGTATTGTATGCAGACCTCTCTGTCTCTCTGTCTCTCTCTCTGTCTCTTTCTCTCTCTGTCTCTCTGTCTCTCTCTCTCTGTCTCTCACTCAAGCACAGACTATTTAGTACTAATACTGGTCTTCCTCAGTTCACACTTAGTTTTGATTAAAATGGCGACGGCAGCGGCTGCTTGCCAAGCATGCCTAATGCCCTGCGTTTAGTCTCTGGACACATGTAAAAAGCCGAAGAGTCTATAAACTTGTCCTCTGACCACCAAATGTGTCCCGTAGTGCACGAGTCCACCCACAGACATCACATGCATTTGTACACGCAGTAATAAACAAAAATCTTAATTTTCTGTTAACTTAAAAAATAGCATGGTTTATGCTCGTGTGTGTATTGTATGAGTGTGTATACATATGTGTGTGTGCACATAAGTGTTCGTATGTGTATTTATGTGGAGACCAGAGGACAAAACTGGGTGTACTGCTTCAGGAATACCCCTCTACCCTGTTTTGGGCTTTGACTCTCCCTGGGCTGGAGTTTGTCGATCAAGCCGCTCATGTGGCCAGCAAGCCCAGGGATCCACTTGTCTCTTTCTTCCCAGGCCCGGTGACAGGCAGGAGGTACCACGCCCGACTTTCCATCACAGGTTCTGAGAGATGGAACAGAGCTTTCACTCTCGCTCAGCAAGCACTTTACCCACTGAGTCCCCCCCCCCCCCGCCAACTTCCTGTTCTTCTAAAAAAAACCCAAAACGCACCTGAAGAACCAAAACTTTTTGCTAGATCAGAAAACACTCTCTTCTCTTGGAAGTGCGTTCAAATACTCCTCCGATGGCATCGTCCACACCCTGTAGAGTGTGAATTCATGTCACGTGACAGTCTGTTTCCAGGGTGTGGCAGGTCGGGTTCAAAGACACCTGTGTGATTCAGAAGGATGAGGAAGGAGAGTCCACGTGTGCTTCCAGGACACTGAAGAGCCTTGGACTCCAATAGACTGCGTCAACGTCGAATGGTCAGCAGGGAAATCGAAACTCAAGCAACAGAACAGAGACCATTTCCAGGCTCTGGGGAGAAGAAGCTCATCCACCAAATGTGGGGATCCAGCCAATGATTATTTCTCATCATGCAACTTCCCTGTCCCTATGTCTTAGACCTTCCCTCCTCTTCCTCTACAAATGAAAGAGTAAGTGCTGCATGGCAGAGGTTCAACCAGTTATGAGAAGTCATCGTCACTGATAATGTTGGATAAAATTCTGGACTTCCCTTTCCTTTTAAAAAAGGGAAAAACGGAACGCGTGAGACTCGATGTGTTTTTTCCTCCTTGTTTGTCTGAGGGGCAGAAATGATAGTGAGTTTCCCTATGACGCGTCTTGGGCATTTGCTCTTATGAAAACCTTGTGCCATGGTTTGAATGTGAACCACCCCCCACCACAGTCATGTGTTGGAAACTGTAGCTGATGTTAATGTTTGGGAGTCGGAGGAAGGCATGTGACGGGGGCGGGCCTTGCCGTTGGGTGGCCCCGCCCTGCTTCCACTCGTCATCAGCTTCTACAGTCTGTTGTTGCTCTTTGGGCAGCAATGATGATGGACGTGATCCGAGTCGCCTTCAGCTTCTGCAGCCCACCATGTCCTCTGCTGTGGGATTCCCACCTTAATGGACATGTCTCCCTTCTGGAACCATAAGCTAAATAAACCTCTTTTTCTCCCCTCAAGTCTGAGTGTTGAATCACAGCAGCAGAAACAGTAACCTAGACCCCTTGGAAAGACCCCTTAAGGCTCTGAGGTCATCAAAGTGGGTGTGTTTTCCATGACCTGGGGCGGGTCAACATGAAGTTCTCACACCCAGACTCCAGCTCCCAGCATTCCCCTGTTCCCTGAGCCAAAGTTCACTGTTCTCTAAGGCTCCTGCTCATATCGAGCACTTGGAGAGGCAAAAGCAGGTAAGTCTATCACAGTTTAACCAAGCCGAGGAAGCACATGTAGGACCAGGGCTTGAATAGCTAGGTCCGCTGGACAGCGAATTCGACTACTGCTCTCCTTGGCAGTAGTGGGTGACTCTGATCTGGTCGTTACTCTAGACCACCTGGCGTGGCAAGAACGTAAAATGCAATGTCTTTTTAAATGTATTATTATTACTATTATAAAGCTGGGAATGCAATACAGGGCCTCACACGTGCCAAGAAAGTATTGTATCAGTTGTGCTCCTGTGATATCTTATGTAGTAACAGTGGTGCTATGATCACTATCATCCTTTCAGAAAGCAAAGTTAAGATCAGAAATCTTAAGTAGCAGATTTTCTCTCTCTCTCTCTCTCTCTCTCTCTTCTCTCTCTCTCTCTCTCTCTCTATCGGTTGGTTTCGTCTTTTCCTGCTTTCAAACAGGATCTCCTGTAGCACAAGCTAACCTCCAGTTCCTAACTTTGCTCCCCGACCTCCCTGGGCTGTGCTAACCGGGGCACCCCACCCTGTCCTGCTCTAGGAGCCAGTTTGCTTCTTTGGTGAGGCAAACGGGGACAAACTCTCCTGGAGCAGACTGATGCAGCTGCCCTCGGTGCAGCCTCATCCGCCACCCTCCGCCTGAATGCTGGCGTGGCTCAAGATGTGAGGTGCATAGAGGTACACAAGCCTTGTTCACTTACCAGCGTAAGAATGAAATGCTCAGGTTGGCAATGTACAACGTGCCTTGTGCCAATAAAACCCAAACTCTCTTTTGAGCCTTTGATTCGTGGATACTCCATCCCTCCATAAAATAATTACGACGCTCATAAAACATCTGTTTGCTACCAACCGCGAGAAGACCCAGTCCGTTGGTGCTGTGACAGCTTTTCAATAACCAAGGAGAAAGCTCCGAGTAACGGGAAATCTCAACCAGATTTATGAGAACACTTACATTGTTTCTTGGATTGTTTTCACTTCAGATAAGTAATACCCCCCCCCAAAAAAAAACACCAAAGGATGAAAAGGAAATGTTGTGCCAGATGTGATGCCAAGATGAGTTTTCTCTGACGTGCAGCATGGTAGGTGCCCTGCTGCTATCATTCATGGCTGTTCCCTGAAAAGTTCACTGGAGCCCCCGAAGAGGGGCTCAAAGAGCGGCACCTCCTCCACCTACGCGCAATGAAATTATCTTTTGCTGGGCTGGACTGTCAAGCTTTGCTGGGTTCTTACATTTTATTGGTTTCTCCAGCCTTGGGGGAGGGGCTTCCATTTTTGTACGCGTGCATATGTTTGTGCCTACGCACACATGTGAGGGTGCCTGTGCGCACAGCATCAGGATCCAGAGGTCAACATCTGGAGGCTTTCTCAAGGACTTCTCCACCTTTTGTTTGACTTTACTTACTTACTTATTTTATTTGCATGTACACGTGGGTGTGTGGGTGTCTATGTGTGTATCAGAGGGCACTGTGTATCCCTGTGGAGGGCCAAGGGTGACTTCAGGAGTCATCCTGGGTTGCATCTATTTACCTTCTTTTTGCCTGGCTCTGGGATTTCCCAGGCTCCGCCCACCAGGGCCCGACCTGCAGGCCTCCCTGAGGTTTTCGCTTGGGACCTGGGATCAGAACTCAGGACCTTCTGCTTGCAAGGCGAGTCTTAACCCCTGAGCCATCTCATCAGCCCCACCTTTAGCCTTGACATAGGGTCTCTGTCGCAGCTGAACCTGGTGCTTGCTCCTCCACCAGCCCAGGGATCCTTTCTGTGCCTAACAGCCCCCCCGGGTTGCAGACCACGGCCACACCTGGCTTTTTAGGTCTGATCTGGTCCTTACTCTAGACTACAAGGCTCAGTAAGAACCTAACCTACCGCAGTCCCCATCCAGGGGAGGTAGAGGTAGGACAATCCCTGACGCTAGCCCGCCAGCCGGCGCAGCTGAACAGGCCCGCTGAGCGCGTGCTCTGAGGACCCAGTTCAGGTCCCTGTTTTGTGTGACAAGCACTTTATCGGCTAAGCCATCTCCCCGGATCCCTCAGCTGGAGCAGCTATCTGGTACAAAAATTCTAATATAAAAATCAAGCCTCATTCACTCAGACGTGTTTCAAGGGCTGTTTTCTGAGCAGATGTGCGGTACAGGCATGTATTTACTCGCGTGGGACCGGTCACCCAGGGCGCCAACCCTTCCCTTACATTAATAATTCTCCTTTTTACAACAGTAAATGTCTCGCGTGAGGCTCTTTTCAAGTGAAACCTTCTTCATCGTTTCCAGGTGACCCTTTAGGATACACTTGGTGAGTCAAATAAAACAACCTGTTCAAGGAAAGGTTCCCATCAACGCCATGGAAATCTGATTGCATTTCAGATTCTAAAACTAATGTGTTTTTTTTCTTTTGTTTAACTAGATTTTGTCTGTCAATTTCCAGACCCGCTGTGCCATCAGCCTGTATGGACTGCTGTGGTCAACACGGGGGTTGTAGCGGCAAATTGTATTATGGACTGGTAATTGAACTGAACAGGTTTACATTTGAATAGATTTACTACATCATGATCTCTGACATACTACACAGGACTCAAATCCCTGCGCATCCATAAAGATACATTTAAGACGGGATCAATCTCCCCCAGTCCAGGGAGCAAGACTTGAGCCGAGGAGGTGGCCAAGCATAATTGTGCATTTATATGCAGGATGAGGAGCAATATTTCACTGTGTTTTTTAAACAGAAAAGAAAACACCATTCCATAGTTGCTTATAACCAGCCTATCCTTTTATTTGGAAGGAAGTGGGACACGGAGAAATGACATTGTGGGAACTAAGCTGGCACAAGGAAGTAAAGTATGTTTAAACTACTTGGATTTAGCAGCAGAAAATAGCAGGTCCTTGAAAACAGGGGTCTGCTAAGGGCTCAGGAAAAGCCACTGGAGAGACATGGACCTCTGATAAGCTCAGTCCTGTTTACTTGGAGCAAGGGTGTTTATATGTTAATTAATCACAGCACACACATCTTCATTCACGCTGGCCACGTATCAGGATTACTCACTGCACAGGATGACAGTGACATTCTCTGCTCGCCCTCAGATGAGCACAGTCAGTTGAGGAGACTACGGTACTAAGATCAAACTAATCAAGGAGTACAATCGGTATAATAATGAAGGTGCGGCTCCGTGTACTTTAGTACTTGAAAAGAAAACGTGACTCTCTGTGTCTAGGCATGTTTGCGTAGGTGAGCGCGTGCCGCCACTTGGGGCTGTTTTTACAGGTGGGCCACCAGGCATTTTTATGTGACACCTAGGGACCCAAAGCCCAGTCCTTTTGCATGACAGGCATCTTGACTACGAAGCCACATCCCCGGCCTGACAGAATACGCTCTCAACATTTAAACAATGAATTGAAAATGATGAAACCTTTGAGACCATTGAAGAATTGAAATATTTTTTTGAAAATGCTGATTCTTCAGTTTTCAGGAGTTTGAAAACTTGTGTTCCCTTAAAAAATATCTACATATTTTAGAGAGGAGAGGGAATAGGTAGGTATGTGTGGGCATATGTGCATGCCAAGATACTCCCATAGAGGTGAAAGGTCACCAGGTTTGAGCCTGGGTGTCTTCACCCATGAAGGTCAGAGGTCATCAGGTTTGTGCCTGGTTATCTTTACCCACCGAGGGATCTAGCAGGTGCTTCCTAAGCTTTATCGAGCACGTGTTTAGCTCAAGTCTCTGCATTCAAATGAAATGGCAATATAAACGCAATGAAGCCCAACACTAACCGCCCATCATCCATGAGGAGAGTCTGCAGTTGATTCTTATGTTTGCTTTTGCAGCCTAAACAGGGCTGCCCTCAGCTTGCTTTCTGTGGGCTGTTCTGCCAGCAGACTTAAGGCAGTGGCTATGCCAAAGCTTTCCATCTCAGGACCGAAGGCGATCTCTTCACCACCACCAGGACGAAAGGAGGTCCTAGTGTCTTGTGGGTCAGGGGCTCAAGGCTTGACCTTTGCTGCCCTTGTCAGAAGCCATCCTTTCTGCCTCTGCAAGTAGTTTCTATTAGGGAGAGAAGCCAATGCACGTCTATGTTATGGGGGCCTCGATCCGTGTCTAGAACATAGGAAGACTTTGATATAGAGTTAACAAATGGATTATAACTGCACAGCAGGTTACTAACTATGAAAAATGCCAACAGTGCCAGAGGATGCAGACTAGAAAGCACACACTGGGTGTGCTGTGGGTGCCCTGCTAACCTTCTTCCTTTACATGCTCCATCTTTCTCATTGCGCATATATATATTATATATATATATGCATGTATGCATGTACACACAAACACACATACATGCACATGCACACACACACAAACATATATGAAGTAATTACTAGAGTATTTTACCTTTACTTTTATGCTTGACAATTTATCCTAATCACCTTTAATAAAAAATAATGCTTTCTTGGGACTGAGAGCTGGCTCAGGGGTTAAGACTTAGTCTCACAAGCAGAAAGTCCTGGATTCAGAACCCAAGTCCCAGGTAAAAATGCCAGGCAGAAACAGGGTGGCCTGAGCCTGGGAAATCCCAGAGCAAAACTAGAAGGAGGTAGAAGCAATCCATGATGATTCTCTAAGTCACCCTTGGTCCTACACAGGGACACACAGTGCCCTCTGATGCAGGTGCACACACACACACACACAGAAACTAAAAATAAATAAACAAACAAATAAAAGAAATAATGATTCCTTGACTTAGTTATCTCAGTTTGGTACGTTTTCCTTTGTTTGTATATTTATAGCTGTTCCTCAAGGGAGGCCCAGAGTTAAAGAGAATTTGAAAGGGCCTGTTGGTTCCTAATTCACAGAGGTCAGACAAAGGATGGCGATGCAGATATGTCAACCACAGGACTGCAACACAATCTTTCCCCCACCCCTGTGTCCCACAACACAGAATATAGTAGCAACCTTGGAATGGGAACAAAGCCGCAACATTCCAGGATCTAGTGATGTCACAATCAACTGAAACTCTAGTTCCACTTGGAAAGTTCCCCTTTGCACGTAGGTAGGTTTAGAAGTCAAAAATTAGATATGAGGTATCTCTTGTAGAGGCAGATGAATTACTAAGGAAAATCCCAGGAGCAAAGGGTATTTCCACGGTGCAGTATGAAGCTATACATCTTGATATTTCATGACCCTGATGTCAGTGTCAAACTTTCATCACTACATTTTCATCTTGTTACTTCATGAAGATACCATATTCATTTTGAACTCTGGGGGGCTTTCTGAAGAAAAGGAAATGGCCAAGTCTGAATGTGACATGTAAACTCATACTTGATTGAACATATGCATACACAGTTGCATAAAGAAACCAAAACTTGGGGCTGAAGAGATGGCTCAGGGGGTAAGATTCTGTCTTACAAGCAGAAGGTCCTGAATTTATATTCTAGGTCCCAAGTACAACTGCCAGGCGGAACTGCCTGCACTTCTCGTCCTGGTAGTGGAGCCTGGGAAATCCCAGAGCACAGCAAGAAGGAGGTAGAAGCAATCCAGGATGATTCCCTAAGTCACCCTTGGTCCTCCACAGGGACACACAAGCCCTCTGATACACACACACATACAACATAAATAAAAATAAATAAATAAATAATATTAAATAAAAAGCTAGGGCTGAGCAGAGGCCCAGTGGGTAAGAGCACTTGCTGTGCAGGCGCAAGGCCCTGAATTCAAATCCTTAGCCTGCAGGACAAAAGGTGGGCATGATCACGTGGGCCTGCAGGCCCAACTCCTCTTAGAGTAGAGACCCGAGGGGCACCTGAGCTGAGTAATGCCCCAGGCTCAGTAAGATCCTGACTCAAGGGAATGAGCCGGAGAAGAGAAGGGACAGGACACAGAACGTCTTCATCTGCCTCTATTCACGCGTGTGCATGTGTACACACAGACACATACACAGACATGCACACAGAGACACATACTTATACACAGAGACATATACACACATAGACATGCACACAAACACACATACATACATGGACACACACATGCACACATATATACACACATGCACACATGTACACACATATACACATGGAAACACAAACACACACATCTACACATATATAAACACACATACATACACACACATCCCACACATATATATGCGTACACACAGGCACATACACACACTACTACACAAACAAATCCACACATACACACACGAATATCAAAATCCATAGTTCAAGAAAAAGAGAGGAAATTCTACTTTATTTTTAAGCCAAAATATCAGTTTTTTCAGATATGCTGACATGGACAAGTATCCAGGACCCTTGGTGTTGGTGGGGTAGCTGGGTGTCACCTGCAGTTAATGTGTCCACTTCTTGACCAGTGGTCGCCAGCTGTGTAAGCTTAGCCAAGCACTTGACACAGAATTCATGCCCATGGCAATTATTTTGTGTTTCTCGTTGGTGTCCCAAACCAAAGGCAAATGGAGAACAATTTTAATATCATAACTTTGTAATTGGGTCCTTGGTAGCAGAGAAGAAGTTCAACAGATAAGGGTGGAAAAGAATGAAGAGAGCCATAAACTCAAAATTAACTCTAAAATATGCAAAAGAGAGAGGAACAAAGAGAGAAGAAGGAAGGGAGGGAGAGAGAGAAGCATAACACTCCGCTCGTCTTCATCATTTTTCTCTGTAGACACAGAGATCAAAGCAGCAGGCCCGTCAAGCCTATTTGGGGATCAGCAGCACATCAGTGCGTCCTACCTGGTGGGCTGTTAGATCGAAGGTACCAGAAACCTCATGCGCAAAGAGTGCTGCTATAGTATTCAGGGAGCTCAAAAGTCTCATCCTGGTTTTGCTAAAAACTATTGTAAGTCCTGCTCCCCCAAACCCGAAGCACGAGCCCTACCTTCTTTCAGCATGCCTACTTTCAGACACTTCATGAAGCGGCAAGCTTGGCAGGATTTGCGTCTGCGCTTCGTGATTTCACATTCGTTCGTGGCGGGACAGCTGTACTCGATATTACCTGAAATAGAGACGGAAGGAGAGAGGCTGTTAGACTGGCAGGTTCCAGAGACACCAGCACCCTGGAGAAGATGCTGATGCTGTCACGTCCCGACGGTCACGTGGGGTGCATCAGAAATGAGACCTGTCGCCAAGCAAGACTTTCTGTGACAGCCATAGAAGATGGAAGGGCAGTGACAAGGAGCTGCTAAAGGGTTAAGTTCAGGCACTATTGACTTATAGGAGGCCCCAGGAGCTCAAGGCAGCTTGTCTACAAAGGGAGTTCCAGGCCCATCGGGCTCAATAACCCTGTTTCAAAAAGTCATTTTTTAAAAAAATGCATGTTTAAAACTGGCCTTCTATGACCATAATCTGCTTTGAGATTTCTTTTGTTCTAGAAGATTCAGAAAGCCCATGACTGAGCATTGTTTGGGCAGGTGGGAGACAGGATGGAAAATGAACTTCTAAGCAAAAACTTGACCCGTGCAAATTACTATCTTCTAGAAGCCTAGGATTGCAGGGAAACTCCACAGCACATTCTGCTCAAGAAAATGCAAACAGCCAAACTGGATTTCAGCATCCTCAGCGCAGGAAGCCTTCTGGCGACTTCCCTGATGGGATGTCGAGCTTAGCATCTCTCAGACACGGAGCAGCATAAGCAAGTCTGACCATGAGAAATGACCAGCTTTCTGCTCTGCTTTGTCTCCAGCCCCTGGGAGAAAAGGACTGAGGTGACTTATTTCTACCCGTGAGGGTGACCCATTCTTCAATGGGTAATTATTTTTCTGTTTCCATGTATGTGTGTCAGGAAGATGCATACAGGTGTGCATGTGTGTTTGCATGCGTGTAGCAGCATATGCACGCAGGTGCATGTGTACGTGTCTGCACGTGTGCGAAGGCCTGAGGTCGATATCTAGATTCATCCTTGGTGACTCTTCCACCTTATTCTTCCAAGACTGGACCTCTAATCAAACCCAAAGGACCAGTCTGGCTCTCAGCCCTTGTCTTCCGGGGCTGGAATGACGGGTGGGCGGCTACATCTACTTGCAATTTACACTCGATCAGGGGATCCAAACCCGTGGCCTGCATGTTGTGCACTAAGTGGGTGTTTCCTCAGCCCAGGAAATGCTTCTTAATGGCTACCGGGCTAACTATGACTCCATTGTAATGATGGGCATCATCATCATCATCATCTTCATGGGCTTGTTACATTATTTGCATAATGAATTTCAAACCCCTCAAGTTCCGTGAAAATGCTAAGAATGAACTGGGCTGAAGTTAAAAGTTTTACTAGTAGATATCCACATGTTCGATATAGCGTGTAGCTACTGGAAATCTCCAATGTGTAACTAGAAGAAGCCGGAAGCTTCCAGCGGACCTGAAGTGGAGCCAGTGGGCATGTCTGGAATATGCTGTGGGCTGAGACTGCCTTGTACAGTGACTGCGGCTCGCATCAGCTCTGTGGCCCCGTGCTTGAGTCCAGGGCCACTTCCTGACCCTTTCCCCTTGCGATTAAGCACATTAGTATCCTAATGAAAATGCTTTCTGCCCACTGCCCTCCTGGGAAAGGCGAGGTCATCGAACCAAACACATAAACTGTCATCAGAGACCGGCACAGCGTAATTGCAATTTTGCTTGTTCCACGCTTGCCACACTCGGGGTCCACCCTGGGTCCCCAGAAACATGCGCAGACTCCAGTAATTAGCATAGAGGCTGCCGGGACCACAGCATTGATGAAATATTTCAGAGTTAATCACACTTTGTAAACACTGATTTATATTGACTACCTTTCTGCGGACCCAGGCCTCCTCCTTAAACAGCACATTAGTGGGCTGCAGAAATGCTCCAGGCCTCCACTTGTCAGCAACTGCTAATTCAACAGGAAGTGCCACCTCCCCACTTGGAACTAGGGGAAATTAGTTAAGTGTGCATGGCTTTGGAAAGAAAAGGAAAAAAAATAGCCTGAGCATTAAAACTGAGGTAAGCTGAAGAGCTAAATTAGCATTTAAATTCAAAGCAACTGCTTTTAAAGTGAAGTTAGATAATAGAAGTGATATTTAACTGCATTAACAGAAATAGTACCATCTCCTTCCTCAGAAACACTAGTCAGGGAAAAAAAACAGACAGAGTGAGAGAAGGTAAATGAACCAAACATTTGGCTTCATTTAAGTTGTGAATACAGAGGTTTTGATTCCAAACAGTTTCCATCAACTGTCCCTGCAAATTTTTCCTGTTTTAAAAGATTGTTGCTAGAAATGTCCTTCCTTCCCCCTTCCTCCTTCCTTTTCCTCTTTTCCGCTTTCCCTCCTTCTCTTCTTCTTTCCTTCCTTTACTTTTTCCTTCTCTCTATCCCTCCCTTTCTTATGGTAATGAGATTCTTAACATGAGTAATTGCATATTCTAAGACAGTCTTGAGCTATATTCTCAGTCTTTTCTTCTAATTTTGAAAAAGTATCTTACTAAGTTACACAAGATGGCCTAAAACTAAACTTGCAATCCTCGGGCCTCTGTCTCCTTGGTAACCAGGTATAAGCACAAACTACTTTGATCAGCTGGGAGAAACACAGATTCCCTCCATTCCATGCTTTTCCATATTTATCTAAAAAGAAACTGAGTTTCTTTTCTTTCTTTCTTTCTTTTCTTTCTTTCTTTCTTTCTTTCTTTCTTTCTTTCTTTCTTTCTTTCTTTCTTTCTTTCTTTCTTTCTTTCTCTTTCTTTCTTTCTCTTTCTTGTGTGTGTGTGTGTGTGTGTGTGTGTGTGAAAGGGCGCTGCGTCCCTGTGGAGGACCAAGAGTGACTTTAGGAATCATTCTGGATTGCTTTTACCTCTTTTTTACTTCTCTCTGGGATTTCCCAGGCTCAGCCCACTAGGGCCAGAAGTGCAGGCCACTGCCATTTCTGCCTGGTGCTTTTATGGGAGACCCTGGGATCCAAACCTGAGACCTTCTGCTTGCTATGCACAGTCTTACTCCCTGAGCCATCTCTCCAGCTCCTGACCTCCCTTCTTAAGGAGGAGGAGTAATGAGGAGCTGCGAGGACCAGTAAAAACAAATGTCCGTCCACATCCTGTCTCCTCTTGCATGCATGGGAAGCAGTAGGGAGTACTGCTGCATGCCTTCCCAGGGAGGTCAAGAGGTCATCTCACACTTTCATGTTGGTGACCCCTGCTGGGTGACCCCCGCCACGCCCAGCATAACATCCCTGCTTGCAGAGCAGCTCCTCTTCCTCTTTGGACACTTCTGACAGGAAGCACATTTGGGAGGGTTGCCCTTCACCCTGGACCAGGCCAGTCAGGGTCCTGAGCACAGACCCCCAATCTGTCCCACTTCAGGGCATGCTCAGCATCCTTGGCACATTTTGTGGTTGCTTCTGTCTTGTGCTTTAAAAACCTGACCCTTTGCTGGGGAGCTATTGCAGTTAATGGCGGGTGGGTGTGAGGTTGGGGGGATGGGAGAGTGCACATCTTTCTTCAACAGTGTAGCCACTAGTAAGTTCCCCACATCCCAGCAAAGGGCCCCACAGCCATGTCCATACGAGTAATTCTCACTAAACTCAGTGAGTGGTTAAAACTTAGAAAAAGGGGGGCTAGAGAAATGGGTCAGTGGTTAAGACAGCTTTGCAAGCGGAAGGTCCTGAGTTCAGATCCCAGATCCCATATACACACCAGGCAGAAATGGCGGCCTGTATTTCTGGCCCTGGAAGGTGGAGCCTGGGATATTCCCAAGCAAAGCAAAGAGGAGGTAGAAGCAATCCAGGGTGATTCCTGAGGTCACTCTTGGGCCTCTGCGCGCACACGCGCACACACATACACACACAAATAAATAAGAAAAAATGCATCTTTTAAAAAAATTTAAAAGATGTAGAAATGGGGGCATCTTTCATGAAAAGAAAGGGACCTAGAGGATGGGAGGTGGATGAGGGCATAGGGGTTGAAGACAATCGCAGTACATATGTGCATGAAAATGCCAAAGAACAAACACACTTTTTTCTATTTAGTCTTTGAAATTTTCATATATAAAATGAGTTTACGTCTTTGCTCCCACCCCCCTCCTTTTCCACTTTCCCTCTCCCACCCTCCCTTCAGTTTACTGGTCCACTCATGTGCCTTCTATAACTATACTAGAAAGGTCATAGGTGTCTGTGGTGGTGTAAGTGGCTTTAAGACTGCAAGCCAGGTGTGGGGGCTCACACTTGTGGGGGCTCACACCTGTGGGGGCTCACACTTGTGACTCATACTTGAAAATCCCAGTGCGTGAGTAGCCGAGGCAGGAGGATCACCTGGGTTGCAGAGGAAGATAGAAAAGACAGTAAAACAAAAATAAGTGTGATGAATTACTTGCCTAGCCAGCACAAGGTCCCGTGGCTAGTCCCTACCACACACACACATACACACACATGCACACATACTTCACAGACATTCACACACATACACACACATGCATACACACACATACATTCACAGACATTCACACACATACACACACATGCACACATACACATTACACACAAGCATTGCACATATACACATACATACATACATGTACATACACACACATACACATGTACGCACATGCACACTGTCCACCACTTCTGGGTAATTCTAGGCTGTCAGTCCAGCTAACAAGGACCTCTCCGATGTAACTCTCACACCCCCCTCCCCAGCAGTATTACAGTTATTACCTTGGATGAACTTTTCAATGCAGCCAATTTGATTTATTCGCTTTTGGCTGCATGTCCTTCAAGACTCCCCTGTGAGAATGATCTATTTCTGCCCCTCTTTTCTTCCTGCAATTATTTCCAAGGCTCGATGCTCAACTCCAATTCCACTGCTATCATGTATGAAAACACCTCAGACCCTCCACAGAAAGTGACTTCTGGGGACGAGTCTTCGGCACGAAGGCCACTCATCTTGGTGAACAGGTAGATTTTGCTAGACCTTTGAACATGCCTACTCCCCACCAGACAGGAAGATGTGGGAGGAGGGGGTCTCCCCTCCCCATACAGCATCAATCTCCCACCAAGGGCTGGGAGCTAACTCAGTTGGCAATGAGTCTGTTTTGTAAGCATGAGGAGCTGAGTTGTCTTAAGAGCCCAAATTGAGAAGAGAAGAGAAGAGAAGAGAAGAGAAGAGAAGAGAAGAGAAGAGAAGAGAAGAGAAGAGAAGAGAAGAGAAGAGAAGAGAAGAGAAGAGAAGAGAAGAGAAGAGAAGAGAAGAGAAGAGAAGAGAAGAGAGATTGAGCACATTGAGTATGCTGGTATGTCATTGTTGCTATCTCAACACGGGGAAGCAGAGAAAGACGGACCCTAGGGATCAAGGATCAGCCAATATGGAGTACTTGGTGAGTTTCCTGTTAATGGGAAAGACTGTCTCGAAGGACAAGGTTGAGGGCAAGTGAGAAAGAAGACCCAAGGTTGACCTTTGGCCTCCACATGCAGGAACACAAGCATGCATCTGCACATATAAACATATACATACATAGACACACACGCACACACGCCACAGAATTGCCCACTAAAAACAGTACATGAGAAGGTACATTTTTTAAAATCCTTAGTGTATTTTCCTGTTATCTCCGGAGCATTGTCATTATACACATCAGTGAGGAGCTGTTATACATCGAAGCCAGCACGCTCTCGTGAGACAGATGTCCGCATCCCCTTGGGAAGCAACTGGAGAATGCTGGGAAAGCCGCTCCTCACAGCAGCTTCTCTGAAGGAAACGGCTGAGCCATCAAAATCCTAAAAAGTGAGCTGGTCAAAAAAAAGACAGAGATGTCTGTCTGTCTTCCAAAGACGGAGCGATCAATGGGCCTGAAGCAGCAACAGGAAACGGCCCTGTGAGCGGCTGCAAGGAAAATACAAGTGCATCCAATGAGAATACTGGGGACATCCACGCAGGGGCAGGATGCAGGGAAGGGGCTGAGAGATGACTCAGGGGTTCAGGCTCTGTCTCGCAAGAAGAAGGTCCTGAGTTCAGATCTCTGGTCCCACGTTAAAAATGCCAGGCAGAAGAAACAGCGAGTGACCTGCACTTCTGGCCCTGGTGGGCGGAGCCTGGGAAACTCCAGAATGAAGCAAGAAGGAGGTAGAAGCAATCCAGGATGATTCCCAAAGTCACCCTTGGTTCTCCACAGGGACATCAGTGCCCCCCCCCTCTCTCACACACACACACACACACACACACACACACACACACACACACACAAAGATAGAGAGAGGGTAGTTAGTGAGGCAGTTTCCCTGGTCACTACAATATTCCATTATTGACAACTGAGTGCTGTGAGTCTCATAATACAGAATTCCATACTCATCCGAAGAGAACTCGGGAGTCAGAAAAGAAGGCAGAGGCTCTCCATCAAAAATACATTAAAAATGTCCCATATTTCTCTTTGTCAGTGGACAAATAAAGAATACGATGGTCGCAATGGAAACCAGAATGTTTGCTTATTATGCATTTGAGCCATGACCTTGCTAGGTTACCCCTGGCTGGCCTGACAGTCTCTGTGGGACTCGGGGCTGGCTTTGAACTTGTAGCAGAACCTGGTGTGGCAACTGGCCCATTTCCACTCTATAATCTTAAGAAACCTCAAGGTCTTAAAACAGTTCTCGATGGAAAAGTCCTACGGAGATTTAGCTACAGTTTTTGAATCTGCTGGAGATTTTCTCCGCACTTCCGACTCCTGAGTTCTCTTCTGATGAATATGGAATTCTGTATTATACTCGGGTTGGGATGGGGGGGGAGGGGGACTGTCACAGGGAAGGTCGGACATGTCATCACAGCTTTCTACAAAGATGACGTGCTCAGGGAATTCTCCACACAAGGCAAATGTTTGACCCATGCTGCTGTATGAGGCATGGCTGTAATATACTAGGGGTGAAGGAATGGCCCAAAGCCAGAAGAAATGCAATGACATCTTTATAAAAATTTCATAGAGAGATGGAGAGATAGCTCAGGGGTTAAGACTCTGTGTCCCAAGCAGAAGGACCTGAGTTCGGATCCTGGATCCTACATTAAAAACTCCAGGCAGAAATGGTTCTGGCTCTGGAAGCAGGGGAACCTGGGAAATCCCAGAAGGAAGCAAAAGGGAAGTATAAGCAATCCAGGATGAGTCCCAAAGTCATCTTTGATCCACATAGTGTCCACACACACACACACACACACACACACACACACACGCACGCACGCACACGCACACGCACACGCACAGGCAAAAATTAAGAAAAATTACTTGGTAGGGCTGGAGGTATGCCCCGGAGGCAGGATGTCTGCTTGCCTAGCATACAGGAGGGTCCGGGTTCCATTCCTGGCACCACATAAAAACCAGGCATGGTGGCACATGCTTGGGACCCCAACCCTCAGGAGGTAGAAGTGGGAAGATCAGAAGTTCAAGGCCAGCCTTAGACACAAGCGCTCCTAGCTCAAGAACAAGCAGGCGAACATTACCACCACCACGAGCAAGGCTCACTAAGGGAGGACAGGAAGCTTATTATGTTATCATGTGCGATGAACCCTCAGTCAGTGGAAATTGTTTGCGATCAATCAGGCTCTCGTCACAAACCTTGTGCTTTAAGAAAGTTGACTTGACATCCAGAGAGGATAACCTTCATCGCACGAGGTAACTCTGGTTATTTTGAAAAACAAATCAACATTGCTCTCTGGAAAAGTCATTTGCTAGAGGAAAAACCTGCCTCATTTCCAAGCCCTCCTACAGAGTGACTGAGCCCATGGCTGTGGCTCCAGATCGCCCACCCAACAGCATCTTTGATCCGGGGCAGAGAGACACAGTCTGCCCTTGAACGGCCTCCCGTTGCCCTGACTCGTCAATTAAAAGGAGGCGTTTCCGTATTAAACATGTGCTACCCCACGCATGTGGACCGCAATGTGGAACCTGTGCTTCAAAGACTGTCTTTCCCCTGGGTCTCAGCCTCTCCGCGGGGCACTTGTTTTCCTGCCACTCTCTGAAAGTGGAAAGTCGACAAAGATATTTGCAAAAACAACGGTAGGCACCTGGAATTGTTAACCCGTCAGTCATTCAGAAGGCTCCAGAAGCTATCGTTCCCAGCGCTTGGGATTCTTACTGCAGACACAGAGTCTTTATGGATTATAGCTTGCTGGGAGAGAGAGACAAATGCACACCGTGGTAGAGTTCAGAGGCTACTTTGACCTTTCCACTATGTGCGCTTCTGGGAAACGAACCCAGGACACCAGGTTTTCCAGCAGGCGCCCTACCTGCTGAGTTATCTCGCCAGCCCCAAGCAGGCTATTTTCTGGGACATATTTATTTGATGGCACTGGGGAACTCCAGACAGTACAGCTGGGATTTCCCCAGTGTGGTCCACATCTGGAGAAGGCTGCTGAGGGAGAAGGGGGGGGTCACACAAACATTCGGGGTTCTTACACCAGGCTGACAGGAGTGATAGAGCAATTTATAATACCTCCTGGCAGCTTTTCAGACAGTCCGGGGCCCTGATTACTTATTTCGGAGTCTTTTGTACAATTAGTTTGCCGGCAATATAATTTTCTCACTTGCTGCTTAATAGAATCTTGCTGCTAGCTGGCGGACGGAATAGCAGGGTGTGTGGAGAGCTGAGGATCCCAGTGCCAGCGGATAATTTGTAGATTCCTTTCAGTCACTTAATGGACTTTTACAGTTTGGCAGCTTAAGGGCTGAATGATGTAAATTATCATGGCATCTCAAAATAAAAATATGTGTCGAATCGCCATGACCAATTCGCATCTCTCCCACAAGGTAACGGGGTGGTGGAGACTCACCCACTTTCTCATGCACGCATCAGCATCGTAACACCAATTTGAAAGCATCTGTCTAGTTTCCTGGACTTGTTTTAATTTTATTAACACAACTTCACATGGCTGCAGATGACCCGGAGGGGGAGCACAGAGTGGGTTTGAGCCAATTGTTCGGCCACATTAAGTGATTCCAAAAATAATAGGATTTGCCTTGGCAGCCCACTGCAGAGCAACGAGAACACATGGCGATAATCTGCGGCGGTTTTGTCTTAAACACCCTCAAACACAGGAAAAGAAGGAAAGAAAACTGCTTTGTTGCCCAATGTCAAAGGACTTTTCTAGCATTGAAGCTACAGGACTTTTCTTCCTTTCTTCCCTCCTTTCTTCCCCCTCTCTCTTCCTCCCTCCCTTTTATGTTCTATCTCTTTCATTCAGTTATTCTGGATTTTTATTCATTTACATGTGTGTTGGCATCACACATGTGAGGGGGTGCACATGCGCATGTGTGCATGTTACAATAGAGATCAACTTCAGAACTCCAGATCTCTCTCTTCCTGGATTGTTTTTTCTACTTTTTACTTGTTTGTTGTTGTTGTTGTTGTTGTTGTTGTTGTTGTTTTGCTTTGAGACGGGATATGATGCTCACCCAGTGGCTAGATTATAGGCCACTGGGCTCCAAGGGTCCCTTGTCCCCACCCCTTTCCCCTAGTGCTAGGGTGCTAGATACACTCCTCACAGGTGATCCTAGGCTTGCGGGGGCTCATGCTTATAGGGAGGTACCTATTGATCGAGCCATTTCCCCAAAGCCCTCTTCCTTTTTCTTTTTTTTCCCTTATTTTCATTTCTAGCTACTTTGAACTCTAGCCACATAAAATAAACTTATAGCTAAGTTTATCTAATATGGATTAAGAATTCACTATATCTCTGTAACTTTTCAAAGGTCATCATTAAATTATTGCATAGCTATTTGAAGGAGGATTTTATTTTTTAAATACACCCAAAGTTAGAACCCAAGCTAAGTTACATAAGGATTTTGTACTTTGGTGGAGGGGTATCAGATACTATGTGATACTTTTTGGAATCCTTGCTACAATCACTCAGGAATTAGAAAGTGCATGTGTGTGTGACAGGAAGTGAGTCATGCATTTGATTTCTACCACCGTATTGCCTTCATCTCAGGTCACGACACAGACCGATTGCTTAGTTTGTAATGAAGTTTCTACTCCATACTGAAGGTTATCTTGTTCTTTTGATATTTCTCCCATAATGCAACCTGGGAATGGAGACATAACCACGTGAAACACGGCTGGGTTTCCGAGGTGAGTCCGTGCCTGACCCCCGACAGGAGCAGGTGATGCTTCGGAAGACCATGAAGAATCTCACGGGCAGGTGCCTTGCTAACTTAGAACAACGTGGCTGCCTGCAGACTGCTCAGCTTCCTGCAGCCACCTGCGTGGGGCGGCAAAAGGGGGTGGGGGGTTAGCGGGGGTCACTCAGCTGTGCCTGTGTCAGCATGGATCGTGACTGTGCCCCCTCTAGAGTTGTCATAGGATGCGTGGCCCTGGGCTGGGGCTGGGACTCCCTGCCACAGTGCTTAGCTCGCAGGCACAAAGCCCTGGGTCGATCCCCCACGTCTCATGAGCTGAGTAGAGTGATATTTGCTTCCAATGTTGGTACTCGTGGGAGGAGTCAACAGGAGACACCTGGCTTGTCCCCGGAAACCCAGCAACTAAGGAACCTGAGATGACATAAGGTGTCCAAACTCTCACCTTGGTTTTCTAGTGATTCTACCTTTATCCCCCATACTCCAGTGTAGCCCCCAATTATCAACTGAAAAAACAGACAGATCAGTAAGGTGATCGACGCCCACCACCAATATATGTTGACATAAAACAATGTCAATTTTTAGGATATCGGACTTCTAAGAGATCTAACCTGCGGAGGCTTCGTCCTTGTCTGCACAGACAGAAGGTTACTACGTACCAACTAGCTTTGAATTGCTCAGTCCTCTTTTATGAATTATCCTGCAATCGGTTCCAGTGCTTTCTAAACAGACCATGAAAACTCGGTGATTAATACCAGGGACTCTAACAATAAACAGGAATGGTACCCACTACTCTTTCTCTCACAGGATGTGCACACAGGAACGTGTACTCTGCTGCTGGTAGGAGATTTGAGTAGTGAGCTAATACCCCGTAAGATCGCAGCCCACAAGTGGCGGAGCCAGGATTTGAATCCAGGCAGCCTGACCCCAAAGTCTAGACTCTGAACTACAGTCCAGCCCTGCTTCCATCTCAGCCCGTACGAGTGCTGACCGTGGGCTGCTTGGGGCACAGCGCGTCATGGAAACTCTAGCTCACGCACCAGTTGTGTCAGTAGTGTTGTTGTTACCGTTGCCCAACAAAGGGGAGATTTCTAGGTCCCACACAGAAGCCCGGGAGGGACAGGACGGGGGTGGATCGTGGCCTTGGCCTTGGTTGCTGTCAGACTTAGGGGACCAGGGCAGCTGTGGGGTAGGATAGAGTTGCTGGTGGACGGTGGAATCTCTCAACACCCCAGAAAGAAATCTGTCTCTTGTCTCAGAGCCACCATGGTTAGCGACCAGTGTGATGCTACGGAAAGCAAACAGAGCCGGTCTCCAGAGCGACGGGGTCAGGTTGCACTCCAGGCATCTTCCTGAGCCCAAAATAATGCTATTGTTCATCAGGAGAAAAGAGCACACTGCCATTTGGGGGCGTGTTCTGAAACGCCATCCGAAGGGAATGATAAGCCTAGAAGAACCATTCACTCAATATGGCTCCATGGGGTCTGCTCCCCTGTTGGCTCCATGGGGTCTGCTCCCCTGTTGGCTCCATGGGGTCTGCTCCCCTGTGATTCCAGCATTCTGGAGGCTGAGGCAAGAAGACTGTGAATTGGAGGCCCGCCCGGGCGATAGGATATAGTTACACCGAGTCTCAAAAACAAAACAAACAAACGAAAAAACCTCAGGGCCGCTTATAAGCTAGGCAAGTATTTTCACATTGACTAACACTGCAAATAAAATTTTTTATTATTTTTTTATTCAATTGTGTGTGTGCGTGTGTGTGTGTGTGTGTATGTGTGTGTGTGTGTGTGTGTGTGTAGAACCACGGACAAATTCGGGAACCACCATGGACGCCTCCACCTCCTCCTTGTTTACTCTGCCTCGGGATTCACAGGCTCCGCCCTACCAGGACCAGAAGCGCAGGCCGCCCCCGCTTCCACCCAGCGTCTATACGTGGGGTCTAGGATCCGAACTCAGGACCTTCCGCCTGCAAGGCAGAGGCTTAGCCCCTGAGCCACCTCTCCAGCCCCCTGCAGCCCTAATCTTAATTGATAAGTTTCCACAACCTCTAAAGTTTTCATGAAAGAGGTCAAAGGTGACTACTGCGAAAGGATACCACATCTGAGACATGGAGCGTGGGTACATGCGTGTCTGGGTGCACGTGTGCCCAGCATGCGTGTGAAGAAGCACCCGCATGACAGAGGTGCACTGCCAGGACAGACTTTTTGTGGGTTCTGGGATCTCCATTCAGGGCCTCCCATGCAGTGAGCCACGCCCCGGGCCCACTGGTCATCTTTTATAGGTTCTTTTTTTCCTACATTTTTAAAGCAAGTATGCCTGCCTATCTTTTAAAATGTGTAAGTTAGTAATGAAGCTGACAAGTACTTCGGACAGAAGCCATGCTAACCAGCTCTCAGGTGCGCATCGTCTTTGGATTCTAGAGGTTTCCACGCGTAAATAAATCTCCCAGGCGTAGTGATTGATGGATGCAGCGAGGCCCAGTGAAAGCTTGGAAGCTTCTGGATCATATCCTGTATGACATCAGAGGATCCTTCCAAAGAAGTCGACTTACTGAGATTTTCTTTTCACAGGAAGAAGAAAAGAGTTAGCGAAACCTTCCCTAAGACTGGAAGGCCTAAGACCTTCCCCTCTCAGCTTTGGAAGGCAACCCATGTGCTCAAAACATTCTGGGAAAAGATGTGAGGCTTCTCTTAAGATCCAGTTGGGTCACACAGCAAACATCTGTCCCTAAAATTAATATAGGCTAAGCACCCCGAACCTGAAAATCCAAAAGGCTCCAAAATCAGTCTGTCTGTGGATCACCACAAAGGCATGCTGGGAAATTCCACACCCAATCTCATAGGATGGGTCACAGGTCAAAACTCAGAAGCTCCTGAGAAACTATGATCTCTGTGCACCAGGTACACAGGAGCAGGAAGGAATCTATCTCATGCTTTGATTTCAAGCCCATCCCTACTCCTGATGGATATTAATTTCAGAGAGAGAGAGAGAGAGAAGAGAGAGTGGAAGAGGAGAGGGAGAGAGACGGGGGAGAGAAGAGAGAAGGAGAGAAGGAGAGAAGAGGAAAGAGTAATAAGAAATAAAGAGAGAAGAAGGGAGAAAAGAGACAAGAAGAGAGAAAAAACAGAGAAAGAGGGAGAGAGAAAGAGAAAGAGAGAGAGAGAAGGAAAGAGAGAAGGAAAAAGAAGAAAAAGACCCTGGGACTGGGACAAAGCTCAGTGGTCCCATATTTGCCAGCATGCAAGACCTTGAGGAAAGAAAACACTCTCATCTCAAACATTCCAGACAAATAATGTCACTGCTCTGGACTCCACCCCGAATAATAGTAATAATAATAGTAATAATAATAATAATAATTCTGACAAAGGACTCTAAACCCCATCCTCCCACTCCTCATTATTAGCTTCACAGTTCCTATCTATCATCTATCTGTCTGTCTGTCTATCCATCTATCTATCTGTCTATCCATCGTCTGTCTGTCTGAGTGCCTGCCTATCTATCTATCTATCTATCTATCTATCTATCTATCTATCTATCTACCTCTAATCTATCTATTATCATCTGTCTGTCTGTATGTCTATCATCTATCTATCTATGTATCTATCTATCTATCTGTCTGTCTGTCTGTCTGTCCCTCTGTCTATCTGTCTATCTTTTTGGGGATGGAGCCCACAGCTTCACACTAGGAGTCGAGGACTCTCCCCTGACCTATAACCTCATCCCTATATCTTGGCTTTTGACAAGACATCTGTTTTCTCACCCCAGACTGGGCAAACAACACTCACCATGTTGCCTTTACATTGAATTACCAAAACCTCACCTAGAACCAAGAGGGACTTCTGACTAGAGAGTTCCTGTCACTTGTGTTTGGGGTATTTTCTACTTTTGGGGTGTATATTCTCACCTATTCCAGCTGCATTTCTCCCTACATCTGAATTTTCCTGAAGGAAGAACATTGTCCTGAAGTGGTGTGAAGCGGAGTTCTACAAAGCAGAGGGCCCAATATTTATGGTGTCCTGGGCGACTCTTATATATTCTAATGAAGGCCCCAAGTTCAAGGCCAGTCTTGGGTCTCATGGAAAAACCTTGTCTCTGAACCCAAACAGAAATGCCAGGTGTAGTGAGGCCCATAACCTTATTCGAGAGACCAAGAGCTGAGGCAGGAGGATTTTTGTGAGCTCACGCTAGCCTGGGCTATAGAGCAAGAACCTGTCAAAGGAAAAAAAAAAAAAAAAAGCAAACCACAATGGAGGTAAAAATTTAAAAACTAAAGTCTTGGTTCACATTCAGGGTCGGCAAGAAAGAAGTGGCGCTCTGGTACACGGTACTGAAGAGGAAGCCACGTGCTCAGGGGGCGGGGACCAGAGGCTGAGAATTGGCTGCATCCCATGTGACGAGGCGTCTCAACACCAAGGGGAAACCATCCAACTTGGAAAGGACAGTCGAAGACATTTGCTTGGGAACTGGAGTTGACTTATGGAGACCCCGAGACTTGAGGACACACAGAAGCTCCCCTCCCTGAGCCACAGACTGGCTGAGCGTTCCGCTCCCTGGTGCCTGCCACGGGTAACAGTGGGATTAGCAATGAAATCCTCTAAGAGAGGGCGTGGGGACCTTCTTCCCCACTGAGCAAATGAGGGAGACCCAGATGTCTGAGTGGCTGAGTGAGGAGGCTGAGCTTGGTAACGCCCCTTCCCCCCCACCAGACTGTGGGTGGCCTCGGCTTCTGCAACCAGGGGTCTCCCACCAACTTCCATTCCCCAAGACACAGGCTCAGGCCAGCCACGGCCCTTCATCTTTTGTGGAAAAGAACCGAGCATGGTGCTTGTAATTCTGTAATTCTACCACTTCCTATTCGGAGCGCTGAAGCCAAGGATTGGAAATTTCAGCCTGTCTCCAAAACACATACATGTGCATGCATGTGTGCATGCATGCATACATATATACATACATCGTTTATCCCAAAGTAACATCCTTATCTTTTTTCTGGATCTTAGAATGTAATCTGTATTGCTGTAGCATAAATAAACACTGTGCCTCAGTACAGATGACAAAATTTCTTGAAGACAGGACTACATAGTAAAATTTCCCAGAGGCTGAGCCTTTAAGGGATTCCATCGATTATACATCAGCTTCATTGCACCTACAAGGTATCTTTTCTAGCTTTGTTTTCTAATTCTATTTTTTTTTCTTTGAGACAGGGTCTCATGTAGCTCAGGAGGCTCCTGCTGTCAGGAGGCAGGGGAGGATGACTCCGGATTCTTCTGCCTCCCAGGACAGGCCCATGGAGAGCTGGGGAAGGAACCTGAGCTTTGCCATACTAAGCGGGCACTGTGCCAACTGAGCTACATACCTAGCCCTTTCAATAATTATTTTTTTTAATTCTGGGGATGGAACCAAGGACTTGGCTAAGGAAGTTCTCATCCACTAAGATCTAAAATCCCTAAGACTTAAAAAAAAAGTGACATATCACGACCAGAGGAACTTAAGAGATACACTCTTACCTTTTCACGACCACAGGGAAATGACATGGCTAGAGGAGACCGGCTCAGACATTTTGCAAACTTCTTATTGGGAAAGTTAGTTTTGTTTGCCTCATTTGATAGTGAATTGTAGCTGGGGCACTTCACATTTGGTAGTAAAAGTTTTGGTTCTCTGCAGAAGAGCGTTTGCGTAGCATGGCCCATGTCTTGGGTTCAAGCCCAGCCATCACATACTAAAACCAAACATGGTTCACTAGCAATCAATTTCTTCCCTGTATGCACTTGAGGGTCACTACCACGGATCTGACACAGGCCAGGCTCTGGGACCCCCAGCTTGACCTACACTTGAGGAGTCATAATTTAAAATGACCAGACAATTTCAAGTGAAGTTCATAGTACTGTAGTATAGCTTTATGTGGTTAACAGATGTGTAAATGACAATACGTGTTGGTGTCAACAAACTGGAGTTTCTAATATCAGAAGTACAAAAATATTGCAGGATCCACTGTGCTTTCTATTTTTAATTACCTAATACATTATGTTCTTTTCCCAAATCAAAGATTGACCATATATTAGAGGTGACTGGTGATTTCCAGAAATCCTAACATCTTAGGCTAAGGTGAGAGGATTTGAGGCCACCCTGGGGTACACTCCTGCTTGAATGAAAAGAAAAAAAAAAGATGGATGATGAAATTTTATCTCTAAAAATAATCCAGAATGTTAACATTTTAAAAGTCACCTGTCAATTATGTTATTTTAATTTCAAGTGCCTCTGCTTAAAGGATGCATACACATACACCTCTATTTATATTTGGTGCATACATGTACACGTCCTTATTCACATGTTAATGCATGCACACATCTGTATTCCCATACTGATGCATACATACACACCTGTATTCACACGTTAATGCATACGTATACATGTGTCTGTGATCACATGTTGCTGCACACACGTGTCTGCATTCACATGTTGCTACATACATACACAAGTCTGTATTTACAGGTTGATGGATAATACGCACGTGTCTGTGACATCGGGTGCAGATATCTAGTTCATTCAGGTCTGAAAAATGCCAATCAAGAGGAAGAGAATGGCAAACAGTGACAGGAGACAAGGAAATTTTGATGCTTAAGAAAGAAAAAGTCGGGACTGGAGAGGTGGCTCAGGGGTTAAGCCTCCGCCTTGTAGGCGGAAGGTCCTGAGTTCGGATCCCAGATCCCACGTATAGATGCCAGGTGGAAGCGGGGGCGGTCTGCGCTTCTGGTCCTGGTAGGGCGGAGTCTGTGAATCCCGGGGCAGAAGGAGGTGGAGGCATCCATGGTGGTTCGCGAATTCGTCTGTGGTTCTACACACACACACACACAGACACACACGCACGCGCACATACACACGCATATGCACACAGTTGAATAAATAATAATAATAATAATAAAAAAAATTAAAAAAAAAAGAAAGAAAAAGTCCTGAGCATCGTCTTCTCCGCCCCAGGAGCCCGGGCACACGTGCCAGCTGAAACCCGGAGGCACACTTGCAAAAAGACTGAAAGCAGTTCTACAAATGTCTGGTTACGGTCTTGTGTCCAGCTCGGCAGAAGGCACACACTAACACCGTGGCTGAGGGAACTGGCCACCACACATTCACGGGACGGCTGAGGGAGGGACGATCCCTAATTGCCAGACCATGTCTGGCCAGGTGTACAGAAGGAGGCCAACTGTGTCCACCAGTTCCCCTCCATTTTATTGGCATCTCCAGGGATGAGTCCCGCCCACCATGGGCTGGGCCTTCCCCATCCACTAGACAATCTCCTGCAGGCTTGCTCAGGGCCTAACTTAACCACTAATTCTTTATAAATGTGCCCAGAGTTTGAACCTGCAACAGTCAAGTTGACACCTGTATTTATCTAGGAAGAGAGGGTAAGACTGGCTGAAGGGAGGTGAGGAGAAAGTAAGGTAAGGAATGAAAGCAGGTAAATTCATTATGTATGAAAACATCAAAGAATAAAGACATCTACTGCAACTGTAAAGTTTCAGTGAGTTCTAAGCACACAACGCTGTCTAGGAAACCTGCTAGAGAAAAAGTCCCTTCATCAGTGTTTCCTACACACGTGATCACAATGCTGTCATGGTCCAGATTGAATGCTGCCAAACTTTGGCCGCTAAGGCAAATCATGCCCGGGGCTTAAGTTGCAAAGCTCCAAGTTCAGAGTCTTTTCAGAGTTTTTAAAATAGCTTATTAAAAAAAAATAAAACGACAACTATAAAGCAGAAAAGGCATGTGACCCACCAATTCTCAGATATTTAAAATCCTAAGCTATTTAATCTCTGCTTTACAAGCTGGTCCATTACTGCAGAAGTCGCTGACCAGAAGTTAATTCTTCAATAACCTAAGAAATATGACAACTTAGACCAGTTCCTAAGAGTCAGGGCAAACCATGGAGAAGGAATCCCTACTCATTATCCCAGGAAATAGTTCCACTAAGTCAAACTGAGCAAAATGACACTGTAAAGTGCTTTACGATATTCTTTACATTGTAATGTGCAAGTGGTTTATGATATCCTCAAGCATAATCTATCTTCACCATCCACAAAGAAAGTCTACAATGCTAGGTTCTACCATTAAACACTGATCTAACAAGAAAAATTGTAGGAGTGAAGCAATATTTCTCATTTCTAACTTTCAACATGAATGCAAATTCCAAAATTAAAAAACAATCAGACAACCATATAATGAAAGGGAAGAAAAAGAAGTCAATGAAACTTACAACTAAAGCAGTTGTGAGTTAAAGTGGATAGATTAAGAGGGTGTTTCCTTTGAAAATATTACTTTCACATTTAATTCTGCATTCACACACTAATCACGGAGAGGCATATCAATTTAGCCACCTCCGTATTATTTAGCTTTTTGATATAGAACATGGCAGAACTTAAAAGCTGACACTTGGGGCTGAAGAGAAGGCTCAGGGGTGACATCTCTGCCTTGAAAGCAGAAAGACCTGAGTTCAGATCCCAGAACCCAGGTACAACGTAAAAACGACTGGCAGAAATCAGAAATAACGGCAGCCTACACTTCTGACCCTGGAAGGTGGGGCCTGGGAAACCCCAAAGGAAAACAAAAGCTAGAGCAATCCAAGATGATTCTAGAAGTCATCCTTAGGCCTCTCCAAGCACATGCAATACCCTTCTATACACAGGCATACTCTCTCTCTCTTCTCTCTCTCTCTCTCTCTCTCTCTCTCTCTCTCTCACTCATATCACCCGCACAAAAAATAAAATAAAATAAAAAAGATGACATTGATTGTAAGGTGGTACGATGATCTCTCTGAACACTATTTAAGGTGACCTATTCTATTATTTCCCCTTGGAAGGTTCAGAGGATAAGGGCTCTCGTGTGTGAGTTCTCATTTTCTCTATGGCTGCAAATACTCCAGTGGGAGATTTCAATAACAGGCTGGAAAAGGCAAAGGCTAAGCTGTGAAAGAGTCTTCAGGACCATGCAGTTTCGGCAGAGTCAGGCAAAATCACTCCCAGCGCGGCTAGGCTGAGCAGCGGTACACCGGGGGCTATGTGTCTGGGTTTAACACACAGAGCCTACATCTCACCCTCAACTGCCACATTCCCACCATGAGATCTGGACTCTTTACTGAAGCCTCAGACCTCAGGCACCTGCTCTTCTCGTATGGGCATAAGGTGGCATTGATAAGCGGCCATATCCTACACCCACCCTACCCAATCAGCTCATACCCACACAACTTGCCAACTTTGTGGATGTGTGTGATGTCCTTTTAAAGTATCCTCTACCTAATTATTTAATTTCTTGGTGAAGGAGATCAAATCCAAAGCCTGACTCACGTCAGGCAAGAAGTCTACTACCGAGCTAGAACCCAGCATTTCGGTCTTATTTTGCGTTTGAGACAAGACTATACTGAGAGCTGCAAGCTAGGCTGGGACTCACGCTCCTCTCAGATCAGCTTCCCACACTGCCGAGACTCACACTGTGCACCTTGGCCTACTGGGAATTCATCGTGTTACACTAGTTTCAAGATCCTAGCTTCTTTTTCTTTATTTGCCCAGTTCTGTATTTAATAAAAGCAAACACAATTCCAGATGGGTCTACTATGTGCACAATTAGGCAGTGGGTTGGAGCTATAGAGTTAGTGTCATGGATAGAGACTACAGATGGGGCTAGTATCATAGATAGAGAGGGGTTACAGACAGAGGGGTACAGGCAAAGTTAGTATCATAGATAAAAGGGGATACAGAGTTAGTATCATGATCAAGGGGGATACAGACAGAGTTAGTATCCTAGGTAAAGGGTGACAGCTGTGAGCTCCCCATAGACTTACCACCAAGGACAACTTGCCTGTGCTGGGTTATTTGAACCACGCAGAGCATGGTGTCAACCCACACTAATTGACCCGTGGCTGTGGATTTGGGCGTTCTGAACCATAGGCCTTCAGCGCGTCCCCACCACGGGTCACACAGCTCCAACGGGCTGAGACTTGAGTCTGACGGTAGGCTGGTGCTCGAATCCAAAGCCTCGCCTACAGTAGCTTTATTAAAAATCCCATTTGTTCATTTTTAATACTTGAAATGCTATTTTAAAAAATTGTATGCTGTTCTTTTGTGTGTGTGTGCACGTTTATGTGTGTTTGTACATGGAGGTGTGCTAGAGAGTATACAAGAGGGCACTTGTGTGCCTGTGTGTGCCTGTGGAGGCCCAAGGGTGACATCGGGAATCATCCTGGATTGCTCTACCTCCTTATTGCTTTGCTCTGGGGACTCGTAGGCTCTGCCTTCTAGGGCTAGAATCACAAGCCTCTTCCTCCCGCCCAGCATTTCTAAGTGGGATGTGAACTCATGTTCTTTTGCTTATGACGCAAGCTTTATCACCACTAAGCCATCTTGCAAGTCCTAATATTTAAAATTCCTTAAAGTTTCATTTAGAATTAATTTTCTTGGGGCTGGAGAGGTGGCTCAGGGGTTAAGCCTCTGCCTTGCAGGCAGAAGGTCCTGAGTTCGGATCCTAGACCCCATGTATAGACGCCGGGCGGAAGCGGGGGCGGCCTGCGTTTCCGGTCCTGGTAGGGCGGAGCCTGTGAATCTCTGGGCAGAGTAAACGAGGAGGAGGTGGAGGCGTCCATGGTGGTTCCCGAATTCGTCCGTGGTTCTACACACACACACACACACACGCACGCACGCACGCACACACGCACAAATGCATACGCGCACAATTGAATAAATAATAAAAAAAATTTAAAAAAAAGAATTAATTTTCTTTTCCCTTTCTTCCCTTCTTTCCTTCTTTCATTCTGTCTCTTGTGGCTGGTGAATGGAATTGATGGCGTGCTATCTAAGTACAAGCTAGTTTTGAAAATTCAATACTGTTTTTGCAGTGCTTGGGCTATAAGATACAAAACAACTTCTCTCTCTCTCTCTCTCTCTTTCTCTCTCTCTCTGTCTTCCTCTCTCTCTCTCTCTCTTTCTCTCTCTCTCTGTAGCATGCACATTATCAGTGATTAAACCCAAAGTGTTTCACATACCCACTGAGCCCTCTACCACTGACCCCTGAGTTATGCCCTGGTTCTAAATCCTTTTGAATATATAATTTCCTCTTTCAAAGTACTGGGAAAGAATGCTTTATTTTTAGCATAATCCATTAGGAATGGCTACTGTAAGTATATAAATAAAATTATTTTAATATTGAGCTAAAAACTTCAGGGGCCTAGTGTGTTCTGTATTGAATAATGAAATATGTCTTAACCTGTTTTCAGTACACTTTACTGTTCCTTAATGGAAAAGCAGAGAAAATGACTAAGAATCGTATCTAAAACAAAACAAAGCAAAAACCTATGTTTTTAAGTAATTGTGGCCAAAATTAAGATTAGGAATAAAAAGTCAATGGCAACGATAAACTGTCCCCTAAACTCAATATGCCGACTAAACATCAATCTACCACGGGTGTCGTGGTACTTGTACTAAGTGATCGGGTACTGCCCACCACCCAGGCTCCTGAGTTTGAATCTTTAGTTGGCGCTCATGTTTGGATCCCCTTAAGAGGCGGGGCCTTGCTGGAGGAGGGCACAGCACCAGGGCAGCCTTGAGGGTTGGTCCACCAGCCCTGCTTCCTCTCTCCTCTCCCTCTCTACCTGCTTCCTCTCTCCTCTCCCTCTCTACCTGCTTCCTCTCTCCTCTCCCTCTCTACCTGCTTCCTCTCTCCTCTCCCTCTCTACCTGCTTCCTCTCTCCTCTCCCTTTCTACCTCCTGAGGACTTTGGTGACATACTTTCTGCTCCACGATTTCCACCGTAAATGGACTGCATCCTCTTTGGGATCATAAGTCAAATAAATCATCCTTTTTCCCTTAAGCTGAGTACATCGAAGTACTGCTGAGCAGCAAAAGAATAACTGTGCCTATGCAGCAAGCCTCGGACTTGGGGCAATCCTTCTGCCTCTGTCTCCACAGTGCTGGGATGACAGGCAAGAATCCTTATGCTCAGCCATTTTATCCAACTCTTAGCTCTGTGTGTGTGTGTGTGTGTCTGTCTGTCTGTCTGTCTGTCTCCAAGTGGACACTTGAGTGTGCCTGCCTGTGGAGGCCCAAGGTGACATCAACAATCATCTTGAATTGCTCAACCACCTTATTGCTTTGCTCCGGGGAGTCCCAGACTCTATCATGTCGACCCAGCATTTTATGTGGGATCTGGGGATCCGAACACAGGTCCCCTCACTTGCGAGGCGAAGGCTTTTAATCCCTGAGTCATCTCTCCAGCCGCTTATCTAACTTCTTTAAAAGATACTTTTAGCTTAAGGTTCTCAACTGGTTTGGTTTTCAGTTTGAGAATTAGGTAACATCTTAATTCCATAAAATAGAGTTTCCTTGTCCCAACTTTAAACTCACAGTGACTGTACAGTCAATGGCCGGGCCCTGAATAAATGATTACCCTAAGGACTGAAGATTGTCAAGGAGAACGAACTGCTGCCCGTCCATGTGCTTTGGATGCCCATGTCCCTGGGGATGTCAAGAAGCCCAGAACCAGGTCCTGGAAGTCACACTTACATAATGTCCAGGCCACCAGGGCGGTGAGACAGACGTAGTTCTGTTCTCAAGGGAGTTACGCCATCTCTGCTCCTCGTTCTCTGGAGGGCTCAGAGGGAGACACCCCGTCTGTCAAGGATCATTTGATGTGATGCTGCAGGGAGCCCCCAAGATCACCCTCCACCCCTTCCACATGGGAGTGGGAGGGAGAGATGCTCCGACATGCTCAGACCCCTTCCAGCATCTTCTACGGCCACCATGACTTGGCCGCCAAAAGATGGGGCTCTTCTGCCCTTCCTCAGGATTACTGCCCTAATTAGGACATTACCCTTTCACAATTTAATCCCTTTATTTGCCTCAATGCCTTTTTGGGGACTAAGTAGGCTCCACAGTGTGATGCCTGATGATGCTACTAGCTACTAGCGGGGAGCCCGATGCAGCTCGGGCCCCAGCTGCCAGCTTTGAGCACAGCCAGGTGGGCAGTCCAGAGTGCTAATCGGGACAGTGACATCTCTGTCTCCTGTGTGAAACCCGGAGTCAGACTCTCTCCAGCGAGGAGAGAAGCCGAGTTCTCTGGATCTCGCCAACAAACGCCCGGTGCCCTGTTCCTCTGGGCCTTCGGACGCGCTCAGCATCCCAAGGAGTGATCACATATGGGAAGCCAATCGTCCCGGCCACGGAGGGCTCAGTAAATAACCAAAGCAGAGATGAACGCTCAGAGGCAGATGATCTGTAAAGCGACGAGCAGGATTTGTTTTTGTCCGCCATGGTGATTGCGTCTCTACCTAATGTACTGAGAACAAAACGCCGTCGTTCTCTACCGCCCCTCTAAAAAGCTGATTCCCCCATGGCAAGAGAGCTCCATAGAAAGAATTCACATCCATTCGGTGATGTCAGGGAACAGGATTTTCATGAAATGCTTGAAAGAGGAAACTCTAGCCAGCAGGCTGCCTGATGCGCAGTGGGCTCAGAGAACATTTGTTGGCAAGTGGGAAAGGTTTCACAGTGAGAAACCTCTTTCTTTCCTCATCCTAGACAGTACTTGTCCATGCCGCTCCAAATATGAGATTATCTTCATATGGATAGATCTAAAACCATGCAAATCTAAGAAAAACTTACTCACAGTTTGACTTACATATTCTATAACCTTTGGGATTACAACCATGTTAGGTAGTGGCTACTTCAATAAACCAAAGATCTAAGGGTATGATTTTATCACTAAGTTTTGGATTATCAATAAGTAGGTTGAAAATATATATTTTTCCCATTACCCAAAACAATATCTTTACATGTTTTAGTTGCTGTTACTGGTGTTGATGTTGTGTGAGATTAAACCAGTTATGCACATGTTAAACACATGCTGGAATACAAGCCACATTCCTAGTTCCTACACGGTTCTTTATAATTCATCTTATTCTTAAGTATCATGCCAAGCAGGCATGGGTGCAAAAAATTAACCATATAATAACTGAAGGATTTTTGTGGAAAAACAAAAGCAAAGTTAATGAACCATGGTCATGTAACCCAGAAAATATGAAGACACAGCTATTAAGATGTTCAGTGAGTCTTACATTGAATATACTAGATTGGTTTTCTGTACTTCACTTCAAACCAGGAAAGGCTCTAGAAATATTTTCATTTTGTGAGGTGAGAGTTGAGATGTCATAAAAGTTGTAGCATTTTTTTCTGTTAATTTTTTGCCAGTGCTAGATGGATGTTAGAGCCTCAGGCATAAGCACGTGCTTTTTGGGCCCCCACCCAGTGCCCAAAGCTGCACCGTGAGTAAAGGATGGACGAAGCAGCCATGGAGCAGACAATACAAAGCAAGGGGGGCAGAGGGTGTGGCTATGTACTCGCTCACTTGCTTAGCACATGCCCAAGGCCCTGGGTTCCATCCCCAGGATTCAAAACCAAACCAAACAAAAACACAGGCAGAGGTGGTACCCTCTCCCGCTAGCGAAAACATCAATGCAATTAGTTTGAGAAGAATCACATTGCTCATGTGCTCGGGAGGGAAAGTTGTGGTGCTGACCTATTGCGTGCATGAGGGGTTCCGGAATCATCAAAGGGTCAGAGTTGAGCAAATCGCCTCTTTTGTGCCTTCAAAACCAGGATCTCACTTGCTGAAGGGACCACATAAACTGATCCCAGCTATGCCTAACAAGGGGCTGTCAGAGGGCTACTCAGGGTTATGGGTAAATCAGCATCGACAGTGGTTCTCAAGTACAAATATCAAAAGCACCTGGAGGAGGTGAGAGGAGAGATGGCTCAGGGTTAAGACTCTGCCTCTCAGGCGAAAGGCCCGGAGTTTAGATCCTGGAACCCACATAAAAAACGCCAGGTGGAAATGGCCGACTTGCACTTCCCACCATGGTGGGCAGAGTCTGGGAAATCCCAGAGCAAAAAAAAAGGAGGTAGAAGCAACCCAGATGATCCCTGAAGTCATCCTTGGTCCTGTACAGGGACACACAGTGCCCTCTGATACACGCACACACTCACACACACCACGGATTGAATGAATGAATAAATAAATACATAAATAAATAAATCAAAAGGGGTGGTGGTGGTGGTGACTAAAGTCCAACTCCCCCAGCTGACCACTGCCAGAGTTTCTCATTGTGTCCCCCTGGGATGAGGCCCAGGAATCTGCATTGCTGACACATTTCCCAGTGACACTGCCAGCAGTGGCCAGTGCCTTCGCTCACAGTACAGTGCAGGGCCCTGGGTTTTCTCCCCAACTGTCCCCAAGCATCGCCCAGGAAGCTACCGAAAAGGACACGCGCCTCATCCTAGCCAGACCTGAGGTCAGTCAATGGAGAATTTAGGCCCATAGACCCTGATGTCAGTACTTTAAAAACATTATTTTTCAGGCCATTGCAGGGAGCAGACAAGTTTGAGGACCAAGGATACACTGTCAAGTAGACTTTGTGTGTGCATTCTGGCCGAAGGCATGTTTTGAGTCTTGGGGTAGAGCTCAGTGGTAAGATATATCCTCATTAGCATATGCAATGCACACAGACGTAGACATGTGTGTGTGTGTGTGTTTATATATATGTACACGCATATTTGTACATGTAAGTACAAATTGAGTGATACACAAACACACACACACACACATTTAGGCAGAATCACTTCCATGCTGTGGATCCTTAATAAATAATTATTCTTTTCTCCCGTCACGTTCTTCAAAAGTATATCACAAGGGATCAAAAAGAGTGAAATCTAATTTTCTCCTAGAATATACACCTATTGCTTTTTAAATGAGCTGAGTTCTATATGTATATGCATCTTTTAAAGGGGCAGGCACCAACCGCAATCGTAGGCTTCTGCACGCTGCATGAGGAATAAGGACGATATTGTCTGAATGTAGAGATTTGCAAGCACGGGCAATGTACCGCTTACACTATTGGAGGCCTGTGCTCTACACATGAATGCAGCTTCATGGGCAGAATTTACAGGTCATTTGAAATCTGTTCTCTCATAAACGTCGGAAAACATGTGGAACCTCAAGAAAAGAAAGCTAAATGCTAAAACAGTGGATCTCCAGTATGGTCCTTGAGCTTCCAGAATCAGTGTTCCTGAGAGTGTTAGGGGTATAAATTCTCAGCTCCCCCCTCCCCTGACCCAATGGGCTCCAGGGGATGCTTAGCATGGTCTTGAGTTGGAGAATCCCTGTGTCTCGGAGAAGAGCTAAAGGGGTGAAAAACAATCTTCGCCGAGTGTGCGTTGGCTCAGCGCTTAGGATGCACAAGAAATAGCTGTGTTCTGCCTCTCCTTCCGCACTTACTGTGTCCAATGAGTTCACTACTAAAGGTGCAGTTGTGGGAAGTGCACTTCGGAGAAGCGTCACACGAGGCATCTCCACTGTCAATGTGTTTCTCTTTTCTATCCACGATGCATCGCATCCCAAGAAAGGATGGGAAGGAATAGGAAGAAGGGAAAAGGAGAACCACAAGGTGGGGGGGGGGCTGTCTGGGCGCGCTCAGGCGGCTCTTACCTTGGATGGTCCTCTTGAAGAACGCCTTGCAGGCCTCGCAGGACGCCACCCCGTAGTGGTACCCAGAGGCGATGTCGCCGCACACCAGGCACAGTCTCTTGGGCATGGAGTTGAGCATGTATTCACACTTCGTCTGCGGGTCCTCCACGATGGTGCTGGAGCAGTCGTCGTACAGTTTCCGGACGGGCCCGCTGCCTCCCAGGATGGGAGCCGAGGGGTAGAGGGGCGGAGAGTCGAGCCCGTTCTGGTGGCCATTCATGGTTGAGCTGTAGCTCCCGCTGGCGTCCGAAGAGCCGCCCGGGCTGTGGTGATTGACGCTGTCCGTCAGGGAGGCTGGGCTGGAGGGTTCCGTCTTGATGAAGGAGGAGCAGCTGGAATCAATGTGCCGATCTTTGTTTGACATTCTGCAGAGAAGCCTGGAGTGGAGGGAGACACAGAGGAGAGAGGGAGAGAGAGAGAGAGAGAGAGAGAGGGAAACAACGTCAAACACACGCCATCAGCAGAGGTGCACAGCAAGTCACGGCGGCAAAGCCAAGGCAGGCAATGGACCGGCGAAAGCAATGGGGAAGGAAGAGGAGAATTTGTATGTTACAGACACAGCCCTTCCAGAGCGTTTCCTAGGGACCTGGGACGCCACATCCTTCATCCGCCAGTCAATATCTCTTGTTCTACAAGAGGGTAATCAGCATAAGGGCGACAGGGTTACGTCAGCGCACCCAGACAGGCCGTAAACAAAAGCTCGAAAGAGTCCAGTTGCTTTTATTTTACCTTTCTCCGGGAGAAACACGGCCATCAAGAAACTGGATCTCTACTTTCTAAATTTGCCAGGGGAAACACAGTGATTCGCACAGTCCTCACCGTCCCTTAGACTGCATTGGACGCCCCTGTCTCCCTGCCACAAGCTCCCTCCAGCTTCGCCTCATCATGAGCAGAATCGAACTTTAATTTTCAAGTCCAAACAGACAACTCAGCTCCAGGATGAAGGTCGCCTGCCTTCCCCAAGCATGATGAGACCTTTGATTGACCTCCTGAAATACACGGGTCCATTTCAGAGACATTTCAGCAGTACATAAAGGCACTGGCTAGGGAACTTTAGCCAATACCAGAGGATCACCAATTCTGATAAGTAAACACACATGTACGTGCGCACATGTGAATGCACGCAAGTGTGAATGTGGATTTTGTATGGGTGTGTGCATGCATGCTGAATGTGGGTTTTTACGTGTATTCTCATGTGTGTGAATGCTTGTATGTGTGCATGTGGGCTTGTGTGAGCTCATCGTGAACGTGGGCTTTATGTGAGCACATGTGTGCGTCTTTGTGTGTGGGCCCATGGAGGTGCATGACCATGTGCACGTGACTTGCTACTATCTAAGAGATGATACTTTAAATCCATCTAAACTTAGCTACATCTGCAATTCAGAAAATTAAGCACTTCACATTTGCAGTGTAGGAAGGTATCTAATTTGGAAAAGCAAAGATGAGATTCCTAAAGACCTCTCCCTGCTCCCTGTTTTTAAAATCCTACGTCCTGTATGATACTGCAGCAAAGTCTATAACCCAACAAACTGCTTCTCCAACCTACAAGAAAACATATCAACACCCATCTTTCTTTACTGGCCCCATCAGGCGTTGGATGGCTGGAAAGGTAATTAGATGCAAAGAAATAATTGCTCCTCTGGCTTTTCTGCTTAACCATAGTGCAAAACCTCTTAGCCAAACCTCTGAAGGGCCTATGGAACCAATACGAGGAGGTGACAGTTGAAAAAGGGACTTAGATAATTGCTTCTCAGTGAAGAGTTGATTTACGAGGAACCCACTGGGCAATGGTCATTCTCTAGAATTTGGGGGAGTCGGCACAGTAGAATCAAATGGATGCAATTATCGCTTCCACTATAAATCTAATGATATTTCATCACTATACAAACTTCGAGCTCTCCTCCACATCTCCCTTCCCCCACTGTTCCAAACCCTTCAGAAGGGAGGATATTATGGGATGGGCCTCTCAGGACCATCCACCCAACTCTTCCCGGTCAGCCAGTCTGGAGAACAAATCACAAAGACAAGAATTTGCCTCTTCCCACAATGCACTGCATTTGGGGAACTGCTCAGCTCAGTGAAGGGACGGGGTGTCACGATGCACCGACAACTTGAAGGAAGAAGCGAGCCACCCAACGGCTCCCAGCTTTCGCCCGCCCACCGCATCATTCCTTCATGGAGATCTAGGGAAAGGGAACAAAAACCCCTCTCCAGGTTGGAGGACGAGGCCCCTCCCTTCCACATCTGCTGGTCCTATCCAGTGTTAATGAACGTGGTAATTAACAGATCACTCTCCTGGTCTCCCTGTTTGTGCCCTGGTTTGAAAGTCGAGGTTTGAAAGAAAGTGGTCGGCGCTGACTTAGAGTGGCCCTGCGAATTCCTTTTAATTTACAGCTCTTCTACCACTTCACTTATTGCCTTATAATTACCAGACTGCTCGCACATACATTATGATCTTAGACTACAGTTAGAAGTTATTAGGCTACTAAACCATGGAAGCTCCCCACTCCTCCCTGGCAGGAAATTGCTCGAGGCTATGACAATTAACTCTTTCACTGTGAGCCTGCAAACTCTGTCTTTTCTTAATCCCAAGGCCCCAGAGGGATGTCGCTTTGAAACACTGCATCTCGCACAGGCGCACACCCTCCCTCTGTAACCTCGATGGTTACTTTCATCTTAGTTTTCCTCCTAGTTGCAGATGGCTGATTCAAGAAACAAGGCCAGAAATGACCACCCTGTTCATGGAACGGCTATTTGCTTAGACAAAACATGTGTAGGGACCAAAGATTTGTTGCTCAGGTCCCTGCAACATGGAGGTCTCTACCAGCCAGACATCTCCTCCGAGATCTCAGTTTGTAATTTTATATTAATCTGGACACCAGCTGAGAGATAAGGCTTCCAAGGAAGTCTGTGGAACTGGGTGGAATCTTCCAAATGAGACTGTGTTAGTTGCAAGCGAAGGCAACTGATTTATGTAGTGAGCTATAAGCGGGTCTTGTCTGCCGTAACATCATCCTTAATGAACAACTTTCACCCAGTAAAAATATTGATAAGGTCATCATTTATCAAGTATCTATGATGTGCCAGGCACTGAGCTGAGCGGGTCACAAATATCACAGCACTGAATAGACAAGACACCACTGTGCGGGGAGTGGGGGGAGAAGAGTAGGAAGCTACACCTCAGATGTTCTGAAGTGAACCAAGGGTCATGCACCAAGGATTTGAACTTATGCCTAACTCTGAAGTCCAGAGCAGGAACATTTGGAAGCCACCCACAGAGGTCTCAAGTACTCATGTTTGTTTGCTTGCTTGCTTGTTTGCCATTTATTTGTTTGAATGGCATTCTTTTTTTTTTAATAGCTGAGCCAGACCTGGGGACACACACCTGTCATTCTATCTATTGCCAAGGTTCAGGTGGGAGAATCAGAAGTTTAAGACTCTCTTGGGCGAGCAATGAAGCGTGTGGTCAAATAAGCATCAGGAGGCAGCTCAGCTAGTAAGACTGCGAGCAAGTGTCAGGAGATCAATCCCAGAACCCACGTTGAAAAAAAAAATAGAAAGGAAGTTAGGCATGGTGACCCTCGGGCTTGTATTTCAGGGCTGGAAAGACAGGCAGATTGGTGACACTCCTAAGTACTTGGTGAGTTTCAGACCAGTGAGAGAAACTGTCAAATTTTTTTTAAAAAATCACAGTGGATGACATCTGTAGGATATCAAACCAATATGCACATGTTCCTGCAAACACATGAGCATACAAATAGCCATGCATGCATGTTCCTGCAAACATATGAACATGCATACACACATGCACATAAGCACACATGCATATGTACACATGCTCCTGCAAGCACGTGAATATGCACAAACATGTGCACATGTTCCTGAAAGTATATGAACATGCACAAAAATGGATGCATATGCACACACATGTACACATGCCCACACACAATGCAGACATACTTCTGCAAACACATAAACATGCACACACATGTACACATGTTCCTACAAACCCATGAACATACACACGTATACATGCACATGCACACACATGCAGGCATGCTCCTGAAAACACATGAACATGCATACACATATATATAACACATATGCTCCTGAAAAGTCATGAACATGCACATGCATACACAAATGCACCAAAACCCACACACAGAAGCACACACATACACAATTACAGAATGAAAACAAACTAAATGGTTGTGATCAATCAGCGCTCAGACACTTGGCTAGCAGGCCTGTGGCCCTGAGTTCAATCCCAGTCGCCCACCCACAATTGCAAAGGGGATAGAAAGGCCACTCCCTCTTGCTCCGCCCCACCCTGGCTGCTGGTCTACCCCATAGCATGGCCTCTGCAAGGTTTGGAAAGAAGAGCAAACAGATTCTCTGACAGAACCCAGTTGTCTCCTACTTGCTACTTAGGTCATTACACTGAACACGTCCTAGATGCCATTACATTATAACCTAAAACCACAGCGAGTCTTAATTCTCTTGCTCTCTTGTCTCTGAAATTCTACAGCTCTATTATTCAAGCCTGAAATATTCACAACTATCTATAAATTCAATTGTCAGCTGGTGGGTTTTATTCTAGACTTCACTTCAATCTAAAATTAGAGACACTAAAATTCACATTAAGTCTAAGAGGAATGCAGTGAATAGGACTTTATTTCAAAAGAACACCTTTTTGTCAGAAAGAGCCATTTCCAAGATGATGGCTTTATCTGTAGCCGAAGAGAATAAGCCCAATTCACATTGTGCTGTTAATGCAGAAATTTTAGGTCACATTGGATTAATAAAAAAATCTAAATTTAGTTAAGAATTATGAATAGAAATAACATGTGTCAAAATGTGGAGGAAATATTTATTTTAAAACCTCAGTACAGATTACGTTTATTTTATTATTTTAGGGGAGTGATGCAGGGACCAGGAGCAAGACAGATGCTTTCTGAAAACTCGGGGATGAATCCAGAGGGAACCTGGAGGGAAGTATGTCGAGATCAACAGTCAGGAGCCTAGCTGCAGCGGCACCAAGTCCAGGACATGATCCTCAGAGCCGCTGGCTTTTAAAGTGAAAGGAACACCTTTTTCACGTATAAAACTAAATTCAAAGACTTTAACAACCTCTTTGACATTTCAGTACTTTAACAGGCAGTTTCAGTACAGCAAAGTCACAGTCTCCACAATTCTTGCAATGTCTCTTTAGCATGGTGGCTGGTTTCCTGGGCTAACCCGGGGCCTGAAAATGGGAAGCTTCGTTTCTGGTGGGAGATATCCAAGATCAGACAAAGCACACTTCTTAGTCCACGGGCCATGTGAGATTGTGGTTTGTGCACAGAGACACATGAGGGCTCAACAGAGCAGAAAGAACTCAGGGTGTCTGAGCTGTTATTCACTTTATAGTCTAGTCAGCAAGGGAGTTGCTCCCAGGGATCCTCCCTAGCTGCAGGCAGGGCTGTGCAGCAGAAGGAAGTGCCTGAGCCCAAAGTTCAGTGCTTGTGTCCGCATCCAGTGGCCACATTGCAGAGAAAGGACGGAAGCTCCTGGCGACCACTTGTTCATTAAACACTAGAATGAAAATAGTACTTCATAGCGGGGTGCATTTCAGCTACGTTTCCATAGCAGGGTGCATTTCAGCTACATTTTTACACTCATCTACTTGTCCCATGTCCGGGCAAGTGTGTGTGAGCTGTGTATGTGTATGAATGCATCTATGCATTTGTGCATTATGAGGGCATGTGTGTACGTGTGCATATATGCGAGCACATCTGTGTATGCATGTGAGAACAAGTGTGTACATGTTAAGTGCATGTGTACACATGTGAGCACACATGTGTACACATGTGTAGGTTCCTGTGTGATATATGAGCACATGCACATGCATATATATGCATGCCAGTGCACATATTTGCATTATGTGTACATGTGTGCATGCATTTGTATGCACGTGTGAGCACATGTGCGCATGCTCCAGAGCGTGTGGAAGTCAGAGGACGACTGACAGGCGTGGGTGTGTGCCTCCCTTCCACATGTGCTCCCAGGGATGAACATGGGTCACCAGAGTTGCCCACAGCATCTTTGTCTTCTGAGCTAGATCACCAGCTTGTGTCGTGCATTTTCAACCCTGTCATGAACAGGCCAGGATAACCTAGAATGTGATCTCTCACTTTTGTGCCTCCCTAACATTGGCACGACAAACAAACTTCTTTATTTTAGCAAGCGAATTTTACGTACTTGAATCTATTTCCCATTCCTCTTAAAAGATGGTGAACAGCCTGGAATCCCCCGCAGCTAGGAGACTGAGATGGGAAAATCATGAGCTGGATGGAAGACTGAACTGTGTATAAGACCCTGTCTCAGAAGAGTGTGTAATTCCTACGAGAAACGCATGTGCAGGAAACTCACCGTGCCCCACCCTGACTGCCACTCGACTGGTAGATACGACACTTTTCCTTCACCTGCGTCAGTGGTACCTTTGTGACCAGAGAAGTTTTACCCAAATGTCCATTTTGTTTTCTTCTTTCTGGAAAGTTCCCCAGTATGGTGATAAGTTTCAAGCATTTTAAAGTCTTATTTCCATCGTGTCTGTGTAAGGACGGAAGTGCCAGAGGGGCAGGTTTACAAAGGAGTCACCCATCCCCAGTCAGAAAGGAAAGTAGGAAGCTCCTTCTACCCTCTGTCTGTTCCATGCAGGAAACTCTGGGTGCTTTTCTGCCTTGTGAAATCCCCAGACGAAACAGCTAGATATTTTTAAAAAGAGCAGCACACTTTAGAAACTGCTGTGATTGCCTTTAAACCTTCCTGCGCATGCCCGGGAACCCCGGCTGCAGAGCCAGTGACCCCAGGGGTGCTCCCACCTCAACGAGTTCCCACTTCGGGCTATCTTCACATTGAGCATTTTTCTTCTCCTGCTTCAACTAATTGCACTCTTGTAAAGTGGCAAAATGTGAATCACTTAGTAACAAAACGGCACCAGCTGCTATTGTCAGAACATGAAGCTGAAGGAAGGGAAGGGACTGAATGAAGTGTCATGTTAGAAATCAACTGTGCAACGTGTGATTTGAGAAAACATGACTGCTTCGCAGAGACAGGGTGTCATTACGGCATCACAGTAATGCAGCGCTTTGACAGCCGCGGCGTCTAACATGCCATCATCGCATTAAGGCACATGGGCTTCGGTGGGGAAGGATGAGAGAGGGTTTTTCTTTTAATAAGAATCTCTTCAGGTCTGCCTGGTTAACCTAATGGAAGAAGATCGCTCCTTGCAAAGGAAAAAGTGTGACTCCAAGCTCTGTGCACAGGGACACACACACAGGGACACACACGCAGGGACTGCAGGGACGCACAGGTGGAATGAAGAGATCTTCCCTGGAGGCCCAGTGCAACTTTGCATGTAACGGAATCGCAGTCATTCGGCCATGCTGTTTCTTGGTTCTTTGAATGAATAACCCATGCAAATGCCAAAAGACGCTTCCAACTTAGCCCGTTCAGCGAAAGAGGACAGCTGTTGACAAAGATGCGCTTAGTTGGTGACAAGCAATGCGGCCACGCTGTATAGTGACAAGGGTCTAAGAATGAACTGGGACCTGTCTGAATGAGAGCTTTCCCAACATAGCAAAGGGCTCCCCACCACACACACACACATACACACACACATACACATGTGCACAAAAATACACACAGTAAAACAAACACGCATGCACACAGACAGGCACACACACATTTACATATACATGAACCTATATATGCACAAAAAGACAAGTGCATGAACACGAACACACACACACACAAACACACACGTATACACACAGAATGCACATAATACACACATATATACAAACATACACACACATGGCAACACACATATATATATACATATACACACATATACAAACATGTATACAAATTCATAAAGAAAAACATATACATAAATATACACACATAAATGCACACATGTGCTTAAATACAAATATATGCACATACATACAAAGACACATATACACACATACTCATGTGAGCACACAGACATCTATACACATGTATACATACACATATAAATACATATTTGCACACATACATACGAGTACACATATATGTGCGTACCTGTGTGAACACACATGTGCGTGCATATACACGTGCACACACAGGAACATGCACATGTACACCCATGCTTATGTACACACAGACTTAGAATACATAAGTAGGGACTTTCAATTCCAGTCCATAGGGCTACTGAAGGATTGACTTGGAACTTCAAATCTAGTGACGAGACTTCCACCAGAACCACATCTGGTTTTATGACACCAGAGTTTGACAGGCTGCTTGCTTTTGTTCTGACACTAACTGATCGACTCCTCTCGTCTTAACATTGGCACACCAGTTCTGGGGACCTCTGATGGCTGGGATGTCTCCCAATATTCTGAGACTCCTGGAACATTCTAGAACATAGAGTGACGCCATCTGAAGCCAAAGTCGACTGGCAAGTGATCACGTTGCACGTGATGGACCAGCGACAGAGGAAAGCGCTCAGCACACCTGCCCTCACAGCAGCTGGGCGGGACAGGGTGGAGACAACAGAGACGCGGCCACCCGAGTCTCACACCTGATGGGCTGACCACCGTGCAGAGTGATCCTGCCACTTTCTCTTTTCTATTCTTGAGGCAGGCTTTCCCGAAGCACAGCCTCACTGTGAACACTCCGTGCAGTCGAGGCTGGCCTTGAGCTCCTGATCCTCCATCCTAACACTGGATGACATGTCGGCTTGTTCCTCCAATGCCTCCAGATGCTTCCACACATACTGACAAGTGATCTCTTATGCTATCTGGTTGACAAGCTTTATAAATAAAGGGAATGAAAAAGTTCCCTGACATCACCAAGCATTACGCACTGAACCCATGGGCAGGTTCTGTGCTTAAGGATTCAATCTGAAGCAGACATGTTCAGTGGTGTAATTTATCCTTAGCTTGTTTCCCTGGACCTATTTCAATCTGGCGGGTGTGGGGGGAGGGGGTTGAGCTTTTCTTGTTTATAGCGCTTGATACAGTAAGCAAGCCACTTGCAAATCAATAAAACTGTTAAATGCATAGTAATGCTAGGTAATTGCATACATGATGTTTTGCATAATTAACTGCCCGAGCTTTTCTTTAATGTAATGGGCACTCGTAGAGAGTCGCCATAAGTCTATAAAATATACACGTTTTATGTGAGCCATGATTCTTCTTCAAACTCCAGCTAATCATCTACGTGGGCTTTGAAGGAGAGCATCGTCTTCCACCGCCAAGTCCGAATCAATTCTTATGACATTACTTTATAACTGACATGATATTTAACTGACGACAGCTATTAGCTATTATACAGATTGCATTCCCTAACTGTAACCGTGGGGTGGGGGTGGGGTCCCATTAGTTGAAACAAACTTCTTCTGCCTTGCAGTCAATACTATCGAGGCGAATTAAGTGTTTTAACAAGCGTGTATATTTGTTCTAAATGCAACTTAATTAACTATGTCCTAGTCACTGCTTAATAGCAGGACACCTGTGGATTTTACAGGAGAAATTCAGCAATTGTCTCTTTAGAAACTCGGGCACAACACAGATTGGAAAACTTTCTATTCCTGGTCTCAGAGAATATTTCTTCTTTTGCACAAGTGAGTCTCTTGGGAAGTTGAAGACCAAAGAGCAAAACCACTTTAGAATAGAGTGCTCTACTGTCAACCCAAGTGGGTAATGAATGTCAAAAGGTAGATAGAGTCACCAACACCAGGGGAGGGCAAAAAAGCTCAAGGCAGTGGGTGGGGTCATTGCTAAAAATCCAATGTTCTTGGAGGGTTTAAAAAAACTGCACAAGATAAATCTCAGAAATGAAACTTATGATATATGCTGAATGTAACATTTATTCGTGCTCTGAGATTTACTATACCACGAGCAGCCTTCCTCTGTAGTCAGCTTTCTAGAAGAAAGAAAGAGTCTCCGACTTCTACAAATCTCCGGTCTTTCAAACAGAAATATGGATCAATAAAGTTTGCGCGTGTTCAGACAATTCTGTCTTCCGGCAGTCACAGTGAATACAGGGAAGAGAAGTCCATACAACGGGGGACTGACAGCTAAATGAAGACCTCCTCATGCCTCTCTGTAGAGAAGAAATAAACAGGACATTCAGCTCACAGAAAGCCTATGAGCTGATCTTTACAAATGACCATTGAATACTGGCGCCTTCCGCTGATGGAGTTCACAAATCAAATCCTGGTCAATGAAAAACTCAGCTTGCAGAATTTCCCTTCCTGTTGTCTTGGCTACGGCGCATCAAGAAGTAAGAATACTATCAGGAACTCCTGTAAAGCTACTGAGATGATAAGATTGATGTCACGCTTTGCTTATTAAGAAAATGTTTTGCAAAAGCAATTATAGTTACTCATAGGAGAGATAGGCCAGTTCACCTGCAGCGGGATTCGGACATCTATTCTGAAGCAGAGCAGACCGCAATGGTGAGAAGATCCGAGGGCTGAGATGCAATCATCGCCCGAAGGCAAAGGTGCTTAAAATGCCCAGGAACATTCCTATGTTCAGGGAAGACCCATGCAGTGCAACTGCAGAGAGGCACTGGACGGCGGCAGCTGGACAGAGGGCTATATTTATACTTTTAAAGGCATAGCTCAGTGGTCACTTCACATCTGGAGGCAAAGGCAACTGGTCTGAGGGTGTGACAGCAGAGTAAGTGAGGTGAGTCTGTGAGTATCACATAGTCTGACTGCAGCAGGATGGAGCTTGAGAAGAGGAGGAAGAAGAGAATGTACCTTTCCTTCTTGACACCCCAAGGAACTCAACGGACTGGGGAAGTCAAATGGCAAACTGAAGGCAGCATAAAGGAACATACATCCACACCTGTAGTTAATGTAGATCATGGAACTGATTAAGGAAATGATTTGTGCTGGGCTCCAATGGATCTTGTGAGTAGAGATGATTCTGCAATTAGACAGCATCCAGGAAGGTCAAGAGAAGCTTTACCCAAAGTAGGGCTAAGGTCACAGGGACTGAATTGCTATCTATCTGTCATGCCCCAGGCGTACACACAAGCAGCAGAGAACAATTTCAAAACTCACTTGTCATTCTAAAAACATGCATGAAAAAGTAAAGAAGAAGGAGGAGGAGGAGGAGGAGGAAGAGGAAGAAGGAGAAGGAGGAAGAAGAAAGAAGGAAGAAGAAAGAAGAAAGAAGAAAAGAAGAAGAAAGCAGACTACAGCCAAGTTTTCTAAGTGTGTTTGGAACCCAACATTCTCAGACCTGGACGGAGAAGGTCATACACTTGGACTCTCTGAGGACCTGCATCATGTGAGGTCACAGCACCATATAGACCCTCAGCTTCCTCCCTTGTAAAATGGCCCATCATCACACTTGAGATTACAGCCTGATACCAAAGCACATCCAGTTACCAGTGTGTGTGCATGTGTGCATGCATGGGAGCGGGGGCTTTCTTATGTGCTTGTGAGCATGTGCCTGCGTGTACATGTGCTTGTATAGTGTATGTCCATGTATGCGGTATGTCTGTGCACATAAGCATGTATGTACATGTATGTGTGTGCATGCATGTACTTGTGCATACATGTGTGGGCATTTGCCTATGGTATGTATGCATATGCATGTATCTCTGAGTCAATGTGTGCATCTGTGTGTGTGTGTGTGCATGCATGCATGTGCATGCGTGTGCATGTGTACCGCAGAGGAAAGAACAATCACAAACAGCTTGCTCTAGCAGCCCATTCAAAGAGGACTCCTTCCCAGGCGATCTAGAAGGACAAACAGATCAGTGATCTACGGTGGCAACGGGGAGTGGGACTCTTGGCTTGCTTCTGACAACAAACGCCTCCCTCTGGCTCATTGTGCCGTTTGGTGGGAGGCGCTTGTAAGGAAGGGCAATTGTGTGCAATCAGGGTTTAAGTGGCTGTTTGTCCCTGTGTGTGATGTCACGCTGGCAGCAAGCGGCAGGGAGCCCCGAGTTGTTCCCACATTTGATTTGACTGCCGGTAGGAAACTGCATCCTACCAACTGCTGGTGGCATCTCAGAGAATCCTCTCTGTATTTCGGGAGCGACCTCCCTCCCCCTTCTGCTTCTTTTTTCTCCATACATTAAGAGCCTGAGTGTCACGTGGATTTCTAAGAGGCAAACCCAGGTCTGACCTCCTGAGCATGTGGGACCCCAAGATTTGCTCACCCTCCTGCCCCTCTTCAGAAGCCCCGCATCTGTTTTTTAATTCTGACCCCTAAGTTGTCCAAAGGTCAACACAGAAGCACACTGGCTGTGTGCATGGGTCAGGCCCTGTACTTGGTGAAGTTTATTTTAGTTGATGGAGATATTTCTGCTATTCACTTTTCTCAGACTTCGGTTAAAATAATTTGCTATTTTTAGTGATTGCTGCTGGCAGCTTTCAATTTTATTTTCTGGATTTGGGAACTTTGCTATGTCACACTAAATTTTTTTCTCCTTAACATAATGATTTTGAGAGGAAGCTGGGGAAAAGAAGTGAGAGAAAGGAGATGGGAGAAGTGAGAGGAGGGGGGGGAGGAGGAGGAAAGGAAGTGAGGGGCAAATAAAATTAAGAGTGAAAATGTCTTAAGAAGTCTGTTGCCTTAGGCTAATCAATTTTTAACAAAACAAAAGAAAAGCTTAAAAATTAATGATTTGGGCCACCAGAATTATCAAGTAGAGTTACTGCCTCTGATAATAACTTCGAACATGACAAGTATTTTGGGAGAAAAAAAAAAGCAAAGGGAAGCACAGGCATGAATTAAAAGTGGGGGGGGATCCCTCAGAGATACTAGGAAAATTCAAGCTAATGAAAAAAGTAATTAACACAAAAGAACTAAAACTGTAATTAAGAAAAATTTTCATTAAGGAGAGGCAGGTGAGTCTAAGCCGCTACACATGCCAAGGTCTGCGGAGAATATAAACTCGGAGGAGGTTTTAGTGAGAGGGGCAGGTAAGCCGTGTCTTTAACCAGATCAAATTCTCGAAATTGGCTGTCAAGACAGGATTGCTGCGATTTATTCCCGTCTATCAAGTGTGGGAAAGGGAGAGACAGAACACGGGCTGGTTGCTTGCGGATGCCATTCGCAGAGAACCTTTAATTTCCACAGTACCATCTGCTACCAAAACTAATTCACATCCTCCTTTAATCTGGTTTAGTTCTATAATACTAATTCTTCCCCAATCTTTATGAACATGAACCCCCCACATCCCCCAAAATGGGCTTGGTTCTTGGTGAGTTTCTGAGAAATTGAATATTACAGGTAAGGTGTTGAGAGTCCAGCGGTATAAGGCTAACATGCTTCCTTCCATGAGAATGCATGTCTAGGGAAGGGAATTGTGTTCAGCCAATGCAGGGACTTCAAATTGTTCATATTTGGGGTGAAAAGAAAACCGCTGGTATGGAAGCAGACCGGACCATGAAAGCAGGGTGCCATAAAGCACAATTGCTATCAAGTTGAGTCACTCTCAAAACTGACTGTAAAAATCACTTTGTCATGGTCTCTACTTGGAGAAAGCCTGAAAATGTTTCTGCCTAGGAAATTCGGAGAGAATGATGTATATATTAAGAATAGAGAAGGTTAGGCAGGAAATAAAAATGGAGAGATGAGAATGAAAAATAGGACATGCGCCTTGAGTTAAAGAGATGAATGGGAGACGCAGGGGGCTCTCCCTGCCTCCGGGTCACGTGACTTTGTCTGCCCAACCCTGGACCCTTGGCCAGTGTCAGCGTGTCTGCCAGCATGGAGTCTGGGGGCTCCAACATTCCCGGAGCTTTCTGCACAGACAGAAGAACGAGCTCTGTCGGGTAAGGCTCAGAGATAATGCATCTTTTTGCTTCCTAAGTCTGTGGACATTTGTGATCTGGAAAGATAGCTGTTCATAAGGCTCCATGGGCAGACAATAAAAAGGAGAAAAGGGCGTGGCTTGAATTTGGAATTGAGGTTTGGAGCCAACAAGCTCACTGCCTACATTGAGCTTTAGAAGAATAAATAGCCAGTTGATCTTTTCTAACTTGGTGTTGAACAGAACACTGCCTGTATTACAGGGTGTTTTGCTCTCGATTTCAGAGAATACTTAAGAAACTGATTTAAAAAGCACACACACACATATGTACATATATATATGTATATGTATATGTATATATATATCAGTCACATTTCCAGCTTAGACCCAACTTCCAGCTAAGGAACTATTAGCAGTTGGTGGCTGGATGATGGGGGGCTGCTTTTCATGGGGAGCACCACCACTATAAACTACCCATTGTCCAGTAGAAGATTTCACATTTATCCGCTTGTGGGCAACACACTTGGACTCAGTTATTTAAAAAAAAAAAAAAAAAAAAAAAAAAAGGAAAAAAGAAAAGGTAGAGAACATGAAATTAGGAGGAACATGTGTTGGGTGAATAATCAAAATACATTGTATGGATGCATGACATTTTCAAAGAACAAATAAAAATGCTATTTAAAATGAAAAGAAAAATAAAAGATAAAAGATTAAATTAAAATTTACATTCGTGTTAGGTGAAAACATATCCTGCAAATTTATTTCTATACCAAAGACTTCAAATAAAATCTGCCACTCAGTCAGATCTTAAAACAAAATATTTTAAAAATTCAAATTAGCTATGTAAAGATACCTTCAGAAGTGACTATTTATTCAGATAATGTCAATTGTAAGCATTAATAAAACGTTTTTTAAAGATATGAGATGTTATGAAAGAAGAAAGTTTTTATAAGATGATAAAAATAAAATAACTTAGAAACAGAAAAATTTGGTTTATACAGACAACGCACAATAGGAGCTGTAGAGATGGCTCAGGGGTTAAGTCTTTGCCTCACAAGTGAAAGGAGCTGAGTTTGAATTATCACATCTCATGTAAAAATGCTGGGCAGAAATGGCAGCAACCTTCACCCCTGCTCTGGAAGGTGGAGCCTGGAAACCCCAGAGTAAATAAGCAATAAGAAGGTAGAGCAAGCCAGGAGGATTCCTGAAGTCATCCTTGGACCTCCACAGGTACACAGGGTGCCCACTTCCACACACACCAATATATGTACACACGCACACCTAGACACGAAAAAAACCCACACATTAATGAACATATTCATTGGAATCTCAAGAGTACACATGAATTATAATCATAAATTGATAACAGATAAATGTTAAACTTGCATCACTCATTAAGGAAGACAGTAATTCTTACAGTCCAAAGTTACCCACAGCAAGTTGGATTATGTTGTCATTACTGTTTCCTTCACAGCTGTGAAAGGAGAGGCTTTTAACCTCTTGACAAACACGGACGAGCCTGAACCGGCTTGGAGAGACAGTGTGGCTGGGGGCAGACACAGCCTAAGACCCCGCAGCATCCCCAGGTGAAACCTTTTGGGAGTTTCTTAGCGAGTGAGACGGATCCGCACCACCTCACATAATCCTGATCGCAGGTGCTTATTGAGACGGAAACTCACGTCTGTGCCAACTGGGTGGGCAGTGTGTCTGCAGCAGGAGACAAGGAAGGTTCCCATCACTGAGGAATAATTGCAGAGGTTGTGACATATGCGTATGTGAATATATAGAGACATACAAACACACACACACAGAGATACACAGATACACGGGTGCGCCACATACACAGACATACAGACATACACACACAGAGGCGTACAGATACACAGGCACTCAGGCACACCATGAGCGTTCACACACACACACACACACACACACACACACACACACACATACACACACACGACTTCCATGCACATAAAGGAGGGCCTTTAGCAGAGGCTAAAGAGAGAAACAATGTAGTTAACAAAGTTAAGTCAAGATTTTCTGCAAAATTCTGTAGAACTAGAAAGCTCAGGGCTGAGGAGCTGGTTGGGTGAGTGAAGCACTTGTGGTGCAGTGGCGAGGACCCAAGGTCAGATCCTCGGAACCTTCGTGGACTCAGAAGTACTGGCGCTGTGCAGGACAGCAAGCCCTGGCGGAGGCAGGGCTGCGAATGAGGGACCCGGATTAAAACAAGGTGGAAGCCGGCGATCACCACATACCTGAGGCGAGCCCATACCTACACTCACTCACACACATGTGCACCTCACACACATGCATGCACACACAGCACACAACACACACATATACATGCATGCACGAGTACACACCACACACATGCATGTGCACAAGCACATACGCACATGCACATGTGTACTGAACACACATATACCATTACATACATGCACACATACACACACACACACACGCACATGTCACCCACAAAAATAAAACAGAAAACTGCACACTTCCAAAGCCGACACCCATGCATGGATCACCCATTCTCTGTGTCTTTGCATGCACACACACAGACACACACAATAATTAAGCAGAACAACTACTGATTCATTTAATGTTTCGCATTCTAAAACATAGCCCTGTTCCTGAGTTGCCAACAGAGTGAAGACATTGCGGGCTCACACCCACACACCAGCACCACGGAGTCTAAATGTCAGAGCACAAATACCTAAAGGAGCGTGTTCTTCATATCATCTGACGATCAAGCGAGTCTCCAAAGCACCTCAGAGATGAAGCATTAAGCCACAAAGCTATTTTTATACCTCCTTGGGTCACAGGGAGCCTGCTCAGAGATTTGATTTAAAGGACGCCAAACCCAAAGGGGAGCCTATTAAGCGTCAGTAGCAAAATAGCCCTAAGATTTTGAATTTGAAGACCTGGGTTTGAGTCCACTCACAGCGACTCCCATTAGGTGGCCGCCACGCTGCATGTTAAGACAGCGCCGGATCTGCTCCAGGGAAGGAGGGAGCCGCCGGGAGCCGAGACGGCATTGCAAACCCTGCATTGAATCCATCGGGGTGTCAGGGAGCACTTTAGGGCACAGGGGAGGACCAGAGACAGGAGACTTTAGGGTGCAGGGGATGGGCACAGAAGGGACCCAGCCCAGGGGGAGGCGCTTCAAGGAATGCCTGAGAAAAGAGCAGTGCACGCAGAAAAGGAAGGAGGGTGCGGTCGTGGCCTGTGAGGAGAGCGAGGGCGTGGTAAGGGTGGGGGCGTGGCCTGTGTGGAGGGTGGGGGCGTGGCCTGCGAGGCTGTGGGCATGGCCTATGAGAATGAGGATGTGGTCTGCATGGGGGAGGGGCATGGCCTATGTGGAGATTGTGGGTGTGGCTTGTGATGGTGTGAGCTTGGCCTTGTGGAGGCTGAGGGTGTGGTCTGTGAGGAGGGTGAGGGCGTGGCCTTGAGGATGTAGGCACGGCCTTGAGGAGAGTGAGGATGTGGTCTGCATGGGGAGGGGCGTGGTCTGTGAGGAGGGTATGGGCGTGGCCTATGTGGAGGCTGTGGGCGTGGCCTTGTGGAGGCTGTGGGCATGGCCTTGTGGAGGGTGAGGGCGTGGCCTGTGTGACTGGTGGGTCCAGGGCACACTTGTCTGTTGGTGGTGAGAAGCCATGCATGGGCTCTCGAGAGAAGGGCATGTTCAAACTAGGGATTGTGTTTTACACACACAGTTTGTGTATCGTGTATGAACATCTTTATATATGTGTGAGCACGAGGGTTCGGGTGTATATTTGCGTGTGTGCATTGAAGTAGAGGTCAGAGGTCAATACTAGGTGTCTCCTCCCTTTAATCAATCTCTACCCCTTTTTTTTTGAAACAAGAATTGGAGCTTGCCAATCTGGCTAAGCTGACCGGTCCGAGGGTCCAAGGGATGAGCTTGCCAGTGTCCCCAGGACTGCTGTTACAGACGTGTCACATGTCTCGGCGTTGGGATTTGAACTCGGGTCCTTAAGGTTGTGTGACAAGCACGTTACTGATTGACCCGTCTCCATGGCTCACTGTGTTTGTTCAGTGCAGTTTCTTCAGCATCAATTCATTTTAGACCAAGAAAGTGATGAATAACAGGTCAGTTGAAGGCCCAGCAGTGAAGCTCGTCTAACAGCTCAGGCATGAGGACATCTTGAAATGAGAAGTGACAATGGAGCAGACGGAAAGGAGACAAGGCTCTGGGCTGAGGGGCAGAGCAGCTCGGTGTGTGTGAGGCCTTGGGCTCTCTCTCTAGCACCACACTCTCAAAGAAAGGTGAATAAATATCACAGGTATCGTCATCAAAAGCAGCTAGCAAACGTCTGGCGCTCCACTAGTAATATGTGGTAATACGCAGAGTAAAACTTTCAGAAAATATCATGTACGTAGGGGAGCATGCATGCATGTATCATGTGTGTTTGCATATATGAAGGTACATGAGCATGTGTGTGTGTGGAGGTCAGGGTGGACGGTAGCAAGTGTTCTCGATCACTCTTCTCACTCCCTGAAACTGGGTTCCGGCTACTCTTCTGTGGTTGTGATAAAATGCTCACAGCGGCTCAGGGCTAGAGTCCTGGATTCCGGATGAGAGCCCTAAATCTGGAAACATATGGTGTAGGCCCGAGGCATGAAGCGGGAGTCCGGCTCATGTAACAGCGGCCATCAGGAGAGCAGAGAGCAAGAACAGAAGAGGAATCGGGGCTGGGGTACCAAGGCTTGAGGGGTACCCCCACAGCCAATGCTTCCTCCAGTCGGAAACCTCCTCCTAAAGTCTCCGTAACCTTCACAGACAGTACCATCATCTGGGCCCCAAGTGGGGAACGCACGAGCCGGCGGGGACCATTCACAGTCACACGTGATCCTGCAACTCCCAATCTAACCCAAACCGTGCCTGCAGGACGGTGTTACTGGGTGGCTTGCTCTGCGGAGCTCAGGGTTCTGCCTTCTGAGGCTGGAATTATGCCCAGCCAGCACCTATGTGGGAGCTGGGGATGTGAACACTCATCCTTGTGCTTATATGGAAAGTGATTTAACCAATGCGTCATTTCCCAACCAGAGAAAGAACGGCTTTTAGATAATGTATCCTATAAAAACAAATGCTGAGAGTCGGAGAAATGGCTCAGGGCTTAAGACTCTGCTTCACAAGTAGAAGGGCCTGAGTTCAGATCCCAGGTCCCATGTAAAAATGCCAGGCTGAAACAGTGGCAGCCTGCACTTCTGGACCTGGTGGGCAGAGTCTGAGAAATCCCAGAAGGTAGCAAAGGAGGTAGAAGCAATCCAGGATGATTTCCAAAGTCACTCTTGGTCCTCCACAGAGACACACAGTACCCTCACACACACACACACACACACACACACACACACACACACACACACAAAATAAAATAAAGTTTAAGGCAATGTTAAGTCATTTCTATAAAACTATAGGACAAAGCATGGTCCTCTATCTGTCAAATAATCAAAAAATAGGGTAGTCGCGACAGGAGAGCCATTATGATGTGTGCTTCACTCTTTAGCGATGGAGGTTGAGCTCCTGATATTTCCTCCACAATTAACTCAAAGTATTGCAATACACCTGCTTGAGCTTCAAAGGAACTGAGATGAGAGTATTAAGCAGTATTATAACACACCGTTAATTCTCTTCGCAAACCTTTCCTACCCCGTGCACACACCGTGCATGCTCAGTACTGTCTTTGAAAGAAAAAGGAACAGTCTTTTCCAAAAAGAAAGCATGGCGAATTTTAGAGATGGTCAAAATCACCATGCTGAAAGTTAGGATGAAATTATGCAAGAAACCAGCAAAGTCTGACCCCTCCCTTGGGATCCATGTGACTAAACGCTTAACACAGATTTACCTACTTCTGAAACCATCCGGCTACATTGATCATCACAGTCACTAAATACAAGGAAACAAGACAATATCATGCTCGTGACACACGCATCTACCTATTATCAGTCCTAGCTGGGGAAGGGGAAAGGGGGCATTTCATGGAGATGCAGTTTTTACCCTTAAAAACCATGAGCCATCAGTCTTCTCTGTGGCCCTGTCCACCTGTCAATCACCGTGGTGTCCTGTCTCAGGAGCGACAGGGTCACACTCCAGAAATCCAAGGCTCTGGGCTGCTTGGTGGAGTTAGTCTGCACACTCTGTGGGATGATAGAAAACGGGGCGGACCCATGTCCTTAACTTTCCTGAAGTCAAGGAAAGAAGACGTCTAGTCTGATCCAGCTCCTGGTCGCTGGCATACAGGAGCTAAGCAGTCGATGCCTACGAATCCCAGCCCTGTGGGTCATGCACCATGACACTCAAACTCCACATCTTCCCTGAGCCAGATGGTGGCTGACTGGACACCCACACAGCATCTCCAACGATGGTCCATGCGCAGGCATGAGCGTGCAGGGGAAGGCACAAGCCGGTGAGGGAATGTCAAATTTGGGGAGGGAAAGAGATGCCAGAAATTGCTACATAGTCTCTGAGACTATGTCATGGTGTCATCCTTGGCCCCCAGGGCCCAGAATCTGTGACCTGGAAACCGAGGCTCACAAGACGTGAAATCTCTTGAGGTCCTTTAGCTCAACACTCTCCCAAAACTCAGCAAGGACTAGTGGCCTCAATAAGACCATTAACTGATGTTGGGACTCTCATGTCCACAGAGCCTCCCAAAGTTGGGGGCTCTGGGATGCGGTCCCACCTGGCACAGAAATAAAGGCCTTCCATTTAAATACCTGAACTGCTGTATCAAATATACCGTCAAATTTAAAACTGTCCATCCATTGAAAGCTCTGCCTCAAGAAAGCAAGGAAGGACAGTGAAGCAAGAATTTGGAATTGGTTCAGGGGACTGAGCTCAGAGGTTTGTCTTCTAGTAGTTTTAACTGAATATGAAAGCCAAAGATTGATGTTTCTTTATATTTATATTTATTGATGTTGCAGGTGATAAGGGCTCGGATGTTGTAAAGATGAGGAAATATAGGAACGGTGTGTTGTATATCACCCGTGGATAATTATTTATCTAAAAAGTTGGCATTCTCAGACTTCCAACACTCAGTGTGGGGAATTCATATATTCAAAGGAGGGATGGTAATAACCTGCCGGCTGGTGGTGATAGATCTGTTTTTAATCCAAATGACCACAGTCTTCAGTCTGCCTGTCACAGAGGGCCAGGGAAAGATGGGATTTCCCTTCCATAACTGTCGAAGGAAAAAAAGAAAAACCCAGACGAGTGATAAGTGGGCCATTGAAATGGACGGATGGACAGGGAGTGGGGCAAGGAACATGGGATAAGTCATTTTTCCCTAACGAATGCCAACGTCACGTGGTAGGGCAGGAAAAGAAATGATGGAGCCATGATTTCTGCCTCTCCCTGTCCAGCCACAGAAGCCGGAGGAGCTTTGCCAAGGTGGGAGATTATTTCTACATTGTTATTTCTCCATACCAACCAAAACTGACTACACACCTACAGTGAGAAGGGAGCTGCACACAGCCCTCGCACTCCTGATTTCTGCTGATCCGGGTCACACCATCCAGCTCAGATGTCTCACTGAATCATCAAGTTAGAGTCTTGGAAGTTGTTGTCTCAAGGGGAGAAGTCTGAGGAACGCAGACTGAAGGTGGACTCCAGCCACTCCGGTTCTGAAGAGCCATGCAATGGCCGTTTTCCACCACATTCAGCAATTTTTACAGTAACAAGATGTTCCCCTGACAAATTAATCACTTTCTAAGCACTTTAAAGGATAAATAAAGTATCTGCACAGGAGGATAAAATCACCTCAAACACTCGGTGCAACTATTCCCGCAGGATATACAACACACACACACACACACACACACAATCATAAATCCCAGACATATATATGGATACATACACTACACACACATATGTAGACATGGGTACACAGACATGACACATATCACATACACATAGACACATACCACATACACACCCATACACACATATGCTACATACATGACACACACGGATACACATACACATGCATATTTACTCACACCTTGAAAATGTAAGTCGGGCTCTCATATCATTGGTCATGAGCTTTCTAGAGCTCCCTGGGCCAAACTCCCACCAGCACCATTTCCGGAATCAGTGCAAAGATAGGAAGCACTGCTAAGCTTCTACAAGAGAGGGGAAACTGAAAACGAGTCAGTCTCTTCAAAAGTTTTACCCACAGGCCAGTCTGCTGGACCCCAACACTTCTTCCTCCAGCTTCCTGCGTGGAGAAAGACACCTTCCATTTCTACCCTTCCTTGTCATGACAAAGGATTTCATCGCCCTGTTCTCAGCCCAACCCAGAAGTCGGGGGAGAAACCAGCAACACGTCTGCGTTTCTAACGTTGCTTTGCTTGCTCCTTGGCTAATTTCAGAAAGTGAAGCCAGCAATTATAAGTAGGGGAGACTGGTAAGAAGCCCCAGGTGCGGGGGAGAGAGGTTTGATCCTCATTGTGACTCACTTCGATGGCAGAATTTGTCGGATGAGTTAAGAAGCTAATTTGGCTTTGAGAAGTGAAATCTCGGTTTCGTACTTCTCCTCCAGTGCTACTAGCAACCCCGTTATTAACAGCAAAGGGGGGATCAGAGTGTGAGGTATTTGTTGAGGGCTCTGTCTTGCCAGGCACTTTTGCTCAATATACTGAGTCAGCACCGTGGAATTTTCTCTTTCTGGATTGTTCAGCCCCAAGGAGTGCATCTTTCTGCCTCAGGTCCCCAAACACAGTGCATTGTTCTTCAGACCTGTACCAAACGTACCCCCAGTCCATCATTCTGATTGACAGGCTACCAGGCCACACAAGATGCTCCCTGGAAGATGGAAACAGAACCACAGAACGGTTTCTCAGCTGCTTGAACTTTCTGTGCAGTTTCTGTTTTCTGTCGACTGTCACCTCTGGCTGGTCCCCTCTGATCCCAGAGTTTCTTTCTCCAAGCGGAAGTGTGGAGTATCGACATGGGACCTGCATCCTGCTGATTCTATCGAAATGCTCCTCAGTAGAAAAGGACCAGGACAGGAGGCCTTCGCACTTAAGTGCCTGCCATTTCATTATGACCTTTATTGGGGGAACCCCCAGCAGAACCTCACGACCCTCTTATACAACCCTAAAATACCCATGATTCATAGGCTAGAGAAATGGCTCAGGGGTGAAGTCTCTATCTTGAAAGCAGAAGGTCCTGAGTCCAGATCCTGGATTCCAGGTGATAATACCAGGCGGAAGCAGCAGCAGCCTGGAAGGTGGAGCCTTGGAAACCCAGAGCAAAGCAAAGAGGAGATGGAACCATCTAAGATGATACCTGAAGTCACCCAGGGTTCTCCACAGGTGCACACAGCACCCTATAATACACACACACACACACACACACACACACACACACACACACGCACGCACGCACGCACGCACGCACATGCACGCACATTCTTTTTGAAGACCCAGGGCCACCACATCCCCTGTGAACCCTGTATGACGAAGTTCCTCATGGGGCACCACGGAGCAGCCATATGGATGCTGCTGTTCCCTATTTAATGCACAGAATTTTAACACAGTATCTGCCACACGAAAGCAGTACGTGGAACGGGGAGCCCACCACCAACACAGCTGATGTGACTCCATGCTCCACGGTAACTTCGAGAAGCACCGAAACGAACTTTATTTTTGAAATGGATAATGGGTTGCATGAAGGCTTTTATTAACACAGACTCATTTTTTTTTTAGTTCTTATGAAATCATTAGTCGTACCAATTTGCCACATAATTACCAAGTCAGCACTCTAAGAAAGCAAGCACTCACACTAATTAATAACCTGCTGGGGAACTCCTTGACGAATGAGAAGCCTGCTCTTTTGCTATTCCTAACAAATATGTAGGCACATGACTTTCTTCAAGAGAAGATGTTTGTGTTTCTAAATAATATCTTCAACAGAAACGACAATCAAATCAAAACGCTGCAGGCATCTTAGTGATATATTCCTGTCTTACAAGACTAAAAAGAAGTGCTAGGAAGAAGAAACCCCAGCAAGCATTCGATGCGCTGGGACTTGCTGATCTATGAAACTCCTATTGTTGCTCCATGGACGTGAGCACAGGCTAGACTCCCTTTGTCAAAGCAAACATGTTCCAATGTGATCTTAAGGCAATACACATTATTATACACACCACAAACATGTGACTCGGCGCAAGCATCCTCACGCAAATTCTTCCAGTCCTGTCCAGATTCACTCAGAGAAATGTAATGGCCTATAATCAGACTACATAAAGAACTAAGCCATGATGTGCAAGGCTTGAATTAAAAAAATTATTTTTAAATGAGTCCTGCAAGTCATGTGGAATACAGAGGAAGTTAAGCAATCAGTGAAAGTCATAAGGGTCCTTGTCATGATGCAGTTTAAGAATGATTACAAATATCTCATGGAAATATATATGTATGTTTTCATTCAATGTGTGTCTGTAGGTATTGTTTAGCCCTGAAGTTGTCAATGAGATACAAGTCAGTTCCCTCGCCTTTTTGCCGATGGAGAGAGATGACCACTGATGCTAAGTGTGATATTCTGCCCCTGGCACAGGTGTGAAGAAGCTGGGATGTCACAGGCAGAAGGACAGACAACACGAAGGAGGAAAACTCAGCATTGCCTGAACCCGTTAGTGACTGCCTGTGACTCGTGTGGACTTACTTATCCTAAGAGGCCTACATTATTTGGTGGCACAAAGTAGTGTTACAGGAAGATGAGATAGGAAATAACTAACTCATTTTGTTGGAAAGAGACTGAGTACACCTCAATTTCCTTGAAGCAAAAAGTATTTGGAAAAATATATAAAAGAGGATTGCTGACTACTATTAGAATCATAAGTGCAAAACATTTTCACAACTACTTTAAGGGGAATAGAAATGTTGCTTATGTACAAAGACACTAGAGTTTTGCTAGCAAGATAAGTGAATAGATAAGTGAGGGACAACTGAACAACAAACACTAACTCATTTCAACCTTCTCTGCAGCTGGAGACAGCGTAGAGCACAATAAATCCATGAATCTAGACTATTCTAGAATGTTAAACATCTCAGGCCTTTCTAGTGTGGGAAACCAGAAGAAAGAATAATAAACCCATTCTTTTCTCATGGCTTTATTATGGCTTTGTCAGTTAAAGTACACACAGATTGGAGACCACCCAGAACAGTACGTATAGATTTGTTATTATTCATTCAAATAATGTAAAAGGAAAGGAGTGATTTTTTTTAATTGTTAGTTTCATTACAAAGTCTCCATTCTCAACGGAAAAGGAAGCCCTCTTGCAAATGACTCTGAGGAAAGACAATCGAAATACATTCTTTAAAATCTGACAGGTGGGCTGACAAAATAGCTCCACAGGTCAAGACAAAAACTTGCTAACCTGGTAGCCTGAGTTCAGTCCGCAGAGCCCAAGTGATGGATGGAGAGAATCAGTTTCCCAAAGCTGTCTTCTGGCCTCCACAGACACAGCACATACCTTCTCTGCTTCTTGAGTTCTCTTTCCCAAGCAGACACTAAATACAATACCTAAAGTCCGAACGCTACCAGTTCTATTCCTAGTACTCAACTTTCATTTATAGCTCATTGACATTTTTATATCAGCTACTCTGCCTGGGTCCCAGGACGACTGCCAAATGGTTGAACCCTCTTGTTGGATGCGAAATGAAGCCAGTCTCTCTCTCAAATCCACTTGGTTTAAGCATTCCACATCTCACATTTACTGCCCTCCACTTCTAATTTTCTAGAAGTACTTCTCTTCTGCATTCCTCATGGTGTGCGTTTGGGGAATTGTGCCCATCTGTGGGGTTTATCTAAACCAAAACTTAGAGTTCCTCACAAATTTCCATCTGAAGACTTTCATTTATAATTTCAGTGCATTGTATTAATGTGTATGTCCAATCAATAGAATATACTAAAATATTTTGAATTGGTAGCATACACACATCGAACTAACATCCTTTGTTTCGAATTATCACATCCAGTAGAAAAATTTCAAATTTCTATGAATTACAATTAAATTGTCAAACATATTATCACCAATCCTCTACCCTCCAATCCATTTTCCAAAGACACACAGTAGCTTTTTTCTGCTCAATCAATTATTTTTTTTAAAAAAAATTACACTTAGTTTCATGCATGCTGAATTTTAGAAGATTCACTATTGGAAGTTGGCCGTATTTTCAGTGCAAAGCAGCCAGAGTGCTGCTACATTGAGATGAAAGTCACAGTGCACCATCTCCTCCATGATCTGTACATCTATGTCTACACGTCAATGCGTGCTTTTAGGCATCAGAAGCTTCCAGAACACGGGGACAAAGGAGGACCAGGTTCCTTCCTTCAGTTCCTTCCCCTCTATTGATTTCTATCCGCTACCTACATAATTCACACCGCCTGAGCTTCAGCCTGAGTGCTCCTCACAAGGGCCTGCTTACCAGGACCTACCGCCGTCAGCAGATGGGCTTGGGATGCGGCAGGTAAGCCAGATGGCAGCGCGCCCCGTCTGAGGCTGCCTGCCTGGTTACGGGCTGCCTTTTCCTTCCAGGTACATTAGAATCATCCGAACGCTGAGCGGCGGGTAGTTCGGGGGATGGGGTGGAAGTGGGGCCCTGGCAAATCCTTTACATGCAGTCCTAGAGGATTCATAAATTACCAGCTGCCCTCTCGCATCTACCCCCATCCCATTACAGACACCCCCACGTGCTGACTGCCTCTCCTGTCAGTGGCTTCAAGACCAAGGGAAAGGTTTGATTTTTTTTCTGGCACCGTGTGTAAAAGAAGGGCACATCTATCTGAAATGGACCATTTCGTCTCCAGACCTAACAGGGATTCAAAGGATGAGGAGGAATCGTCGGAGACTATAGAGAAATGAGTTCATTTCACAAATATTTTGCAAAATTTAGACAAGGAGACTGAGTCTTGGGAGCAGTCAGTGATTAATATATATATATTATATAAGCATGTATAATATGTGTATGTATATTTGTATATATTATATATACACATACTGTACTTTGTACACATGGCATGGAAGAACTCAAACCATATTTTTCATGGTGTTGTGGCGCTGTAGAAAAATACTGGCTAGTCTTAGTTTCATTTTTCATTAAGTCATTTCCAAAAAAATAAAAAATAGAAAGAGTAGCACATGCCTTTGAAAGTTTGTAACACTTTAGCACCATAGCAGCAACAATAAACCAAAAAAAAAGTGTTATGTATCAGTTGCAATTGGAAACTTGTAACGCAGAGAGATCCAGCTAACGTTAACGGGCCTCAAGAACATGTTGGGTAAATTCTAATTGAGTATAAAGCACTTGACAAGAACAGACCCGAGGTTGTTACCAGTCTATCCTGGCAATGGTATGGCGGACCGTGCTTGCCATCTCGCTGTAAATATAGCGACGCCAACATAAATCTTGCTGCCCAGCTTCGCTAATCATCTCATTGTAAACATCTAGGAAGGGCGACGACAGTAACTTTAACGGCCTGAAACAGAAGCATCTGTATCTTGGAAAAATAAATGTACGAATCACCTAAATAAAATGTATCTGGTGAAGACAGACTATCGAGAAAAAAGCTTTGACTTCAATTTTCACATCCTGGAGCAGTAAAATTCTGGGTATTCCTGTAGTTTCGCAGGGATGCTGGATTTTAAAGATGATAGCTGAGAGAGAATCTCAAGATGACTGGCAAGGTTTCCTTCCATGCCTTCCGTAGTCACTGGCTTTGGTTAGAACAAGATTACTAACTCACTCCTTTCCCTCCCACAGCATAAACCTCAAAGCGCATCCCCCTTGTGTTTCCTGAGAAACACAGATAACTTCCTTTCGCCTTTAAAGCACTGTTCACTTTTATGACCCGCCTGCAAAATAAGACAAAAACAACAACAACAAAAAACCCACATGCAAGTCATTTCAAGCACTTGGAGACTTAATGATGTATTTGGAGATCAAATCTTCCAAGACGCCAAAGAAGAACCAGCACAGTATTTATAGCTAAAGGAGCAGCAAAACGCATTGGACGGGGATTGGGAACAGAGCAGCCCTGGCTATGATGCTTGACCCTGCGAAACAGAACAAGATCAACCAGAAGCGCTGCCTTGAACTCAGGACCCTAGCCACACCCTCGCAGTACTCCGGTATCAATGTCCAAATCCTTCTGTTGTTCACAATGCCCAATCTCCCTCAGCTCTACAACGCAAAACTCAGACATCCTCAGTAAAAACTTGAACTTGCTTAAGTCCTGTGTAAAAAATTAAATAACACAATCGAAATTTCTAGGTTCATTTTCTGAAGACTGACACTCACTTAAACTGCTGTACAAAAGTTCTGTTTTAAAATGTCATAGTGACCACTTTAGATTCTTCATGACCTAGAAGTTTTATGCATATGATCTGCATATTTTATAATGTTTTTTTCTTTTTGTATATATTATTTAGGATTTTACATATGTGTTGGCATCACTTTCGTGCACTATTACCCAACCCCAACCTGCATTTTTTTCTCCGCTTCAAACTCTTTTTCCTCACTTACATTCCTCCCGTTCTGTCCTTCCATGTGTATGTGGCTCACTAATCGTAATGATTCTTGGTGATTGTGTGTACCCTTGCCGCTTATCACAGACTCTCAGTGGTAGGACCTGCTCATGCTCGAATGCTCCTGAGCACATGATTAGGAGAAAAAAAAATTCACTTTACACACTGAAGAGTACTGAATGAGGAAAAACTGCAAGAGTATGTTAGCAATCTGCCTTGGTGAGACATGAGAAGTTGCTAGAAGCTTTCTATTGACAGCAGAATATAGGTTCTAAAGAATACAATTCAAAGTCAATTTGAAGTTGATTCTTCCAGACCTGATTGCATCAGCTGTCATTATATTAAGTGCCCCTAACTACTTCATGCTCCCAACCTGGGGAGACTTTAAACCCTAAACAGAAGGAACGGGGGGTCTCAGGAGAAAAGACACTAGAAGGCAGGTGAGGATAAACTAACCTTTTTTAAAAGTAGAAAACTAGGGAATTAAAATGGAACTTTTATAATTGACAGAGCTCATAATAATTTGGATAGTCTTAGTGGATTCAATGTTTAAGATTTCAAGCAATATGGCTTGTAACAGACAACTAGTAAGGAACTCTCAGAAAGAAAAAAAGTAATAAATAATAATAAATGATAAATAAACAAGTAAAAACAAAGGATGAAGGAACAAGTAATTACAATTTAAACCTTGGACATGAAAGACAGTGAAGGTCATGTTAATAATAAGATACTAAGAGAAAATAATTAAAATTTTGTTTCTTGACTTTTAAAATAAAGTATTTTCTTGCTTTTGGAATAAAGTATATGATATTCTTGAGTAGATCAACTTTTTATAGTAACATTTGTTGGAAATATTTTAGTCCCTCAGAAACCTGTTTAATGAGATTATTACATATACATGCAAAAAATATGTACTCGTGCATATCTATGCATGTATGTTTGCATATAATAGTTTTGTACATATGGGTGCATATAAAATAATAGCTTCTTCACATTAACTGCCTTTCAGTTTCCTTATCTTGAACATCCTACTGAATGTGATCAAATGTCAAAGTTTCAAAACACGAGTTAAGCTCCACATAATAAAGGAAACATATTTAGATTTTAGTCTAATGAATACTACATATTAGATTTAGTATAGTGTCAAAAAAGAGACTTTTTTGTATATGTGTGTGCATGTGTGTGTGTCAGAGGGCACCTGGATGTGTGAGACTGTGAAGACCCAAAAGTGACATCAGGAATCATCTTTTTTGCTTGTAAGGCAAAGTCATTAAACCCTGAACTATCTCCCTAGTGCAAAGAAACATACTTTAAAGGCAACTTTTCTCTTTCCTACAACAAAATACCTAACACAATCCTTTCTTTTGTTTGCTAAACTCTTGCTGGGCTCCACCATAATGATAATTCTTTTGTACTAATTTTCTTGCGCATCAGTAGATAGTGAGAGTTTATTTTTTCATTACTGGAGGGAATGTAGAATCTCTAATTGAATTACTTATTTATTTATTTGTGGTTTACCTACACTGCTGAAAATATAAATTAAGTCACCAGATTAAACAGAAAAAATAGTATAATTCATCAATACTATGATTTAGAGATATAAAAATTACCACACCAAGTGATGATCAATTTTTAACTTTTACGCAAAGACAGTGATTTTGCTGCGTTAACCTGTCGCCCTAGTTCAAGATTTAACTAATCTTTGTTTCATGCTTCTTCAAAACAGAAAGTTCTGGAATTATTTTCTCTACGCATCGTGAGCTTGTAGAGCAGAGAGAAAAGGAGTGAAGGCCTGTTCTGGGCCTAAACAGAACCTTCTCCACAGCCCACTGAGCAGTGTTTGGTAAACAAGGAGCAAGCGGGACCACGGTGGCCTGCCTTCCATTGCTGCCGTCTTCTGGGCTGCAAGGCAGGGCTTCTGTTTTTAGTGCACACTTTGTCCAGTGTTAATCCTGTTTTATGTTGCTCACACCTGCTGCTGACTGGCAGTCTGCTGACGGGTGGGGCTCATGCTGCTCAGGAGAAATCCTGCTCATGGAGAAGCTGGACAGAAGCTACCGGTCCAGGGCTGGAAACAAAGCCCAGAACCTCACAATGGAAGAGAACAGATCCCAGGAACTCTGGCCACTCTGTGGCAATAGGATCCCGTACCCCAAGTCTGCCCCCCACAAATAGGACTCCTGGGCCCTAAGTCTGTCCTCCACAATAGGACTCCTGTGCCCCAAGTCTGTCCCCCACAAATAGGACTTCCATGCTCCAAGTCTGCCCTCACAAATAGGTCTCTAGCGCCCAAGTCTGACCCCCACACATGGGATTCCTATGCCTCAAATTGGACTCCCGTGTCCCATCTGCCCCTCACAAACAGGACTCTTATGCCCCATGTCTGCTCCCCATAAATAGGATTCCTGTGTTCCAAGTCTGTCCCCACAAATAAATGTATAGATATCCAATGGCTCTTCTTCCACAGAAAGGGGGAATCCGCCAAGGTATGTAGGTTCTTTATGCCTTTGGTAAAAAGGATGCAAATATGGCAAAAGTAAATGAAACAAAACCTCCTTCTAGTAAGGCATAACACGCTACCCACCATGTATGTCTTTACCAAAAGAAAGTACCTGAAATGACCATGTATAAGATTCCATGGCTACTCTGTGTGTTCACGGAATTTCGCATCCGCAATGAACAGAGAACAGAGAAACATACAATCTGTCACCATGGTGTGCACAGTGTGGCCACAGCAGTAGTACATGTCCTGACTCAGCTTTTCCCACCGCGCCCATGCACCTGAGCTGGGTGTGCCTGACAGCAAACTGCAAAATCAATGATTTCCTTTTTTCTTTTTTTCCTGATCTTAGTGTCAGTGATGCATCAAGCCACAGAGACTGGAGAAAAGCAAAACTCAGAGAAAAAGCCCTCCTGGACAGTGGGATGAGGCAAAAGCAGTCACTCGATCAAGATGCAGCCAACCACGCCCACGCTCCTCCGTGGAGCAGGACGGAAGCTGTCATGGGTGTACCAGAGACACAAAAATTCAGCCAGTCCTGACATGACCCCCAGCTTGAGATGTGCTCTGTGCCACTATGTCCAAGGGTTGTCCCAAGTCTCCCCCCCTTCCCTATAAGGCTAGCTTCCACCCACAGGCGGGCACAGAGGGCTCCTACTCACTGGTCAGTACAGGGCAGCGTGGCCATGACATGATGTCTGCAACATCAAACGTGGGCCGGGATCACTTTAGAACACCCCTTTCCCACTGTGATGTCAGTAAGGCCACACAGGCCCCAGAGACAGCTGGGGAGAACTCCTCTGTGGCCCCCAGAGGAGTGCATGCTCAACAAGGTACAATTTTAACACTTCTCTGGGAACACAGTGATAAGCAGCATATTCAGGTTTTTTAAAAAGCAGCATATTAGGTTTTTTTAAATTAAGAACTGGCAACTTTCTGGCAATTCCTTAGAAATTACTGGCTCTCAGCAATGTTATCATTAGGGGTCACTTCTGTTTCTAGACATGCTGAAGGTACTCTTGCATGTGTGTGCATAGTTTTTGATGTGTGTATGCATGTGAGTGTGCATGTATATATGTATGCACCATGTGCATGTTCGTGCATGTATATGTGCATGCATATACAGTTCTACATGTGTACACATGCATCTGTGTGTGTGCTTGCATGTGTGCGTGTGCATGTGTATATGTGTGAGTGTGTGTTAAGGTGTTTGTCAACAGAGAAAAAAATTGACATTTTCTTAGCAGCAACCGTAATCCCCTAACTGATGCAGATAAATGCTCACTTTCTGCTGTATGCTCAGGATGCTGTACTCGGCCACTGTCTAGTGAGCTAAAGAAGAACAGAACTGCTAAAAATGATGTTACAACAGGCAAGGCAGAGATGAAGACAGAATCCATGTGCCTCCTGGGCTGTGACACAACCCAACAGAAGAAGGGCCCATTGTCATTTCCAATTTGATGAAGGAATATGAACAGTATAGAAATACATTCAATTATTGAGTCAAACCACACAAAACTGCTGATATTTAAGGTCATTTTTTAACCTGCAAAAAATGGCCACTTCCTATGATTCTACCTAATGTAATTAGGACCAATAAACCATAGTTCTTCCATACAATTTCATGATTTCAACTCTGGTGTGTGTGTGTGTGTGTGTGTGTGTGTGTGTGTGTGTGTGTGTGTGTGTGTGTAACACTTAGAAAAACCTCCACTAGTTTGGTAAGGCTCGCTATTAAATTTTCCTATCAAAATGGCAGCACTTTTCTATATGCTAAAACATGAGTCAGGCTGGGGACGTATATAACTCAGTGGCAAAGCTACTTGCTAGTACATTGGGTAGATTCTGCAGGGTAGAATCTTGTCCTTGTGGGCCTTGACAGAAAGAACGGAACGCGGATGTTTTGATTCCTGACGACTCTGTGAGTTTGCTGGGGATGAGAAAAGCACAAGGGCCCCAGCAATCCTGATGGCTCGAGGATCAAATGAAGTTTAGCATGTTGCATGTCACATTGGAGACGTGACAAGCACCTCGGATGGGTGGCGGTAATCGGATGCGCTTGATCAAGGCTCCGGGCTCAACTACCTCCCAGCAGTGCCCCTAAGCATGCCCGCTTGTGTAGAAAGTTAAGACTGCTGGATTTTCATTACACTGGTTTCCCCGGGCAGGAATTTTTATTTCATTCTGAATCTTAAAACCATTCCATTTCCAGCGAAGCATTTTTATGTTTACAAATGACATCTTCATAAGATAAGGGACCCTTTGGGCGACAGTTTAAGAGCATGAAGGAGCCCGCAGGAAGTGTGGAAATTATTTTACACCTATATGGAGCCTGGTTGTTTTTAGTTAAAATTTAATAAACCTTTCACTGATGCCCTTTCTTCCACAGAAAGGCCCCGAGTTGCCAAAAAAAAAAAAAAAAACACAAACTTTCCGATGAAATATATTTTAAGGAACTACTGCTGAACAAAGGGCTATTTAAAGCTGAACGCTTTGTCAATTTATCAGCTTGTGAACACATTCTGTCCCTCAATTCCCAGTGCCGCGGAATGCACGGAGCACCCGTGCCGCGCTTAATCGAAGCCTATTGATTCGAGTGTGTCACCGTGATCTCATTGAAAGTAATCAATAGTAATCCAAAATCAATCCATCTGCTCTTGCACTACCATTTATCAAATCTGAATACGCCAAATTATTTGTAGGCGTCAAATTACAAAGACCAGAAAATGGAGCGTCTGGGAAAGTTAATGGTTCATATTGAAGAGCAAAGCCAGGATCTTTTCTTTTCCTTTGTTTTTTTTTTTTTTTTTTTTTTTTTTTTTTTTTTTTTTTAGAAGCAGAGAGGCGCTTTAAAATGAACTATTACTTAGAGAAATACATTTATCTTTTTATCTGAGCATTCTGTAATTAATCTCATTCTGCTCCTATCTTTTTTTCCTTCCCAGTAGCTGGCTGGTTCAGTGCTACAGTTATAAACTCTCTGGTGCCTGAACTTTAGCCAGTGCATTCCAGCATTTTCCAAGTCGGACCAGCTTAGTTTCAAGCGCCTGTTGGCTGGTGAACAAGGAGACTCGACTGACGTAGGCCATAACCACATCTCGAAACAGCAGAAATGACGGTTCGTAGACCTGGGAGTGGAGATGCTGATTTCTTTGAATTAAGCGTGGCATGGGGGCACCTGCTCATCAAAGACGCTGCTGTGGAAGGCCATGGTCCTTTTTTCCAACATATTCCCCTGCAGTGGGGCCAGAGTAATAAATCCGTCTACTCATTAGGAGCATGCTCCAAAGCACCCCTCCTTATTCAACTTGAATGAGAAAAGTAAGTGGCTGAAGAGTGTCTGAAACATTTACTTTCACTAATGTGAACGTGTTGGCATTTGACTTCACTCGCGATAAGGCAGTACCAGCAGAAGTGATTATTCTTTTTGTATTTAAATCCTATCAGCATTTGGAAAAGCTCTCTCCACCTTATCAGGGATATGAACAGCCCTGTACTGAAAACAGTTTGTGCTGCTCCTCTCTCTCTCTCTCTCTCTCTCTCTCTCTCTCTCTCTCTCTCTCTCTCTCTCTCTCTCAATCTCTCTCTCTCTCCCTCTCTCTCTCTGCCAAGCTGTCTGATAAACACCCAGCTAACTAACTGTATTTACACACAATCAAACAGAAGTTGTCTCCCACACGCACTCCAGCCAGATTCCGGTTTGCTGGGTTTTTTTTTTTATTATTATTCTTTTTCTGCTATGACATTAACAGGAACAGAAATGTCAGCTGAGTATCCCGCATGAACGGCAATCAGGAAAATGCTGTAAAAGGCACTCAGGTAGAAGACACGACACACGGAAACCAAAGGAACGTAAATGGGAAAAAGTTGAAGGCTATCTGTCTGGAATTCATGGGGAAAAGAAGGCGGAAGGTACCTGTGCAAATCTGCTGAATCCCCCCGCCCAAGGCAAGTCAGGGTAAGTGGTCCTTCAGCCAGACAGAGATATGAGAAAAACAAGCTTGCTGGAGACTGAGGGAGGGGACACAGGCTTCACCCCCATAACACAGCACTGTAGAGACAGATCCCACGGTTCCAACACTGAGACAGCAGGCATCAGGCAGCTTGCCCCGGAAGCAGAAGACAAGAGAGAAAGCCAAAATGTCTCACAGGGAGACCACCTCCCAGGACAGGGTCTCCCATCATTAAGTTCCTCGCTCTAGACACAGAAGCTTTTGTTCATCCCAAGGAGAGAAAAGAATGATGATTTGTGCTTCTAACCTCTTGTGACTGTTCTTGGTCTTCAGATTTAATCAACAGGGTTTGTTCCATGTCAGTATGAAAAGAGACGGGTCATCTAGACGGGTACAAATACAGGAGATCTGTTCTCCGCTCCTATTAGAAATAAATAAATAACAGCCTAGTGGGGACGAGAGGCACGCTGTCATTTATGGGCAGTGCTCTGGAGCACGGCAGCCCACAATGACATTTGTGGGGCGACAGAGAAATCTGAAATGTACTTGAACAACTAGGTCACAGGGGATTCCCTGCAAGGAATTCTCTACTTGGACTTGTGCAAAGAAAATGCCCACTCAAGGGGCCGGTGAGATAGCTCAGTGGATAAGGTATCTGCTTACAAACCTGGTGATCTGGGTTCAATTCCTGGAGGGCTGTATGGGAGAATGAGAAAACTGATTTTCAGTTACCAGGCTTCCACTATGTACCATAACATATAAGTTCTTCTCTCTTTCTTAGACGTACAATAAACAAAGAACTTTTTTTTAAAAAAATGTCAATTAGTATTGCTGACTGGGGGACATAGGAAATGATGACCACATGACCACCAGAGGCATGTTTGATGGCCACATCACCTCCCACATGCATAGACCAAGAAGAGGAATCTCCCAGTGTGGAGCTTTCCCACCTGACACACTACACTCCCGTGGCTGATGGAGCGGGGGTCTCACTGGCATCCATGGATCAAAGGGGGACATCTGTCCCTTCACAGGATCCAGCATACTGTCACCCTCTCCTGAGAAAGAGGCACGGTTCTCATTAACCACACGCACCATCTACTTTGCAGATTAGGAACAGTTAGGTCGCAGGTGGAAGGATTCTTCTCTAAACCTGGAGCTTACCTGCTTGGACAGATTAGTAGCTACACACACACACAAAAAAAAATCCTCGGAATCATTTTCCCCTGGGGGAAAAAAAGCTCCACAGTAGCAAGGAACACCTTTGGGCCTGGGAGCAGTGAGTAGGTACTTCGGTTCAAAATTCCAGAGAGCAAAATGCAGACCATTGGAAAAAGCTCACCTTTAAATTCTTCACTCTCCATAGTTTCTCAGTATGTGACATGTTCGCATGATCCCCTATTTTTGCTTGCTCTGATACAATTTTGAATACAAGAATAATGTGCTTCTCCATCCTTTTCTAAGCAAAGAAAAAAATCATTGCTGTATGTCAGCCACCCTGAGAAGTATACATCTTAGGTTGTTTTAAAACACTGTTAAAAGATACACATTTATAACAGGCTTTTTGCTTCAGTTCTCAAAAGTCATTAAAAAAATCTACCCTACCTTTGCAGGGTAGATGAAAAAGGAATTATTATGTCTTGTCAAGATCTCATGTTGATCATGAAAGGGAGAAAAAAGGAATTTAGTGTATTTCTGACTATTTCTTGTGCATATATTCTTAGTTTACTTTTGTGCTATTGCTCTCTTTTTGTATATTGAACAAGCCATACAAATGAAAAGCATCCAATTATTGTTCCTTTTCCAGAAAATGAAACGCACAGCTCAACAAAGAGAGATGTCGGTCATTAAAAGTGATTTTCCCATGTTCTCTCTGATTACCCTCATGTTTCCATGTTCGTCTCATATGTGACACCAGTGAGGTGCTCTACTGCAGAGGGTTTGCTCACGCCACTCTCCTCACCAGGTGTTAGGAAGCTCTCAGCCCTGGTTAGCTACACACCCCTCAGTACTGTCTCGGCTACCTGCATCCGTACACACAGCCGTTTCAAAGCAGTGAACAAGCAACCTTGTTTAACTTATCCCTCCCCTACCTGTCCAATCTGATAGGACACGGGGATTTCTTAGTAGTGCTCCTTTCATGTAGCCTCATCTTAAACAACCCTTTGCAGAAAGGGTACATGATGAAGCGGAGTTTAATTGGCGCGTCAGGGATGTGCCTGGCAGCCCTCGGTGTGCCTAATATTAATTTGTTTTCTTTGGCTATATACATGCTGCCAAAGTACATTACGTGTAAAACGGACAGTTACGGTGATGAAAGGAATGTGTGCCATGCCTTTCACTCAAACCAATCAGAGAAAGCGGAGAGGAAGGTATAAGACAAAACTACTTTTTCTAATTAAAATACAAATTCACTTTTAGCTTTTCTTTTTATTATATGATCTAACCTGCATCTGAGTCCTCAAGAGTTTTACATTTACTATATAATAGATTTCAAATGCCAAAGCCAATTTTTTTAAAACTTAACCTACCTGACAGTTGTGCTATATGGAAGCCAGACATATATTCAGATCTTTGTCAGTATATTGAAATAGGCTTTAAGATGCTAGTCAAATTTTAAGTAACTATGTCTTTTCTTTAAAAAAATTGCTTTTCCATTCATGAGCTAGCTTCCAAATATATGGCATTATTACAAATTAAAATGGCATACCCTTGGAATAACTGAAGAATTTAAAACAAAATATCAAGTTTTCTCCAACCACTTAAAATTTTTTTGGAAATAATAAAGGGGCTAAGTATTCATATATATGATGTATGTATAAGGAACACAGAAACAGTTGGAACCCTTCAGTCCCACAATTTAGAATAAATGACTAGAAAATACATTTGCAAAATACTTATAAATATGATTCAAAAATCTGAGAAAAAGAAACATCCACCAATTTTGGAAAGAAAAAGTGAATAACAGAGATGTATTTGGAAAAAAATCTGAATTCTTTACATAAACTGAGATTCCCTAGATCTTAGAGCACGTAGGTCTCTGACATGAACTGCAAATAAGTAAAAGGCCAGGTGTGTTCTTCAAAGGGGTTAACACTGTTACTTTCCTTCCCAACAGTACGAGCTAGCTCTGAGCCGCTGCCTTGGCATGAAGGAGTGGTTGGCAGGAATTTTCCTTGGACAGAGTAGAAGGATTTAGTGAGGTACTATACAAAGAAATGAAAGTAGGAAATGAACTTAATAGTTTAAAAGTGTGAATTAGAACAAAAATTAGAATATTTGTAAAAGCAATTGGGGTATTTCTTTCTAAAAATCCTCCCTCAGAATTTATCAAAAAATAGAAATCACAGAACTACAGACTTACCTATTCAAATAAAGCTAAATAACTAAAACTGGGGGTGAGCTGCACAGCAATCTAAAACTTACTGAGTTTATACATTTGTGGTTAACAAAAAAGAAAAACACAATCATATTTACTTTAGTGCAGGTCAATGATACTCACATTTTTACATGTATTTAAAAACTATCACGCTCTACATTAAGATGTGTTTGTCCAGCCCAATTGTGTTTTTTAAAAAAGTGTATTTCGAAATATACTGGATGTGGGTCTAACTTTTTAACTTGAACATTTAATATAAGCAATTAATTTCCTATTTTAAGATGTTATTTATGGTAGCCTTCAGAAAACTGAAGGCATGAATAAAAAAATTAAAAATTAAAATCATATACAAATTACATTATTAGGTTAGTGCTTCACCTGTCATTCATTCATATACATATATATATATATGTATTTATATATATATATATGGTAGCTAAATTCAAAGTAAAATTGGAACTGGTAAATTCTATAATACTGATTATTCCAGGTTAAACACTCATGCTTGGAGAATTTAACTGGCAGCTAATGGTTAAAAACAAAATTTGAAGTCTATTTTATTATGCAAAAGTTGGTGAAAATATTAACATACCTATATCATATACATTTGTAATATATACATCCCTTTCCAAATATAATGTGTATTTCATATGCATATCATATATGCACACAACACGTCATGCACATATTCTATTGACTGCCTGCAATTTTAAAGTATCACATGTGCTTACATTGATTGCTAATGGCATAGATAATGTGTACCATGTAGATGTAGCCACAGCACTGATAATCAATGGCAAAACCTAGGAGATGCGGTAAGGACAGCGAGCCGGCGGAGATGCCTGGTCTCACCCCCGCACAATCACACCGCGCGCCTAAGTATGATTGGAGAGGGACAGCCTGAATATCTCACAAGGAAACTACCGAAGTGCAATACATTTCCATCTCCTGCGCTTCAGGACAATGACAATTTAATATGATGCCAGTGGATGTAAAAGAGATAAAACCTCCACAAACTGCGCCAACACAATCAAAGATGTTCTCCAGAGAGCTGGCTGGGGACGGAGCTCATAAGCACTTAGAACAGATCAGCATCGTATTGTTCCTGCCGCCCGAGAGCACAGGCTCTCTGCTGCTATGCATGTAAAGTTGCAAACACACTGCCCTGCTGGCTGAAGGCGGCAAGGTGAGTCTCCAATGTTTATTCCGTATGCACTGCCCTCCGGAAAAACACTGCTACGAACTGTGCCTGGACCCTGAAGCTTCAGGCAGAAGCACGCATGGCCACGTCCCTTACAAAGTCAATATAGAGACAGGAGAAGCCTTTCCCGGCCGAACATCACTTTTCCAAGTAACACAAGGAAACACTGTGTTTGGTCACGAGGCTGAAGCAAACGTTGAGGAATTTCTCACACGTGACAAGGACTTGGGAAGAGGGCATCGTGCCTACCTGCTAAAAGAGCTGTCCACTCTTTGTCTGCAACTCTGGCAAGGAGTAAGGAACTGTGAAAATCTTGTTCAACAGAATCACAGAGAAGTTAGCTGCTCTTTTTGATAAATAGCACTAGGTATCTGAAATTAATTACAGAAGTATGGCCCAGCTAATAAGACGACCCTTATCTTTCTTCAGTACAGGAAGCCAAATGTTTTTGTTCCTGGCTCAATAATTTACAAAAATGCCAACACCTTATTAACTAAAACCACAAACCTGCTTTAAAGACCTCAAAGACAGGTGTTATCATGAATCCTAAGATCTACAATATTTGTACTTTAAATTGATTTCCTCAATCGTCTCCTTTTTAAGCTTTCAATTCTTCTCTCATCGTTTCCTTTTCTCTTTCTACTTTGAAATGAATAACAACATAGGATCTTTATCCCCCATCAGATTTTTCAAATCTGAATTATGATACCATTCTTCACAAGATGGCCAATATATATTACAGGTCAGATTAAATCAAAGATACACAGCAAAGACCGTCGACTTAGATTACACATAAAAGAGAAGGGACAACACCACCTTGCAGGAGTAAAAACACTAGAAAAAAATGATCGTGCATGCAAGAGAATGAATGGATACCCACAAGGGCTTTGCTAATAACATGGGTTAATTACCACGGCAGCACACTAAGCTCTGTAAATGAAACATCAGTGCCACAAATACTTAAAGATGAGAAAGCATCACTACAGGAGGAAAAAAAAAAAGAACACCATGGCCCTTACCTCTGCCCAGAGTACCGAAGGCTTTGGTCAGCTCTCCCAGCAAAAAGGAGGATTTTTAAACTCACTACTAAGTGTGTGTAGGGCAATGCACACCTACCCTCACACAAAGAGCTCGTGAAACCAGGACCCGGGCACCTGCCGTCCCTATTCAACATGTATTCCATTAATTCAGATACACTTTTATTTTAAAGCTTACTTTGAGAAGAAAAAAAAATCATCTGTTACATAATACACATCATCTGCTGTTTTCAAGCATATGCAGCGTAGGACACGATCCATGATTATTTAATTCCCAGGAACACAGAATTACTCTTCTCGGTTTAGTGATGTAGTGGGCAAGGTAGCAGGATTCCGAAGCTCCAGACCGCTCACTCCCTAATTGATGTTGGCTGTCGCTTCTCGTAATTTACAGAGAAATCATTTGCAAAACCCCACCTATACCACCTACCTCTACGGCTGCAGGTGCTCTCAACAGATGCATAGAGAAGAAACAAGAAGAAAAGTCACGCGACTTTCAAGTCTGGAGTTTAGCTGCCCTCCGTCAGAAAAATAATGTCTCTTCACAGTTCCAATTCCTCCCTCATCTGAAGGGCTTGGGCGGGCTCTTGCCGTTCCTTAGCAAACCACCCATCACAATTGAAAGCTTTTTGTTGTTGTTATTACTGTATTCAAATTTCCCCTTCTTATTTTTCTTCCTTATATTTTTACATGACAGCATCACTTTGAGAAAGACATATTTCAGTTTCGCTTAGCTTGCGATAAGAGGAGGCGAGGCAGAGAGCTAGGGGGGGAAAATCTAAAGCCTGAAACAGAGCAGAGCATATAACATAAAACTTGTACCACCCTGTGCAGCAACAAACAAGCATGAAACTGCTTGCTAACTGCTCAATGTCTGAATTCCAGTGAAATTGACTAGACTTCCCCCCCCCTGGTCTGTTTCGGAGTGTTTCAATTGCCTTCCCTTCTTCCAACAGCTGTGACAACTGTTAAAACAGTCAGTAAAATTAAGTCCGCTCTATAATCCTGTAGTCAATGTTACATTTTAATCAGAGGTTGAAAGGGATTTGTGTGATGAGCGCACTCATTTAGCATGATTAACTGACACATATGTCAAAATCAGCAGATATATTATTTTCATCTATTTATGCCATCCACTGTTGCTGCTGTTAGACATGAAACAAGCCTTCGAGTCCTATGTCCTTTAACATGCTGGCACAAAATGAAAAAAAATATGTAGTTAAAGGTTAACATTTTAAGCTCTCTTAATGGTGGTCAGTAAATTGTGGGTCTTTTTAATAGCTTTCAGGTAGAAATTACCCAGTTTTCCTCAGAAACTAAGTAAGAATGGTTTCATTTTTATGTGTACACATGCACGCGGGCGCACGCGCGCATGAACACACACACACACACACACACACACACACACATACGATGGGTTTTAACTCGGCACAATTACTATGAATATTAATAGCATGTATAAATTCTGTGGTTTATTAATTGAGACAGAGAAGCAGGTGTGATGCCTAACCCTGCTTCTTTCGGTCTGTCCACTGAACCATGGAATGGTCACGACTACTTCCACACAATAAGTCAGTATTTTTAAAAGATGATTCTTAATCAAGCCAAAAAGAAAGCTAGTTTGAATCTTGCGCCAAAGCCAAAAGGGCATGTGCCCTGGTTTCATTTAAACATATCTGCTCTAAGAGGCTTATCTCAGCTAATTATTCAAATTAGCTATAAGAAGTTATATTCAAAGACCCTACTTTTCTACAAGAAGCCTCACGGGAGATATTTAAAGTTTGCTTGTTTGCAACACAAAGTTGAGAGCCTGGGAAAGCTCCAATAATACAATCTCCCGAATTAAAGACATTTAAGATTCTGCCATTCTGCAGGGGCAAGAGCAGCCACCTTCACACTGTGGTGAATGGACATTCTTACCTTTGTTTATAATTCATGTTTATTCCCACGCATTTTAAGATTGTGTCTTCCCATGAGTGTTTCAGAAGGGTATAAACGGAGGCTTATAGTCTTTCGGCAACTCCTGCATCCATGTGTTGGCTAAAAGTCCTTGTATCAGTGTGGCTTGCATGCAGGCATGCACGAGAGTATACACACACACACACACACACACACACACACACACACACACACTGAAACACACAGACAGCTAGAGGTTGCAAGACACTTATCTCTCAATTATAATGCAAAACAATGTGCACTTACTAAGGAAAGCTAGCGAACATCTACTACCAACAACTCAGTGTCTCATCTCCCAGAGTTTTATATTTAGCAGCTACCAAGAGAAACGTTTACCATGAGTGCTCTTGTCATAATTCTAGCAGTTGGTTTTAATGTAATGTGAACACAATCCAGGCTGACTCAACAGAAAACAGTGACCAGTGACAGTTCCCAAGAACCGCTACTATTTTATCTTAATGGTGGGCTGAAATTAAGTTTATGACCTATTCATTCACATAAGAATGCCCACTTTACTTCCATCTATCTCCTCCAACTCTCTAGCCACGGGGCGGGGGGGGGGGACCTTTAGTAATCTAAATAGATATGGATCTTTTTATTGGCACAAACCTGTTCATAAAAACACAAAAACTGCATAAAAGAAAATACTCAAACATTTTTTTTTCTGGACACAATACATGAAGCAGAGCCAGTATCTGAGCAATGTCTATTGCAAGAAAGATTTTTTAAAAGTCACAACTGAGCCCTCCCACCCCCTTAAAAATTTATAATGTGTGAAAAGCTCATGTTACTTAATGGAGTGATTTGCCAGTTGCACTACTGACTTAATGCTAACCATGCAAATAACATTTTAGCCCTGAGTGGCACGGAGCTAGTTTTTAAATTGGCCTCTGAAAGAGAATTAAGTCAATGTGCAAGCTCGCCTGTAACTCTGCCCAGTAAGAAATGACAGGGAGTTGAAAATAATGTCATACCGCAAATCCATAAGAGGCGCACACTAGTCTGTAAGTCATTCTGAATATTGTATTTGAAAACATCTTTCCTTGGGAAAATGGGAACTGATTTAAAAGAGAGGGAGAGAGAGAGAAAAAAAGGAAAAGACGCCTTTTAACAGTTGAGTGAGCATTTGCGCCGGGCGCAGCCGCTTGTCTGGGTGACAGGGCTGGTGGCCCGCAAGGTAACATCGTCGTCACAGAACAATTCTGCACTTACTGAATTAGGAGATCACCCGGACGCCAAAGGCACCAGCCAGACACCCACCCGCAGGCGTGCGCACACAATACCCGGGGTGCACCTGAATCCTCCCCTGGCGCGCACCCCCAGTTGCGAAAGAAAAGCAGAAAGAGAGAGAGAGAGAGAGAGAGAGAGAGAGAGAGAGAGAGAGAGAGAGAGAGAGAGAGAGAGAGAGAGAGAGAGGTACCTACTCTTCTTCGTAGTGCAGGGAAAAAGACTCGGGAAGGCAAAGTTCTACGGAATCCATGTGCGACCGGAAACCATTATTTGAGCACCCCAGCTATAAATCAAAGTTTCCTTGACAAAGCGCCGTGCAATTAGCGCCAGCCTCCGCCGGGTGACAAGCCCATAGCCCGGCCGGTGGGGACCGCGGCTCGCACGCTCTCTCCTAATCAAGGACTTAAAGCCCCGATTGGAGCTCATGAATATGAAGCAGGTCTTTACATATGCAGTCCCACCGGCCCAGGCGCGCATCCGATTGGGGGGCCGCGGCCCAATCAGGAGGGAGGCGACTCGGGGCCGCCCGAGCCGCAGCCCGCAGGTAGGCAGGGCGCGGGGACCCGGAGCAGAGACCCGGCTGAGCGCTGCGCTGCGGGCCCGCTCCACAGCCGCCCCTGCCGCTTCTTTTTTTGATTCCTTCTTAACCCCTTTCTCTTTTCTTCTCTGGGATGCTATCTTAAAAAAGAAAGAAAGAAAGAAAAAAAAAAAAAAAAAGAACAATGATAATTACTAACTTAACTCTTTCTGCGCTGCAGGGATCTGCCTTCTGAGTGGGTCCTAACCTCAGATCTGTCGGGGCTTTCTTCTTTTCTCGCCCCCAAGAAGACCTTCTGCAAATTCAGTAAATGTGGGAAAGGATCCTGTGGAAGGTAGAGGCTGAAGTTGTTTCTCTGGTGGTCTGTGTATTGATTACTTCACTAATGGGATGGCTATATTTTTTAATTTTATTTACATATTTATTTTATTGGGTGGTGTACTTGGTTATTTATTTGAAATCATGCCCTTTTTTCTCAACCTGATGCATAAAGGCCATTTAAGGAAATAATAATAATAATAATAAATAATAATAATAAACAACACCACCTATTTCTAAATGGCTCAAGCCTCAGAAAGGATGGTCACCTCTGGAGTGGGAATATTTGTGTTTTGTTCTTTTTCTTTCTTTCTTTTTCTTCTTTTGCCCAAGTACAGAAGAGGGACAGCAAATTCCATGGGTAAACGTCTTTCTACCTGCTTGGTCTCTCTCTCTCTCTCTCTCTCTCTCTCTCTCTCTCTCTCTCTCTCTCTCTCTCTCTCTCTCTCTCTCTCTCTCTCTCTCTCTCTCTCTTTCTATACAAGGCAAACAACTGCAAGGTTGAAGTGCAGACTTAGGTCTCCAGATTGGAAGGAAGCCTGAGGGGCGAGGGAGAGTGGAACCTTCCATGCATCTACCTGCATTGGGGCCACGTTAAGACGGAAGATTCTGTACTGCACAGTGTTACACAGTAGATTAACAGTGTTCAGAATTCTGTATTTATTTCAATATTTCCAAACCAGAAGACATATATTAATATCTCTGGTTTTACTCCCCAGATATTCAGCTTTGAAATAAAACACCATTATTTGTGTTTGTTTCTATACGTAATGCACCTGACATGCTTAAAAAAAATCAGCCTAGAAATATGTTGCACATTTACACAGCCAGGTCACTGTAAAAAGTACTTCCAGGAAGATACTGGCTAAAGCTCTAGTTACAGTCAGAAGTGTTTAAAGAGAAAAGAAAACCACACCGAAGATTCAAGAAGAAACAATGTCCTTTTAGAAAAGTGCATAGACTGTTTTCAATTCCTGTATAACAAAAATGTCCTTGGCTTCTATTTAAAACTGCAAGTTTCTTCTTTTTTTATTTTTAAATACTAGCAAATGTATATTGCAATAGATACTAGCCATTTAGGCAGAAAGATAACTGCTACCTTATGGAGAGTGGAAGATCCACAATTCTGAGGGGATTCAGACACAGCTTCTCAGCCTCCTGCATCTTAAGTCTTACATGATGGAAATAGTATAATCTCCAAGATCAAAATAAATCACTTCAGATATTCAGCATGTGTTAAATTCACTAAATCAGAACTCAACTCTCTCTCTCAAACCTCCTAAATTTTCTAGGTCTTAAAGAAATACTAAAATAGAACAGCCACATTAAAATTCAGAATATAAAAATGACAGACATGATTTGGTTTCCCCCCAACACCCACCCCCCCCAACATGTATTTAGCCTGATCCTTCTATTTGTGGTTTAAATGCAAGCAAGTTTCTAGATCAGAACTCACATGGAAAAAAAAAAAAACATTGTGCTTAAGAATACTGTATAAAAGCAGGTAGTAAAAGCTTAATTACCAGTAGCATTATGCTGTCTATATTGTTAAATGTGAACTCTGCAATTAAGATGTAAATTTGGTTGTGAGCACTGAGCTTTGAGATGGCGAAGAAAATCCAGGCGTTTTGCAGGCACCCAGCTTAGAAGAAAAGATTTGTATATTCAGTGGAAAAGGAGACTTGTAATCAGTTTACAATAAGAAAAAAACTAAATAAGGCAGTATCTTGCAAAAGAAACATGCTTTTATTTTCCCTAAAATACAATAGAAATGTGGACGCTCATATTGCATTACAAAGAAAGAAAGCTACTATCAGGGGTTGGCATGATCACTCCTGATTTTTGAATAAACTAAAATTCTCCTGGTAATCCATGAGTTTGATAGGCTCTTAAATGTGTATATATATGTATGTACACATATATACATTTATAACATATATATTATCCTAAGTTACCTTCATATTTTTGCCCTGGAATATTTCTTTAAACATTTAAATTAATTTCATTCTCATGCACCTGAATACCCACAGCATAGGCTCTGCCTCTTCTGCACGTGTAACTTCTATATTATTTTGAGTTCTGTATCACCCTTCGGGGACAGAACCTGGTTATTACACCATTGGAATGAACACTTTAAAGACAAGATTTGTAATCATTTACATACCCAAGCATCTGAAGTCATCACACTGTCTAGATGGGATCTTTTATTTCCTCTTTTCTTGTTTCCCCTTTGGTACACAGACTTGCCCTCTGGCTTCTTGGGTGCACTCCTGAAAATGTGTGCTCCAAAGCATGTGTCAGTCTTTTTTTTTTTTCAGTGTCCACACAGAAACATGTGCAGCTGTGCATATCTCCCTGGTCTCCCCCAGCACACAGCATCCTCTAACCTGGCCACCTATGTGCTATGCTAGGTGGTCTATGGGTGGATCCTATCCTCCCATGGGGTGGGAGTGTCATGTGCACAAGCCGAGGCCCTAAGGGTTCATAGAGGGACTTGAATCCAGTTAAGCCAAGTTAAATTTAAAATAATATCTATTGCACTAAACTTGCAAGACAGCTTCCAGAAAATGTGTAGACCCAGCACAGAGTATCTGAAGAGCCATTCCTAGGCAGGGTTCACCTTCCCTGAAAGGGGCAGAGATGGGAACACATGGACAGTAAACATGACACACACACACACACACACACACACACACACACACACACACACCCCTTGATGCTAAGTTAACTCTCTAAGAATTCCAACTGCAGAGAAAAATGTGAGGGGAAATAGAAGACCGTTTAGGCTAAACACATATTGCTAATCAGTGTATACACTTCACAATCTTGCCACAAGGCGTCTACCCAAATCAGAAAAAAAAAAAAAAAAATGAACCAAACCAAAGACCTATGTGGCACAAAGGACATAAACTGGTTAGCTCCATCAGGCCTGTGTTTGATGTAAGTTTCCATCTCTGAAACACTGCAGTCGAAACTATCCGGATGACATCGTCAGCTAATGCATGGGCAGCAAACCAAGAGGAGACTTCATTTTCTATCTGCAGAATGAAACAGTAGCTAGCAAAAGTCAAGTGGGAACAAAGGACAGCTTCCTGTGAGGTTGTCGAACAAAAATCTCATTGCACTGCAGCCTGAATCACTGCACAAAATACCCTGGTGTGGAATTCTTATGGAGACGGAAGAGGGTAAGGAATGTCTGTCATTGACTATTAGCAATGATTTTAGTTCCCACAGTCCTTTCTGCAAAGCAACAGAGTGTCTTTCCATTTAAATATTGAAAACCAACTTTTCTATATCTGAAGACATTCCTGCGGGCCCTGTGTTAGTTAAATATCTGAAATCTAAAGTGGCGCCCACATATTTTGATGCTCCAATTACCGTGCTACCTCCCTTTCTGGAGGGTTTTTTTTCCTCTCTCTTTTCCTCTACTTAGAACCATAAAGCCTTGAAAAGCTGTTTAGCTTTTTCCAATGCCCCATGGAAGACATCAGGTAGCACAGCACAAAACCAAAGCAAGGCTAGCACAGACCACCAGCTCTAAGCCCCAGGGGAAAACCGTGACCAACCTTTGTAAAAGGCTTTTAATGGAACAAGCAGAACCTTCTTGAGCCCCACCTGAGCTATGTATCCTCAAAGCTGTGTCTCCTCCATCCCTTGTCCTGTTCCAAGCAGAATGGGAATTCTCCTGGGCTATAAACTCACTGAAGAGCACATCCAATCCACTGAGAAAACTTGGAATGATTCCCAAGTCAGGAAGACAGGGGACCTCTACCCATTTGTCACCCTACCTTTCCTGTTGCCTTTCCTTTCTAGGGCACAATCTTTGGTATTTAAAGTACTGACGCCACTGGCCAGAAGTAACACTGCTGCTGAAAAGGATCACGTGTGCAGAGCCAGGAATCAAAACCTTTCCATTGACAAGCCTCTTGTCCTGCAAATCTAACCCATCCTCAAATTATTACACACACACACACACACACACACACACACACACACACACACACACACGTCCATTCTACAGGGAGTCATTGTCTCACATCCCACACACCCAACTGTTTTCCTAGTTTCCCGTAGAAGTCAAAGTTTAAAAAAAGAAAATAGAATCAGGGAGAGACAGAGAAACCAAACAGACACAATTTGGTTTCTTTTTAATTAATTCCACATTGTTTCTCTTTCATTCTGTCAAGCTAATAATAGACCTGGCAAACACTGAGGAGAAATTATAAACGCTGGTCATTCTGGTGGGAAAATTGACTCCCCTTATGTTGCATCCCCAACATGCTTACTCCAGGAAAATATCACGTGCATTTCATGGCATTGCACAAGCCTTCTTCAACGGACCAGCATGGGTTTACAGTTCACACTTGGAGATGATACATTAATAGATGAGTTGCGCCTCTCTCCTCTCCTGAATGTTAAGCACCCAGAGCTAAACGCTGAAAGCACTCAAGGTCAACGTCCTGTTTTTAGACCTTTTCAGGCAGCTGTAATATTATGATAATCAAGCTTAAAATATTCCTATAGAAAGAGTAAATTAGCCTTTTCACTTGAAAGATGATTATGATAAACAATAAACTAAGAGAGGACACAGTCCCTATTTTTAACAGCCATAAATTGTTGACTCAATCATGTGTGTGATAGTGTTGTCCAAAATAAAGGGTAGTTTGACTCTGAGAGGAAGGAGGGGGGAGATGGGGGGATGGAGGAGGAGGGGAAAGAGAAACAAATGTGACCAATTTGGGAAAAAGCAATAGATAGCTTGATACCAAGAAAATGATCAAGTTAAACACAAAGTACATTTGAGGCTGAATACATGTATATATACCATGAAACATCAAAAAAAGCAGAATTTTTTCCTGATGATTATCAATACAATTTGAAAGGTCTTTCTATTTTTGTTTCATTAACCCTTTTGGTCTGCATTTTCAAAGGGCTAATTCAAGAAAGCAAGAGAGAGAAAAAGAGAGAGAGAGAGAGAGACCCAGTGTTCCTATGAACAGGTTGAAAGAGCTCATTACATTTTTTTTAATGCTGAAACCTGACACGCTTCTAAGAGTCCGTTTTATAAATGAATATGTTTGATAAACATCTGCTTCCCTCAAGCAAGGCTAATTAATTGGGAGAGTATCTCTGGTGCGTCTGGCAGAAGTCAGGAGACTCTGAACAGAGGTGCAAGAGGAAAGGAGGAGAGAGGCTTGCATCTAAGCTTCCTTTGTTTATGGAGTTTAAGTTTCCCTTCATGTCAAATAGGACTGAAGAAGACAATCTTGAAGAACTGTCGCGATAATTAAAGAAGCTTATTTAGTATTATGCCTAGCCTCGTTAGGGGGCAGTGGGCACAGGCCCCATTGAATCAAGGCCGTTGTCGTGATTTGAGTCACTTACCCTAATCTAAGAGTTTAGAGTAGTCCCTCTTAATTTTCTCAAAGGCGACATGGCTTGGATAGTCAATTTCACTCTTCCTGCCCAGAGTGAGCCTTCCATCAACGTTAGCCATATTGTTTGAAATCTAACTAAAAGAGAAGGATGAGAGAATACCACTTCCTTTCAGCCGGACGCCACCTCGATTAGTTCACGGTCTGAATACAGAGAAGGAAAAGAAGTGAGAGATTCCCATAATGAAAACACAAATTACTGTACTGTGAGACGCTGTGAACCGCTCTCTATATAATCTACCACCTGTACACTGCTTTAGCGTAACGAGCAGAAGTGAGGAAAGATGTTGCTCTTGCAGCTGACCTGGTGTTGGACGAGGGAGCCAGACTTGAGAAAGTTAACAGATGCCGCCAACTGGCCGAAGGATTCAGTTGTGCATTGTACCCCACAAAGAAGGGGGAAGAGAAATCTCCCTCTTCGCGCTCCCCTTCAGACACATCTCCCACGTCTTTCTTCTGAAACAGTTCAGTCAATAACACTGTTGATTTTATTAGTAGCCTGGGCACCGGCTCATTCACACAGCTGCCTCGATCAGATAGACCAAGAACTCAATTTCTTCACAAGGCTTTGCTCTGGGTTTGTTGAATGGCCACTAATCTATCGCAGAACAGTGAGTGGGGGCGATGGGAAAAGCCCCAAGGATTACGAGTCTAACTCAGTTACCTTACAGGTAAAGATGACAAGACAGGGGACGGGTTAAGAGCCTTAACTGAGGTTATACACCCAAGTGGTAGGAGAGCCATATTAGGATAGATTACACTTCCCCTTTCCCACACTTAGTTATACTAATGCTAAACTTATAAGTATCAACAATATATTGGTGTGCAGACAGATCCGCCACTGAATTCTTGGCATTCCGAGGACAGTGGTTCGTTCTCCTACAACTTATCCTTTAGAACGCAAAAAGAGAGGTGCAGCAATCGTATGCCAAATCTTCTCTCACGTCTCCCCAAAAAAACCTGGAAATAAACTTGAAGCCCTATGTGTAAGAAGAGAGAATTAACTGGGTCTCACACATTAATTTCTCTTCTCCTCAGCTATGATAAGAAAATGGTTGGCTAATCATTTGCTTTGGGGATCATACTCTTTGACCCACTTCGATGCCAATCCAATTGTATAAGGTCGCAATGGGCTGAGTCTCATGGTATTCCTGGGATCAGGAAAGAAACTCCAGAAATATGTATATGAATAAATTATTTGGGATGAATGAGTGTAATTATGAGCAATGCTACAAATCTACCAATTTTTATTCCTCAGTTTTAAGTGAATGTCAAATTAGTAAAGTAATAGAAGGGAATTTTTTCAAGCAAAGTGATTTATGAGAAGGAAGTTGACAAAAAAATACACAAGCCAAACACTGAATGTTTCAGTAGCTATGACTCAATCGCTTGAGAGCTACAGTGTTACAGTATTAGTGGATCACTCCTTTCTGGCCTTCCTATTTTTCTATTTTCTGTTTATATTGATAAAGTAATAAAAGAATTTTTTTAGTAAAGCAGCTACAGAAGGAAAAAATGCTGATATGGAAGACAGATATCATGGATGTACTTTGCCAGCTAATCCAACAAGAAAGCCTTTCATAATTACGAGTTCTAGTCTGGGAGATGGCTCTGGGGTTAAAGGTTTAGCTTCACAAGCAAAAAGTCCTGAGTTTATATCCCCAGATCCCATGTAAAAATGTCAGGACAACGTGGCAGGGGCTTGCAATTCCAGCCCTGGAAGGTAGAGCTTAGAGAGCCCCACAGCCAACCAATGAGGAGGTAAAACAATCCACAGTGAGTCCTGATGTCTCCACGGGCACACACACATTCAAGTACCCTCCGGTGCACACGCGCATGCGCGTGCATCAAACACACACAGAGACACACATGCAAAACAAATAATAGTCATGAACTCAGGTATCCTCCAACCAAATCATTTTCCCCAGCGCATCCACACTGCCCCCGCAGTCATGTGACATTCCAGGAGCCAGATTCTTGTGCCGTCTCGTTCCCTAAAGATTTCCTTGGTAAAATATTGACAAACACCCTGTGAAGAATGACCATATGGTTTCCAATTCTCTGGGGACATTGTGCTAGAACCACGGTGAGTACAGAAAACTTCCAGAAATAAAATATATTCCCCTTCTGTGGGGAAAGGAGAAGGGGAACTAGTTAATCAGCAGTATAAGATGAGATCTTACCTCTGGCTTCTCTCTAGCTCGTTTGACTTATTCCCTGCATTCGAGCCTTTGATCAAATGTGTGTGTGTGCTCATGTGCATTCAAACTGTACATGCCTGAGCATGCATGTGAACATAGGTGCTCTCTCCTTTTTGCTGCAGACAGGATCTCTGACACGGTTGAGACTGTCAAGTAGTTGAGGCTGGCAGGGCCTGGGTATCTCAGGAAGCCACCTGACCCCCTGAGCTGGGATTGCGAACACACACCACCATGCCTGTCTTTACACACATGCTGGGCACTGAACCTAGGTCCTTGTGCCCGCGTGGGAAGCACTGTTCTGATCTAGCGCTGACCCAAGCCCTGAGTTGCGTATGTTTACTGCTTCTGCACCGAGTGCAAGGCCCTGATAAGATGCCATGTTAGTGAAAGCTAGCTCTTTTTTCCCCCCCTAGAAAACCAGTTTTTGAATAAAAAAGAGGCAAAAATACCTTTTTCCATTGCCGAACTAAATAATACAACAGGAATGGTGGCAAGGAGAGGAGTCTAAGCACAGGAGAAGGTTCTGGAACCCCAAGTTCTTTTCTTAACTATGTCTCACAAACTGTGAGCTATTCATATCCTGAAGTTTATCCAATCTGTCTGCGTTGCAGAAAAGCAAATGACGCACGTAAAGATCCTTCCTTTTTTTTCTTCTTGGAGAATTCAGTTACCCCGTGAATTAAAAAGCACAGGAAATCAAAGACAATTTTCATTAGTGAGAAAAGAAACTTAATTTGCCATTCAATAAATTAGAACTCGAAACAGAGGGGTGAGAGCTACCAAAGGGAGATTTTTCAAGCACTATATTTTTAAATGTAAAATATCCAGGTGGGAGAGTCTGGCTGTCTGTACGCAGCATTTGAAAATGCTGACTCATGAGCACAATATTTACTATCGAGTCGTAATTCAGCAGGGTCAAAGCAATTTCACACATGTCTTTACGCCTCCAAAACTCCCGTGTGACGCAGAGAAAAAAAACATTATGTTGTCAGTGCCATCATTAATATCACTACCACCATCACCACCATCATCACATTCTTCATCACCACCACCATCACCACCAACATCTCCACCACCATCACCCCCAGCATCATCGTATTCTCCATCATCATCATCATCACCATCATCACCACCACCACCATCCTCACATTCTCTGTCACCATCATCATCATTACCACCATCAGCACCATCACCATCTCCATTTTATAAGTGACAGACTGAGTCCTGAGGCCGGAAGGCATTCGGTGGCTATCTTGCAGAAGCGGCCTGGTTTATGCCCATATGCTATCAAATCCACGTCCTGAGCACTTCAGTCACAAATCCTCTTCTGTCCATCTTCCTCGCATCCTTCCGAGAGGCCAGAAGCCCGGGAAGGCTGCACAGGGGCGTGTGCTATCGGCTCAGCAGCAAGTGCCTCGCAGCTGCAGCTTCTAACCAACAGCCTATCATCCCTCCTGTGCCTCCCTCTGCTCCACACAGGCCCCTTCCAGAGCCCTAGTGGGGGGCGGGGTTTGCCCCCTCGGAAAACCACAGGTAATACTACTGGGAGCTCGGCCTCCGGGGTTTCATTCTCCTTCTCTGCTGGGGGCTTCACCTGGAAAGTTTTGCTATCGCCCACCACGGCTGCCTTTCTGCCCAGCAAGCTTCAGAGTCACACAACCAGAGGATAATTAGAGAACACCTACAGAGAGATGTCAGAGGCCCGAGGAGACAGAAAACACTCCTTTAGAACACCCAGGGCTGGGCATATGGCTTAGTGGCAGAGTGCTGTGCTGGCATGCTGAGGCTCTGGTTCGATCCCCGGTACCACACAAAACAAACAAAACCCAGGCCAATACCATAACCTCAGATTGGTTTTTATTTTTTAATTTAAAAAGATTTTTTTCAGTAACTACACTGATTTGGAATTTCCCCAAGATTCCTACTTTAAAAAAACAAGAACTCTGGTCAACTTATATAATACAACAGCTTAGTGAGCATGCTCTTTGCAGGGGTGTTTGATTTCATCCCACTGTACCTTTCCAGAATGCAGTGGAAGGGGATTTTATACACAAAATATAAGGTAGTTTCATACATGGATATAATATGCTGAGATCTTGGAAGGAAATATGGCCACATTTTGCTTCCCCTCTGTATCACTCAGGCTTCTCTGGAGTAGCCGAGCCCAAGCTGACAGAAGGGCTATAGATGTATAAAAGGGAATTTACTGGATTGACTTACAAGATAAAATCTGAGAAGTCCTGCGGTATCTTTCTATCCCCGCTCCGTTCACCAGATCCACAGTCCTCTCTGGGGGGGGGGGGTGAAAATTGGAGGAATCCCTGCAGAATCTCACAGCAATTTGAAGATAAGGCTGAGCGAATCTTGGGGGGACCCCTGAACCTCAGTTGCAGGGCCGAAGAGATTGGGCTCAGACATCAGCAGAGAATGGCAACAGAAGTTGCAGTAAGGAACAAAAGCTTGCCAGCACAGGGCAAGAGAAAGAAGGAGGGTCTGGTGTTTCCCTCTTGCACTCCCTTTATCATCTGGTGTTTCCCTCTTGCACTCCCTTTATCGACCGGGCTCCTGGAAGGTACCACCCACTATGGGCGAGGCCATCCATAGTAATCCGACAAGGACAATCTCTGGCAGGCTTGCTCAAGGGCTTCCAACTACCAACTCCTCGCAGCTGTGCTCCAGGCTCAGCCTCTCACTGCTAGCACAGATGACAAACTCAGACAGTATCAGCCTCCCGGGCCTCCTTCCCCGGCCACAGCTGTCCAGCCCTGCCTAAGCATACCCCACCATAGAGCTCTTTGCCATCGATTGAGCGTTACACCGATTCAATTATTCCATCCCAATCAATATTTTGAAATGCATAGAGAGCAAATGTAAACATTCTGTTTATTTTTATCAGTCTTAATTCATGTTCTCTTACTCTGGGAGAAAGCTACATATTTATAAATACATCTCGTAGCATTGAGAGAAAGGCTTGCCTTCCCCGGTGATTCTACCTCCCATTTTCCTGCGTAGTAACAGGAGCCATAGGGCAGACAGAAAACTCCCAAATGTGCCCCAAGTGCCCAGACAGAACCGCAGGCTCCTTCTTTCTCCTCTGTGTCCTATGTGTTGTATTACTGGGCTGACTGGTTAGTGAGTGGCAGGACACTGTGTGTTTATATCCCACTCCCAGCCCGCCTTTCAGGAACAAGCTCTGGAGAGTATTTAGTCATCTGTGCTATGTTGAACCTAACACTGTAATCTGGGAAAAATAAAACAGAAAGCATAAAGACAAAACATGCTGATTTTGGCAAATGAATTTTTTTTTCTTTGCAAGTGAACTTTCATGTTTGGTAGAAGAGATCCTGTCAGGATTTTAAATCTTTCAAATTAGCTATTAGGAAAGTGAATTGATTATTATTGAATCCCTCCCTCGTGGGGATAGCAAGTTAGGAAAGTGGTTTCCATATTCCCTGCTTTCGTGCCTTGGGCGTCCCTTGCCGGCTTGCCATCTTTCATGCCACACTCACAAATTAATGAACAGGCGTCTTGTCTCAAGCAACAGAATAACGGACCAGGACCTGGCTTAACTGGGATACTATATTTACCTCCTGAGAATAAAAAGACCACCAAGGAAAAGTCCCAGGTTGTAGATATTAGTTACATTAATGAATGATCTTTTGGGATCACATAGTTGCATCAAACATCAGAAGTTGTCTGTGGAGTTGGAATATTTTGACTCGATACCCTCTTCAATTATAGTCATGCTGAATTAGGGAGTAAAGGATAAACCTTTGTCTCTAACGTTCTCCTGTCTTGCCCAACAAGAACAGTGTTTTTCAGGATCACCTGTGTAGGGGTGAAGGGATGCGTGTAGCACTTCCTGTTACTAAGCTAAGCATAGTGTTCCACAAAGCATCTCCAGTGATAGTATCTGCATTCAGTGGAGACTGGTTAGCAGATGGGCAGGAATGGGGTCCCATGCCTGTAACCCCTGCATTAGGGACATAGAAACAAGGCGGTCCGAAACTAGAAGCCAGTCATTGCTACATAGTGACACCCTGTCTCAAAAAGATAAGTATTTGTTCTGGAGAGATGGCTCAGAGGTTAAGACTCTGTCTCCCAAGCAAAAGGTCCTGAGTTCAGATCCTATGTAAAATTGCCTGGCGGAAATGGTGGTGGCTTGTACTTTCAGTCCTGGTAGGCAGAGTCTTGGAAATCCCAGAGTGAAGCAAGAAGGAGGTAGAAGCAATCCATGATGATTCCTAGAGTCATCCTTGGCCCTCTATAGGAACACATGTGCCCTCTGATACACACACACACACACACACACACACACACACACACACACAATGAATAAATGAGTAAATAAAGTTAAAATGTATTAAAAAGATAAGTAGTTGCCTGTAAATTCTCAGAACCACTTTAGCAGAAACTAGGTCCAGAGCCCAATGCTCTGTTTTAACAGGCTCTGCAGGACTGCTGCTGAGACTTGCAAAAGACACATGTGTTTCCACATGTGTTTCCTCTGCTCTACGGGGCTGCAGTCTCACCCCGGGAAACAGAACTTCCAGGAAAAAAGAATAAGAAAGCTCAGAATTGACCTCACCACGTGCTCACTGCCCCAAGTTACATGAATGTTGTGTTGCAAATGCACCAAGTCTTGTAAATAAAAGTCTCGAAGCATGAAAATAAAGGCAGATATTTACAAGCTCTTGCTAGCTACCTAGCTCTTGCTAGTGGCCTCTGACTTCTGCCATTCGTGAACAGGTGGGCCTGGGAGCTGCTGGATCCAACTTTTCTATGTCTCAGGCTCTTCACTTTCTACCACGGGGACCACTGCAACCTCATCTGTGGCTGAGCGAATTAAAGGGAATGTGGTGAATCATGGTGTCTTCAACCTTTGCAAACCACAAGTCTTCAGTCCTGATCCTGGCCCATTAATTCATAATCTCTGGCATCAAGAGTTTGTCAAGTTCCCCAGACATCGAATCTGCAGCCAAGGTTCAGACTGAGAACTATCATTAAGTAGCTTAGTGCAGAGCCCAGAATCATTACATTATCATTCATAACCATGCGTAGGACCTAGAAGTAGAAGCATAAACTTGGGGGCTTAGTGCTATAGTTCTTGTCCAGCATGTATGAGGGCCTGGGTTCTAGCTCTGGGACCGCAGAACCAAACCAAACCACACACAGCAGTGGAGAAGCAGCTCAGTGGGAAATACCTTCGCTTAGCAAATGCAAGCTCCTGAGTTTAATCACCAACAGGAGGAAGAAAAGGACATAGATCTGGATATGAAATGGCCTCGTTATGTTAACACTGCAGATTGATGGTTGTGTGGACTTGGAAGAGGAATAGAATCCCTTTGCGGTCTGTTTGATCATCTGACAGAGCAAGAATGAGCAGAAGGGAAATGGGAGTAAGCTGGAGAGATGGCTCCGTTGGAGACTCAGTGTCCAGGCCAAAGACTCCATGTTACATGCCCGGGGGGGCGCAGTGGCCCATTTGTGACTCCAGCCTCAGAAGGCAGAGACTGGGAATCCTCAGAGCAAGCCAGCTAGCCAGACCCACCCTATCAATGAGCTCTTGGTCTAATTAGAGAGCCTGTCTCAAAAAGAACAAGAAAGATTTCCTCTATGAACCTGGGTCTATACGGCACACATACAAACGTGTGCATGCATGCACGTGTGCATATGTGTACCCCCACACGTGTGCACTCTTTCACACCTGCATGTACCCACACACAGAGACACAATGAAAAGGAACAAATTACACATCCTGCTTGTGTCATAAATCATAATGCCTTAAAAATCATATGATGGGGGCTGGAGAGGTGGCTCAGGGGTTAAGCCTCTGCCTTGCAGGCAGAAGGTCCTGAGTTCGGATCCTAGACCCCACGTATAGACACCGGGCAGAAGCGGGGGCAGCCTGCGTTTCTGGTCCTGGTAGGGCGGAGCCTGTGAATCCTGGGGCAGAGTGAATAAGGAGGAGGTGGAGGCGTCCATGGTGGTTCCCGAATTCGTCCGTGGTTCTACACACACACACACACACACACACACGTACACACACACACATACACACATACATACACACACGCACACACACGCACACTTGAATAAATAATTTTTAAAAATCATATGATGTGAAAATGCATGTGTAACATGAACATAAGCCTATTTAGAGCTATATAAAAGAGGTCTTTACATATACCCCTTGACAAAGATTTCTAACCTGCAAAAATGTCAGTGTCGGGCTTGGGAGATGGGGTTACAGCCTTTGCCTGCAAGCAGAAAGACCTGAGTTTGGATACTGGATAACATACATAAAAATGTCAGGCCGAAACAGTGCAGCTGCACTTCTACGTTTGGAAAGTGGAGTCTGGGAAATCCCAGAGTGAGGCAGTAAAGAGGTAGAGCAAACGAGGGTGATTCCCAAAATCACCCTTGGGCCTCCACAGACACACATGGTGCCCTCTTCTACACACACACACACACACACACACACACACACTCACTCCAGACCTACACACATACAAAAATAAATGAATAATTAGAAAGGTCAGTGTCACAGGTGAGATGCTGAGTGGTTAAGCAGGAGGGGCGCCTGGATCTTGTTTTGCCCTCCCCTCAGCCCCGCCTTTCTTTCTTTCTTTCCTTTTTTCCTTGTGAGGCCAGAGGGACAATCCAAAGGAATCAGCAAGCGAGGTCAGGCTGGACACTCAGCGATCACAACACTGTGGATTTCCCACCTGCCAGGGAAGAGTCTGGGGGGGGTGATTACAGAGGGTCATTGGGGGGGAGGTCAGCTGGGAGCCCTGAGCTGCAGCCAGGCTTGCAAGGAGAGGGGGCAAGAAAGCTTAGCGCCGAGGAGAGACTCCAGAGGAGCTGAAGACCATGTGCGGCCGGGGCATGCTGGGGACTTGAGATTTCATGTGACCTACTGCTGGAGAAATTTCAGCAAACGAATGCAGCACACCGAACAAACTCAATACTGCCAAGGAGAATTACTGGCATTGCGGGAAAATCCTGCAATGTGGATCAGTGAGGTATTGGGAATAATAATAATAACAATCATAATAATAATGCGAGTCCCAGGCTGGCATGGTAGTAGATGCCCACGATCCTAGCATTGGCGAGGATGAGGCAGATGATCCTGAGGTTCGACCTGCCACATAACGAATCCTAGGACATCCTAAACAGACTGAATGACTGACAGGCTAAAAGGCACTCTATAGATGGAGGTGCAGCTCAGCTGTAGGGTCTTCCTTAGCAAGTGCCTGCCCGGCACCCCATCCCTGGGTGGGAAGGGTTTGGGGAGAGGAGGAGACTCTCCTCAGGACACAGGCTAGATGAGACGAAATCAGAGCCCCCCGCGTACAAGGCGACCGCTCTGCCACTCAGCTACATGGCCAGTCATGCTCTCTATTTGCCCACACGCTTGTGCGTGTCAGAATAACTTCATCGTGTTTATCCTGCAGAATGGGACATGTAGCAGAGAGGCGGGGGAAAAGCAGACGTTGCAAGGAAAAAGGATTCCACGAGGAAAAGGGACTCAACAGAAACAGCAAAAGCCGCGCCTGGCCTGAGAAGGGGAAGGCTTGCCTCCCGCACAAAACGTTCAGTTTCCAGAACTCAGAATGCTGGCAGCTGCAGCTTCCAGATCACAACGTTTCCCGCCCTTCTGTCTTTTCCTGTGGCATCTGCATGTCACTGACAGTCCTAGAGGGGTCAGAGGAGACTTCCGGCAGAACACATGTATTGCAGTCAGCCTGCATGGTTGCTGATAAATCACCATCAAATAGCTGAAGGGAACAAGGGATGCATTTTCTCTTATGATTCCTGGTTACAGTTGTTTGTCCATCTTAGCAGGAGAGCTCACACCAGACCAAGGGTCCAGGGAACTGGCCAGTCCATCTCTAAGTAACGGGTGAGAGAGAGAGACGATCCTTACTTGTCAGACCAGCATGTCTGGCCAAGTGTGCACCAGGATGCCAACTTCCTCCACCAGCTCTCTGTATTTTATTCGCCTGTCCAGGGCCTGGTCCCACCCACCATGGGCTGTTTGTACTCCATCAACCAGACAATGTGCTGCAAGTTCACTCTGGATTTAACTCAACTACCAATTACCTACAAATGTGCCCAGAGCTCGAACCCTGGACCATCAAGCTGACACCTGAATCTAAGCGTGACAAGATGCCTCCTGCTTGGTTGCCTGGCAGCCCAAGAGCTATGGGCATCTTTCTCATCCGTGTCTGATTCCCCTGGGACTGTGAACCTCTTGAGAGGAGGACGCTCCGCAGCCATGATGACCAGCGCCAGCACGTCAGGAGAAACGCGCAAAAGGTGAACTTCAGAGAGGAAACCCGACTCCTTGGGAGAAGACTGAGGCGGCACCCCACGCTCTGTGCTTCACTGAGGCTGAGCAAAGCAGATGCCCGCACCTGCCCCTCTGCCCTTCAGACTCCTGCACGAGGCTGACAGTGAAGAGGCCGCCTAGCGCCGCGGAGACCCAGGGCCTGACCCCCGACTTAGCTACCCATGGGTATTTTGAGAAGGTTCGTAATGTGGAGAATGTAGCTCAGTAATAGAGCCCCACACTCTGGGTTCAAACAACACCACGCACAATGCACACATAGCATACACCATATACACACAAAATATATACATGCAACACACACACACAACCCCACATACATACTCATACATACGACAATACACACATTAAATAGGATTACTAGCACTTGTGTATATGTGTGTGTTTGTGTCAGTGTGTATGTGTGTGTGTGTGTGTGTGTGTGTGTGACTCTCTGTGTATCAGAGGCATTTAAGTGTAAGCATATGTGGAATCCCAAGGGTGACTTCAGGAATCATCCTGGATTGCTCTAGGACCATTTTACTTTACTCTGTGATTTCCCAGGCTCCACCTTCCAGAGCCAGAAGTGCAGCAGGCTGCCATTCCCACATGCCATTATTACATGGGATCCGAGATCTAAACTCAGGTCCTTCTTTGGAGGCCAAGGTTTAACCCCTCAGCCATATCCCTAGCTCATAAGTGCTCATAATCAGACCTTTTAAGACAGGCCTGGTACCAAAAAGTCCTGGATCAAAACACTGTCTAGCTGTTGGGGAGATGAATCCTTAGTTTACCTTGGAGAGACTTTGCAGATTCCCATGCAGGGTTAAGTTCAAGACTCCCCGGTCTAATGGGCTTAGATGATGAAAAACAATCTCACCATGTCGTGTGACTTCCTTTCCAAGTCGGCTTCCCTAATAGGGCTCTTCCTGTGGGCCACAGCCCAATCCCAAGCACTGATGCATAAGTATTTTAGAACCAGCCCAAACACAGCAAAATCGTTAAAGAATTCTCTGCAGCTCAGCTAAGGAACCTCAACTCACAAACCTGATAACCCAAATTTGAGCCCCGAAAGTCCACATAGTGGAAGGAGAGAGCTGACCTCCGAAAGGTATCCCCTGACCTCTACCCATAAGTCATGGCCTGCATTTCTTCTTTCCAAATTAATTAATTAACTAATTTAATTAATATTTTTTGAAAAAAAAAAGAATTTTCATCTCTGGTTCCCTAGTGAGAAAGAGATTTAAAATTCAAAGAATAACCTGTCGTTTTCCCCACACATTTAGGGGAGCTCCCTCCTTCTTACCCACCCTGCTCCTTCCTTCCTCCTTATCCACTCCGCCCCTGCCTCCTTCTTAGCCTGCCCCCGCCCCTGTCTGGCCCACTGTCATCTTGGTTTGTCCACAGCCGACTCTGCAGCCCCAGCCTGACCTCTGACCTCAGCTACACCATCCTCTTCTTCACTGCTAGAGAAAGACGCCTAAAATCACTGACCCCTTCACAGTGATGCCAGATGCTACCCGCGGCTCAAAGGGTCGACCTGTGCCATAGTTTTTATCTGGCTACCACCTATCTGTAGGTGCTCAGTACAGAATGAACGTTGGACCTATCACGCGAGGTCAATCATATAATGAAATACAAACAATGAAAAGGCTGCATCAATTTACAAAAAAAGAAAAAAAGAAACCTATTTGTCAAACAGCGTGGAGATGTTCTCAGACAGCCTACGCACCCTTGATAAGCGAGTTTAACACCTAGTCGCTCACCGAATGAAAATAAAGGCATCTGGGCTGACATTATATTTTCCTCTGGAAAGTCTTGGCTGTAACCAGGAGCTAGTTAAATGCTCTCACACGTGAGAGGCACACATCAGCAAAATCAGGGATTCTCTTCCAAGTGCACAGAGAAGAATGGAGCCCCAGCGAGCCCATCAGCTTCCCTTTGTGGACATGTATGCTTCTACAAGGTGCTGTTGGCCTGGTACAAAAGAAGTCACAAGAGGGGGCATATCTCACCCAGCTTGAATCAGAAGGATTTCTAAGTACTGCAGAGGAACATGCTTAACGTAAGAGGGAGGAGAGGAAGAGGAGGAGGAGAACGAGGAAGAGGAGGAAGAAAAGAAAGAAGTGCAATCTTAGCTTAGACCTTCAAGAGAAAGAAGGTTTGGTGAAACCTACTTTATGTTTGGTGAAAATGGCAGGGTAGCTAGAGAACTGTCAGGAATTTAAAGAGTTTGAATTGTTACTCATACTATTTGACTCACACCTAGAACTTGTTAGCAGATAATGATGTAACCGTATTAAGATATCGATGTGTTAGTTACACATATACATGTCAGCTTACAATTGAAAGCAGATCTCTTGGCACATCTGTGAAGAATTAGTAGCTTAAGTCCCGCTCTGAGCAAGCCTGCATGAGACTATCTAATTTGGAAAAGATGGGGTGAGTTGCTTCAGTAGTTGGCATACTTGAACAGACAGAAGGCTTGTTTCTTCCTTAGCTCCTGGATTGGGATGAGCTCTCCTGCCAGGCTGGATTGTGGCATGGAATAAAGAATTGTAAGCAAGAATAAAAACCCTTGCTCCCCTGAGCTCCTGAATTTATCAGCAGAATGCAGACAAACTGCAAGAGCTGACATTTGTCGAAGTGGCTCTGATCTACCAGGTGTCATTTACTGACATACAGTTTTATTTATAGGTAAAGATAATACAATTATCTTATAAATATAGGTGACAGAAGCATTCTATCTACCTTCTGAGTCTACCCCCTCCATTGGAAAGAACTTGAGGTGTTACCTCTCTGTCATGGCTTGAAATATGAGCACCCCCACAGGCTCATGACGTGATTCTTTAGTTGTTTGGGCAGGTCATGGCACCTTTAGGAGGTGGAGCCTTGCTGGAGGAAGGCAGCCACAGGGGGTGGGCCTTGAGGTTGGTTAGCTCCGCCCTGCTTGAGTGAGTGAGTCTGCTCTTGAGCTTGTAGCAGCTTTCCGCCTCTGTGATGTCTGCAATGACTTAGGCCGCCTCCAGCTTCTGCCAGCCACACCTTTCCTGCCATAAAGGACTGTTTCTCCCTTCTGGAACCGCAAGCTGAATAAATCTCTCTTACTCCCTTAAGCCTCAGTGGTATCTCACAGCAGCACAGAGAGTAACCGGTGCAAACATTGTTACCAGAGAAGCTGGGTGTTGCTGTGAGACTTTGATTCCCCACCAGAAAGTTTTTATGAAGCTGAGAGAAGTTGGTACCCAGAAGTAAGCAAGCATGATCATTGCCGAGCTGTGGCTAGTCTGCGCTGGGAGTGATATGCAGATCTTTGGGAATTGGTGTTCGGAAAACCTTTGTGTCTTGGAGACAAGGCCAAAAGGCCTTTGGAAGAGATTGATGCTGTTGGAGATGTGGACAGTGGAAGCCCAGGTCGTGATGGTCCAGAGGGCAGCAGAGACTGCGTTTGGAACTGTAAAAAGGGTAAATGGAGCGATGTGATGTCAGAGAGTTTGATTTAGTTTTGCCCTCATTCTCTGTGTGGGTCTATCTGTTTCTCTTTCTCTTTCTCACTGTTTCCTTTATCAAAAATAAATAAAACACAATAAAAGATATTTATCTCCTCAAATTTGAGTCTTCCTGCAACCACCCTATATCTCCTTTCCTGACTTACAGCACTGTTCCCAACAATTCGGAATAAAAATCTCTTCCCACCCTAAGTACACAAAATGCACTTCATTCCTGAGATTCTCAGAAAGCTAACCTCACACCGCTAACATCCACCCCTTCTCCCTGCTTTGGACAGATGTGAAATGTCTTTACAAATCAATTTCAACCTTCGAGAAAGATGTAATAGCTATCCCTATTTAGATTTGGGGAAAAGGAGCCAAGTTTTCTGAACTAAGTCTTGCAAAATGGCTTGAGAAGAAGGAAGACGTGCACAATGGAGAAGATGGCAGGAGGATTTCCCAGTGGAAAAATGGGGGTTCCCTTAGAACAGGAAGTGTGTCCTTCGTGTCCCTCATCCCCAACACACTCCCAGAACACCCTGCGCCTGTGCCAAGGAGTCTCGGTCTAATCCCCTAGGGATGTTCCCCAGCCCTGAACAGGATAGCTTGTTCACAGTAGGTCCTCAATAAAGACACTCAGCTCGAATAAAAATGCCTCATGTTTTTCATTCTTTGTCACAATTCAGAAGTAGGGAGAGAGACAGAGGGAGAAGGACTTCAATCGCGGGGTGGAAAAAGGTCTTCAGAGTAAAACGAATGGCCGATGTTTTGTTTACAGGCCCCCAAATAAACAGTACATAAAAATACATAGAATGTTGTATTCACATCGCCCTCTGGTGTTAGACTCTACCAGATAATTAAAAAAAAAAAAAACCTTCGAACTTTGAATTCACCAAAAAAGAGGATCTTCCTATCCCTGATCATTGCACGGTGAGCTCAGCGGTGGATGAGAAGTACATCTGTTGACTTCAGTTGTTCAGGACTGAACCTCATTTCCAACAAGATGAGGAGTCCCAGTGCCTTTTCTTTGTAGAGTGAATTCCTTCTCTGTCAGTCAGGCGCTCCCTGGGCACACCCCGGGACATCCTGCCCCCATGGCATCAGGCTGGGAGAATAAGTGCCACAGGTCTCAAGACGGCTCAACTTCCCACCAGTGACATACTGGAGAAGCTTTCCACTTCCCACAATGCACTGAGCCTAAGGAAGGGTGTGAGTAGACACTCGGCAAGCCTTCCGGGGCAGACTCCACCTATCCATTGCTGGTAGTGGTAGGACAGTGGACTCAGGTGGTCGAAATAAAAGACTATGCAGCTTCGAAGTGACGCTTGACTTCAAGAAGGCCTTGGAATAAATATATGAGCAACAAAAGTATTTTTTTTCCTTGACTATGCCACGAAAAATCAGAAAGTTCCTTATGTTAAAAAGAGAAAAGAGAATGTATACTAGCCCTCATGGAAATTCCATCCAGAAAACTAATTCCAAAATTAGTGCATTTGAAGGGTAGAGGTGCAAACATCAGCAAGAAAACAGATCTTGGCCTGATTCCTTTTAATTTGTTTGTTTGTTTCAGTTTCGTGAGGTATGTGTCGCACACCAGGAGCCACCAGGCGCTGTCCACTGGGCTGGTGAGTCTCCCACTGTTGTCACTATTACCAACAGTCTTTGGCTTCCATCGCCACTGGATGTTGTCGCCAGAGACACTGGCGCGGAGTGTCACGAGTTGAGACTGCACGAGGTCTGCGCTCAACGTTCTACATCTCCTTGCTTATCGGAAGTTCACAAACTGAATAAGAGTCCAATTTTATTGATTAGGAAACAGAGGTTTGGTCACACCCTGCATTTTAACTCCTGGGTAACCCACAGGAGCATGCGCATGCAGCCTGCTAGCAAGACACACAACTTGCATTCTTAAACATGGTACCGGAGGCCAGTAGGGAAAAAAACGCTGCGATTCTCCTGTGGATGGTCCACAGGGGTCTGTGACCCTTCTATTAGCTTTGTCTGTGTATCAACATGATAGGTGGAAAGTTGCCACAGGAAAAAGCTTATAGAGACGCCATGCCTGGGATTAGCTTCATGGGGAACAGAAACTAAGCCAATGTCACCCAGACTGTCTTCTACTTGTATCTGAACAAATAGCAATTAAAGAGACAACACTACACTCCAGGGTGTCGAATCAATGGATCTATACTATATTTGGCAGGCATTTGTCACATCGTCATTAGCTCCACACCAGGTGCCAAACAAAATATTTACACATAAGAGAAACACAAGCCCATCTCCTTGCCTTAAAACATCAACATCAGTCTCACAACACTTGGGGTAGCTAGCGTGACGCATTGCTGTCTTGTCTCCTCTGAGTCTAATGGTGCACAGCTGGCGATGTGAGCATGTTCACGCACATGCATGCAACTCCGAATACACACCTGAAAGCAGGTTCAACGATGCCAGGGTGTGCAAAGTATTAATGAACATAGTGCTAAATGGTTGGTTGAGCTTAAAAGATATTCACGCATAGGACTTGGGGAGCAAATTATTCCATTTCATGGCACCTATCATAGTTGGGCACAGATAGCAACTTGACAGTTGAGGGTTTGAGCTCTGGGCACATTTGTAGAGAATTAGTGGTTGAGTTAGGCCCAGAGCAAACCTGCAGGAGATTGTCTAGCTGATGGGGAAGACCCAGCCCATAGTGGGTGGGACTAGGCCCTGGAATAAAGTATAGAGAGCTGGTTGAGAAAGTTGACATCCTTCTGTATACTTGGCCAGACATGCTGGTCTGGCAAGTAAGGAGCGTCCCTCTCTCAGCTGTTATGTAGAGATGGTGTGGCCAGCTCTCTCAACGCTGGCATTGGTGTGAGCTCTCCTGTCAAGCTAGACTACTATGAACTATAAATGGACTATCGTAAGAAAATAAAGCCCTTGTTCCCTTAAGCTGATTGATGGTGATTTATCAGCAATCATGCAGTCTGACTGGTACAGCACCCAACACATGCTGTGTTACCTATGAGTCGGCACTTTCTGACAACAAACATGCCCCTTACTTCCATCTGTGCTTCTACCAGTGTCCCTGGGCACTTGCCGTGGTAGGTCCCTTGGCCCTCTTGGTATCATGTGACTCTGCTTTTCTCAGTCCCCACTACTCCAGGTGAAGGCAAGAACATATATTTTTCTGGAGTTCTCTGAGAAGGTTTCAATTTCAGCGCCCTGTTTGGAACCATCCGTTTCTGCTCTGTTTACTCAGCTAGCAGCCTACTGTGCCCAGGTGGAAAATGCTCTATGGTTCTTGAAGAAACTTTGAGCAAGGCATCCTAGGACCCAGCCCACGGTCTCTATCTTCCTGAATGACCAAACTTAACTGCCAGGTGCATCTCTGAAAGATAATATTACACCTTGAAATAATTTTCCTTTCTTCTTCTGAATTTTGCTTTTCCTTTTCCTTTTTTTTTTTTTAATTCACTTAAAAATACATACCCAGAGCCTATTCTGTTCCCGGCATGGGGTTTGGCCAGGAATTTTGAAAGCTGAGGTCTGGCCAGCTTTGGCTTGGTTAGTCTAGCGGGCGGGTGTTGGGGTTCGTTTCTCTGCTGAGCTCTTCTCTTCACAAGCTTGCTAGTCAATCTCTCTGTTCCTCGGGGCTCCCATCCTGTGGAGAGCAGCATGGCGTTTGAATTGTAATACAGTGATTTCGATTTCTATTTCGGTCTTGTGGCAATGGCCTGAGTGGCAAGTCACGTTGCTGTTTGTGGTCCAGGAGGCCGGCGCAGGCAGATCAGTGTTGTTACTCAATGCAGCATCTAATGGATGCCGGCTCCAGTCTTTACCTGGCTCAAGGGAGGCAGAAGACACTGGCCGAGGATCTACCCTCCCAACAGGGCCCAGCAGGTTTGATGTGGGTCCTTCAGTTTAACTTCCAACAGGTGAAATGAGGTGAAATAAATAAACTGTCACACTCCTCTTTCACGTATGGTTTCCTCATCTCTTTGTAAAGGTGTAGTAAACATAGATGCCAGGCTGGCCAGTGTCTCATATTCTATGAAGAAATGTGCAGGAAGAAAGGAAAGTCAGACACAGTCTTATCTGAAGAAACTGACCGTGAGTGGCATTGCCTGGATGTGTTCCCAGGACCACCTGTGGCCCGAGTCTGTGCTCTTCCTGACAGACTACACACTGCTGCTTCTGAAGCGGAAGAGAAGAAGGCAGACCCCAGCTAGACTGACTAAGGGGGTAAAGGGTGCCAAAAAATGAAGTATTCACACTCAGATCCAAAATGCCCTAATCGACAGCACATTAAATAGATGCCTATAGCACTGTACATCTTAAACAAGACACATCAACAAAACTGTGAACTATAGGTGCTATTGAAGACAAGTTCCCCCAAAGAATTCAATGCTCAAATTCTTTATTTTTCACAGCTCTTTTCCCCTAAGAACGAAGACTATATCCAATGTGAGTACATGGACAAACTTACGGCAGACTCTTTTCAATAGTATTGCTTGAAACATTCAACTACTGACGTACTGTCGTGCCTGATCATTGGCCTGTATACATATTCAGTGATCACCTGCTCTGGGTAAATAGGCACAAAACTAGTAGAAAGTTTGATGAGGTCATAGAAAAACTCACTGAAACTGTGTGCTCTATATTGGAATTCTTCAATAGTTGTCAAATCTGATAAATAAAGACTGGCCCCAAATGGGATGTGCATGTGCACACACACACACACACACACACACACACACACACACACACACACACCAGACACACCAGACACACCAGACACACCAGACACACAATATATAGACAAGCACTCAGAGATACACTTACACATCATACACACATGTATATACACCCACAAACACTCTTCTGCTTTCTCCCATGTAGTATCTACCTATATGTGGTTCTATTTTCCTTAAGATAACCTAACTTAAATTAACATCTCTCTCCAACACCTCCTCAAAGTGTCTTGAGTTACTGTTATTAATATAAGTGTGAGCTAGTGAAGGAGGCCTCTTGGAAGGACCCATAAAAACAGGCTAAGTGGAACTGCTCAATGCTGTACCCTGCCTGTTCCTTCCAAGCACAGACACATCCTGTGAAAGCTCAAAGATGCTTGGAGACTCACCGCCTCATTCAGTCCTTTCCCTGTTTGCACAATAGATGCTGTTGGTTTTCCAGTGTTGAAGATTGGGAAGCGAGGGCTCTGGGTATCTGGGTTACTTGTTTGTGATGCTGTGCATGCCCAGACAGCAGAAACAAAGTATCTGGAGGGTACCCCGTTCAGGTTTCCTCTGCTTGGCTTCTCCTTCCTTCTTACTCCTCACTGGAAAAGCAGCACTAGAGTTGGGATGAATGGGAAAGCAGTACTAGCGATGGGCTCAATGGGCTCGATGGGAAATTGGTACTAGCGATGGGCTGGGTGGCAACTCAAAGGCTTAGCACCAGCTCAGCATGCCTGAGGCTTGAGTGTGACCCCCACCATCATAAGTTCAGAATGCCAATCATGTCAACGCAAAATATACATCTTTGTCGCCAGTGTTGGCTTCTCACAAGTCCTTCATTCAGCTCTGGTTCTTGTTCTGTCTCCTGTGAACCACACGGCCCCACAGGAGAGGAACCAAATCTCTTGGTCCTGCTGGGCCCCAGCTCCCAATGTCACTAGAAATGTAGCAGGTGTTGGGGGCAAGAGGGGACGCTGGATGCATGAAGCGCAATGACCACGCTGCCCTCCAAACCAGGTTCTGTGACTCTACCAGACCGTCTGTAAACACTTCGTGCTGAAACGCCCTGGCCACGCTCCATGGAGTTCTGGTTCTACTATCAATAAATGGTGTTCTTTAGTACCTATGTCTACTAGATGTAGCAAAAGAAGTGGACTGGCATATATAAAGACTCCACTCAAATCCTCAAATATGACTAATCTATGAAAATAATATCCAATATAACTTCGTTTTCAGCCGTGCTAGGAGACCAAAACACTATTAATGCAGAGAATTCCACTGAATCTCAACCTTGTTTTACAAATAATGTGGCATTTTCTATTGACCTCATTTTGCCTCATTTCCCCATAGCTGAACTAGGAAGAGTATGGTATACAGGTTAATTTTCCGACATTGTAACGGGCACCTGATGTAATAAACACTACTGGAATGGAGTTATAATCTTAAAAAAGTTAAACACAGGGCTGGGGAGGTGGCTGAGGGGTTAAATGAAGCCTCTGCCTCACAATCGAAAGGACCTGAGCTTGGATTCCCAGATCCAACGTAAAAATGCCAGGCAGATGTGGCAGTAGCCTGTAATTTGGCCCTGGAAGATAGAGCTTGGGAAACCTCAAAGCAAAGCAGTAAGGAGGAAGAGACATCTAGAATGATTCCTGATGTCACCCTTGGGCCTCCACCCGCAGGCACGCGTGCGCACCGCACACACACGCACACACACATAAACAAGTACCCTCTTGAACACAGGTCTACACACAGACACACACACAGAAGCAAAAAAAAAAAAGCTTTTATGTATCTATTGAGATAGAACTATCATGAGATACAACTAAGAATTTACAAATAAATTCTGGGGAAAAGTAAAGAATGGTCGGTTGGAAGTGTAGCTCAGGGATTAGAGTACCGGTCTAGAATATGCCAAGTGCTGGGGTCCACATGACGTGAAGAGGTAGACATAGGGGGCAGAGAAACCACCTTTGTGCATCAGAGGCCAGAGCTGGATCCCATCCTCTCACTTGTAAATGTCCAGCCTTGATCAATGCCTACTTCCCAATCGTTTCAATGGTCAGAAACACATTTTTTAGTCCATGTTCTTGCATAGAACAGAAGCAGTCCGTTTTTTGATCCATGCATGCCCAGTGATCCCTCTGATGGAATCCGTTTGTTATCCTGTTAGTGGAATAGGAAAAGAGAGAAGCGCATGGAAGGCCAACCCAAGTTGGTCATCTCTTCGTTTCCCCATCTCTTCGTTTCCTCATCAACAGAACCGAGTGTTTGAACATTAGAAGATTGACACAGTTCTGTGCCTTAAGACAGAAGTTTCACATTCCTTCTGCTGTCTGACTTGTCTGAGCCCACAGACTCCTCTAAGATTTTTCTCTAGGATTTAGGGGTTCAAGGCACCGTGCACAAGACAGTTCAAGCACTTTCTGCTGGTCCCCAAGTCTCCTCATTCTTTCAGGAGACGTGAAGCTGCTCTTGTATCAGAGTGAAAGGACCTGGACACTGACAGACTCGGCAGACTTTTGTGAACGCCTTTGTCAAGAGCCCTGATTTTGGCCAGTGAGGTGGACAAGGAAAACTCGTCATTGTGAACTGGGGATCATCCGGAGATGGGGTTCCCAGGCGTGGGGCTTGCTGGGTGCACCACCCGGCCTTGTGGACAGGCAGAACAAGGCAGCAGCAGCCACCTAGCTGTCTTTCTGCTTAGGGGGAAAGCATCTTGGGCTGCAGGCTTGTGACAGACGAAAGCAGCGCCTGCTGAAATCGAATGTCCCATTCGTCCGCGGCACTCGGGGCTGGGGCCAGGCTACAAATGCCCCCGCGGTGATTCCTTTGCAGAGGTGTCTAAATATCTTTTTGTGCAAGGTTAAGCCATCATTTCACCATCAATTAACCGGCCCCTGTGGCCCACGGCTGCTTCGGGGACGGACGCCATCCCGCGCGCTGGGCCGAGTGACAGCGGTGGTCACCGAGCTAAACCTTGTTTGCTTTGTCTCTCAGGTTCCTACCGCACCTGGTAAAGCTGTTTCTGCTAAGCCCTTCTGCATCTGGCTGGCTGGATTTGGACTTCCTGGATTTCTGACTGAATACAAAGTGATTAGAAAGCCCAGTGTTTGGCAACAAGCACCACGGGGGCGCTGGCAGTGCGCGGGTCCCCTGCACCATGTGCTCTCTGAGCCCCATGCAGGGCGCGCCCCATAGAGTCGCACACTGGGAAGATCCAAATGGGCTCCTTTGTCGTAGGCTGCTGCCCAGCAGCTGGGCCATGTAATTCCAAATGACCCACTTCCCCCAAGCTGTCCTTCTTGAAGTAATCTTTACTTGAGTAAAACACAGAGCCGTACAATACGATTTTTTAAGTGTTATTTTAGCTTTAAAATAAAAAAAAAGTTTCGGATCTTGATATTTTCCTTATGGATAAGAGCTCTAAAAAGCATTTCTGAGAAATACAAAACAGGGAGCACAGAAAGCAAGCCGTCAGGAGTATCCTACTCATGCCTGTTGGAACCTCAGGGGTAACTGGAGGGTTAATGAAACAAACAAAAATATGGCAGTAAATAAAGTTAACCAAAGAACTATTCCATTACAAAAGCTGAAGAGACTTTTCATATGCATGGTCGCTCATTCCTGAAATCCCAGCACCCAGGAGACCCACCCAGGAGGATCATGCAGCTCCTGGGTCAGACTGCGCTACACTAGCACTCTAGTTTAGTTTGGGCTAAAGTGAGATAGATACCTGCTGGATAAACCAAACTCAAACATAATAAAACAAAATCACTTCATCTTTTCCTGAAGTTTGATTCTCATAATAAGAAATGTTAGCAAACAATCCATGAAGAATAACTTGGACAAGATGATGAAATAATACTCTAATGACAAATCACCTTCTTTTTCCTCCCTCTTGCCTTTTCTTCTTCCTCCTTCCTTCCCTTGGTTCCTTCCTCCCTCCCTCTTTTCCCCTCCCTCCCTTTCTTCTTCCCATCTGCCTTTCTGCCTCCCTCCGACTCCCTGTCTTCCTGACTCTTTGTTGACTGTCCCCAGTCACAGTTTACAGAAGTCTGTTTACCAGGCAAACAATGCCAGGCCCGTGTTCTGGGGCGTCTGCAGTTCCCCTGTGGACAACAGAGGGCACTGATGCTTCTGATCTGTCAGCCATCCCGTCAGAGCATGTGGATGCTCCTGTAAGCGGCTGGCCTTGCAGCCGGCTGCCTTGCAGCCCCCTGCAGCCCCCTGCATCCCTCTCCTAGAGACCTTCCCCGGCTTCTAAGAAAGCTGCTTTTATTCTTTCCCGATCAGCTTCCATCCTTGCGCCCAGATTTCAGAATGCCGCTTTAAAGCACTGCTGCTCAGTAATGACTCATGATCTCTTTATCCCTTCAGTATCTCCAGGCTTGTCTGACCACACACCTCCTCGCACAGCATCGCCTCCCTTCCTACTCATCTTCCTCACTCCATCCAAAGCAATTCTTCCAAGATCGTGCCACCGTTAGCCTCTTGGCCCCCCAAAACTGAGAGTGCTGCACCTATGACCCCTTATTAGTATATGTCCCAACATGCCACCTTAGAACTGTGTCTAAACAATCTACCTTCTAATGATGTACTTTATTCAAATACCACAAGTTAACAAGTTGCTAGGCCCAAGCCCCCACCTAAAGAGAGCTACTTGGCAGTTATTATTTCTCTTTAATCAGTTATAACTATTTCGACTGTTCAGCTTGCCTCAAATAAGATGCACCATCCCCCATCTCCTCATTCTCACCCTCCCCAGGTACCTTCTGCCAGGATTCACATCATTCGCACGTGACTCCTGGAGAAGGCAGTCTGTGTCTTGAACCATCTTCCCACCATAGAAGCGAAGATCATCGAATTAGAAAAATGCTCTTATCACCCCCCACTCCCACACCTCCTGAGAGCATGCGACTCCATTCCTAGGCCAAGATGGCTCCTTTAGAACATTCCTCATCTTTTTCGTTGCTATTCAGAGAAACGGATCTATTTCACACCGTGGAGTTGGGGATTTTTGGCATGCCAGATTGAAAATGTCCGGAAAACAAGGAAACGAGTGGGTTATTCTCATCCCCTTGCACAGTGAGGAGAGAGGCGAGGCTGTGTGCAGCTGCATCGAGCGCGTTGGAAACCATGACAGCAGCCCCCATTAGCGAGGCTAATGTCATGCTGAAGGTTGGCCACCAGGAAACAGGGAAACTCTAGGTCCAATCAAAAAGAGCGAGGGACAAAAAGCTTAGCCCGGTGAGGAGTGGTCACAGAATAGGAACTTATCATCATGTCTCTACTTGAACAAAAGGGAAAACTTTGGTTAGGCAAGTCGAAGAACTCCCTCCCACATCTCTGACAGTCTGATTCAGAGTGGGCGGTTTCGTCTCAGTCCAGTGGTCATTTGGCTTCTGTTCCTATGATTGCCCTCTCTCTGTCTGTCCAATATGCCTTCATTCCTTCCCCCTTATCACCCTCTGACTAGGTATAAGGGCTGGGAGCTAGGAGGGGCCTCCAAGAAACACATTATAGGTGTAGCTACAATACTTTCCAATCCTTCCTGAATAAAGTCAAGCACCAAACTCTGTGTAGATGGCCTGCCTGTGTGTGTGTGTGTGTGTGTGTGTGTGTGTGTGTGTGTATGTGTGTGTGTGTGCGCGCTCCTCGAGATTTAGAAAATAAAACTCAGGATGCATCTGGTCCATCCTTCCTGGGTTTGTAGACTCATCCTACCACAGGGAAAGAAGACCGAATGGAATCTTTTCAGCTTCTTTATTTTTGGAAGGCTCTGTATCCCCGCTGTGATCCAGCTCTCTGGAAGCCAACCGCATTTCTGATTTGAAGGCTGCTTCAAAAACTACAAACCACCCACATGAGCTTCATTGTATAGAATGGGCCTGGCCATCTGGTCACCCACCTCTACCAGTAGAGCCCATCATCTGGCCCCTGTGGCTTGGCTCCTTCAAGGGGTCTTCCGCCACCATCCTGAAAGAGCATAGGTGCTTTCAAGCCAACCTCGCTTGGCATTTGGCTCCACTAATTTATTTGTTTATTAATTTTGGTGCTGAAGATGGAAGCTGAGTCCCCAGACAGTGATAAGGGAACGCTCTGCCCCGAGCGAGCATCTTCAAGCCTTGGCTTGCTCAGCCAGCCCTGCACTATGCGGCTCTTCCAAGGGTTGGGATGCCCATTTAACAGATGGGGAAATGGAGAAATAAAAGCACGAAGGGCTTTATGTAGAAATGGTTTTCGAACATTCAGCAGGTAAAGCAGATTGGCTCAGATTCAATAGCGAGAGGACACAGAGAACTTTCTTTTTTATACTTTGCTTCTGAAATAAGAAATTCCATTTATGGAAGGTTCTATGGATAGCGTTACAAGGGCAGGGCGTGGAGGGGGGGCTCTTTCACTTGAACAAATAATTTATCCCAGCTGCCTTGGGGGAGGGGAAGAGATTTTCGGGAAGTTGATAAAATGCCAAGCAGGAAGAAATTCCTTATTTTGCATGCTTCTTCCTGGAAGGTATAAAATAGATAATAATAGATAGAAAGAGTGTCCTCTGGAGGCATTAGGCATGCTTCTGCGGGGCCAGTTTTGCTTGTGTCTTTTTTATTTTTTTTCTTTTCAGTGCTAGAGACTGAACTTAGAGTCTCAAATATTCTAGAAGAGTAGTTCTTCACTGAGCCACATCTCCAGCCTCACAGTTGTTTTGGGGGGAAAAACAAATAATCCTGAGAATGGAAGCTAGTGGACAAATCAAAAACTTTGTAGCTCACCCTGGGCTTGGTACCATGAGAGTTTCTGCAAACGTCTTTGTCTTTCCATGGTGCATCCTTCCTGTGTATCTTTTCATGTGATAGTTCATATCTTAGAAGCAGTATTGTGGACCAATGATAAACATGCGTTCTGGAACCTTCCATGCCTGTCCCTAGTGGATCCTTCCTTAAGCAAGATCTTTAGCTCTGCTTGAATTGGGGTCCTTCCCTGCTTCATAGTTTCCTTGAAGAAAACATGAGTGGGATTATTATCATGCACAGAGTGGAGGTGCTTCAGAGAGAACCTTACACTCTCTTCGTCCTAATCCCTGGGTTTTTTCTCTTTATTTCCCTCTCTCCTTCCCTCCCTCCCTCAAGTTTAAAACTTATCAAATCAAAGAAAAGAAAGATTAGCACACATAGCTAAGTTTACACCAGCATGCTGACTCGTTTCCATCAGTCAACACAATACATTGGACTTTATTGTCTGGATAACCTTCAGACATAAGCATCAATATGACCACATGACAAGTGAGGGGAAGTCCCCCCCCACAGGAGCACTATCATTAGAATGGCACAAGTAGACTTGTTTCCACGAACCACTTACGACTGCCGCTGCCCTGTTATGCTCACAGGTAGGTATGTTCCTCCTCGCACAGACACAATAATTCAGTTGGATGTTTCCAATTATGTTCAGAAACCTACCTGGTCTATAAGTATCACAACTTTTCCCTATCAAAGAAAGTTGATATCTACCAGGCTGGTAAAGGGTAAGTTACTAAGTGACTGTCCGTACCATTGCCAAAACAAACAAAAAATAGCATAAAAATGTGAATGGCAAAGTTCTAATGTTAGCAGTACCAGTCCTTACTTTTCAAACTCAGCTTTTAAAAGGTCTTAAATTTCTGTCTCATATAATACACACACACACACATACACACACACATATATATATATAAACTATGTTTTATTTTTTTTTCATTTGTTGCTTCTTGAGAGAAGGTCTCATCTGAAGGTCACTTTATCACCCAGGCTGGTCTTGAATTTACCACAAACCTACCTGTCTCAACCTCCTGAGTTCTGGGATTAAATATATGAGCCACCATGCCTAGTTTTTATTTTAATTTTAATTGACACATATAACGGCATGAATCGATGACTTGTGCTTCATTTTCTAAACGAATCTCATGGATGCATTTGGGCTTTCTACATAATACATGACAGTTTTATGAACACATGAAAGTGCATATATTCTCATATTTCCTTGGGCAACTCTTGGGCAGAGCTTGTAGAATATTCAAAATCCACCTAATACACACATAATGCTCTAGCTGAAAACAAAGTCTATTTGGATAGTAGAGACTGTGTATTGTAACTCCCGCCCCCCCCATCAGACTCTAAACAATCAGGGGTTTGCTCCTCCCAGGAGGGGGGTTGGAGGCTTGGTGTACACACATTGTCTTCAGTGACGGGGCGGACTAGGTACAGCTGGGCCCCTGACTCACACCCTGGCAGCTTCCTTGCTGAGGGTACCCACATCTCCACCTGGCCCTCCGCCCTCCTAACACAGGCGTTTCCCGGCCTTGAGTCGCCTCCTGCTGATTTGGCTGCCATCGCCTTGGGCCCCAGCTTGATGGGAAAGAGCTGGACATTTTGAAAGAGAAGAGATTCTCAGAGACGCTGAACTGCAAGAATGAGGGGCTGAACCTAGATCTAATCAGTGTGGTCGAGGTCATGCGACCACCCCTAGCCCATGTGACCACCTCTAATCCATGTGACCACCCCTAGCCCATGTGACCACCTCTAATCCATGTGACCACCCCTAGCCCATGTGACCACCCTTAATCCATGTAACCAACCCTAATCCATGTGACCACCCCTGGACCATGTGACCACTTCTAATCCATGTGCCCACCCGTGGACCATGTGACCACCCCTAGCCCATGTGACCACCCTAGCCCATGTGACCACCCCTAGCCCATGTGCCCACCCGTGGGCCATGTGACCACCCCTAGCCCATGTGCCCACCCGTGGACCATGTGACCACCCCTAGCCCATGTGACCTACTTGTGCTTTTCTTCCCAGGACTCAGGCTACTCCAGATCTGGCTCACGATTAAGGCACAGGCCAAGGGTAGGGAGACCCGTAATTTTCCAGAACGATACCCACCTAGGGACCCAGTCCACAGAGCATGTGCTGGGCTCCCTTTTACTGAGGAAGAGGAAGAGCTCATAACTTTCACTCCAGAGACCACAGGATGCAAAGTTGAGGGGTCTTGCTTTTTCTCCTTTGTCTGTTTCTGCCCACATGCTCCCAAGCAAAGGAGCCCGTTGGCCCTCAGCACCACGGACATTCTCCTCTGTCTCCCTAGTTCAGGTCGACCAGCAGCTCTCAAAGACACGGACCAGGAAAAGACTCCCCTCTGCACTCTGCGCAGACACAGTGACTTAGGTCTGAACTGCTGTGATTCTTCTGAGAGACACGTGGAGTCTCTCTGTTCCACAAGACACAGATTTCAAGCCCTAATTTTGAATTTTGTCTTTAATATCTAGGGCAAAAGAGCCGGCAGAAAGGCAAGAATTCACAGGAAACTTTTTTTTTTTGCCATATTTTACTCAAGATGGGTGAAAGGCGCTTCTCAATGATCTGCAGATGCCACTCCAAAATGTTCCTTTCTATTTCCACTCCCTTGGGACCGATAACTGAGAACTGACTTATATGCTCGGTTTTACAGTGCGATTTAGCATCTGAGTGTGGCTGTTAGCATGTGTGTGTCTGTGTGTGAATGTATGTGTCTGTGCGGATATATGTGCATGTGTGCATGTGTGTGAATCTGTATGCATATGTGTTGAGTGTGTCTATGTGTGGACACATGTGGAGTGCATGTATATGTGACAGTGAGTGTATGTATTTGTGTGATGACTCAAATTCACCTATATTTGTCCGTTTTTCTGTGTCTCTCTGTGTGTATTCATCTGTCTGTGTATATGTGTCTCTGTGTGTGTGTGTTGTGCATGGGGTGTGTCAGTGATCATGTTGCGTGGGGTACACTTGTGGGGTCCAGAGGATGACTTTGGGGTACTATTCCTCAGGAATTACCTCCTTTTTGTTTGAGACGGGGTTTCTGATTGATGTGGAATTGACAAGGAAGCGCTGGGGCCCACCTGTCTCGTCCTCCACACCTGTGCACCATCATGTCTAACTTTATCTACACAGACTCTGGACATGTATTGAACTGTGGTCCTCATGATTTAAGGCAAGCATTTCACCAACTGACCTATCTCCCCAACGCCAACCCTCTCCCCTTTTTGTTACTTTACCAGAAAGGCTTTTACTGTGTTGTCTAAGCTGCTCTTAAACACTTAACTCAGGCGATTCTCCACCTCAGGCTGTAGTTAGGACCACAGGCAACCCCCCCCTACCCAGTTTATATCACATCTCTACAGACAATTTCTTAATCTGAAGAGGGCTAGATAAGCTGGTAAATAAAATGTTTGCTTGCAAACCTGGCAGCGTAAATTTGATCCCTGAAAGTCCCGTGCTGCAAAGAAAGAACTGACTTCTGCAAGTTGTGACCAAGCCACAAAGGTAGGAGCCTGCCTGGGCTTGATCCCCAGTAAAGGTAGGAGCCCGCCTGGACTCAGTCCCTCCTAGACTCCACCCTGCCTCCTACCCCACCCCACAGCTGATTCTCACTACGAATCTTGATTCCAAAGCCTTTCTTCGCCTAAGTAATCATTCTCTCTGCTCTGCTGAGAAGGATGTGTTGTTTTTCCGTTGCTGGTTATTCATAAGATATCTACTCTAGATTAGTCCTGCTTGGCTGACACCCTAAATGGCTCCATTCCCCAGCGCGGCTCTTCCTCTGATGGGAGACTGACAACCCCCACTTACACTGTCTTTCATGACACACAATGAAGTGTAAAACTGCGGTGAAAGGCCCGTGTTTCAAAACAAGCCATCTCCATAATAAGCACTTAAAACACTTTTCATTAATATATTTCTTTGTGTATAAAACAAAAGCTTAATGCTGCAACATGGCCTTTGACAATTTAAAAAAAAAATAAACAGTATTTCAATTTTTAGCGAGGCCAAAAGAATGAAAATGTAAGTGAGGCTTGTTTGAAATTTCACCCACACACATGCTTGACGCGGCTACAAATGATGTTGTTTTCGACCAAAATATTAAAGTCTAATAAAAATGCAAAGGCAAAGCATGAATTAGTAAACACGGAGTCTCAATCTTCACCTCCCACTATTGGCAAATACCTTTGCTTTACAGCGATACAGGCCTGTGTCTGAAATCACAGTTAAACTTCAGAGTCACATGTATGTCTCTAGAGTGCACATCTTTCTGCTCTTTTAATTTTAAATGATTGGTTCTGAATCAAATCAGGCTTCCAATTCATTGAAGAGTAAATGTTTACTGTCTAATTGAGCCAATAGCTTGCATGCGTTAATGCAGTAAATGTTTACTACCAACTATAAGCTGCAAGGAAATACAGGGCGGGAGAAATGGACACGAATGGAAAAAAATGAATAAAGGAAAGACGAGAGAGAGCAAGAGGGGGGTGGAAGGAAGGAAGGAAAGAAGGAAAAAAGGAAGGAAGGAAGGGAGGGAGGAATGAAGGGAGGGAGGGAGGGAGGGAGAGATAAAGAGAGAGAAAGAAAGAGAAAGAGAGAGAGAAAGGGACAGAAAGAAAGAAAGAAAGAAAGACAGAAAGAAAGAAAGAAAGAAAGAAAGAAAGAAAGAAAGAAAGAAAGAAAGAAAGAAAGAAGAAAAGAAGGAAAGAAAGAAAGAAAGAAGAGAGAGAGGGAGGGAGGGAGGAAGGAAGGACAGAGGGAGGGAGGGAAGAGAGAGAAAGAAAGAGTGAGAGAGAGAGCAAGAGGGGGCAAGGAAGGAAGGAAGGAAGGAAGGAAGGGAAGCAGTGAGGTAGGGGGAGAGGGAGGGAGGGAGAGAGAGGGAGGGAGAGAGAAAGAAAGAGAGAGAAAGAAGAAAGAGAGAAAAAGAGAAAGAGAAAGAAAGAAAGAAAGAAAGAAAGAAAGAAAGAAAGAAAGAAAGAAAGAAAGAAAGAAAGAAAGAAAGAAAGAAAGAAGGAAGGAAAGAAAGAAGGAAAGAAAGAAGGAAAGAAAGAAAGAAACCTCCTTTGGAGAATTATGATTACTCAGTTTCATAATATAAATATGAATGCAGCAAATTCCTATTAGTTCTTTGCCAGCTCTGTTCCTGGCTGGGTCTGGACGGGAACTGGATCAGATCTCCAGTCTTCCCAGGCAGCCCTCTCCTCAGGACGGACACCCAGGTCCTGCCAGGAAGCACTCTTTCAAACTCCCTTGGGCTTCTCCTGGTTTATTGGACCCTCGTGTTGGATGGGGTGCGTCTGTGTAATGTCATTAGCAACTGTTTCACAAAGCAAACAGCTGCTCACCATTCCTGGCAGCTAATCTTGCATCTAAATGTGGTGGCATCTAGGGTGCGCCCGGACAGCCCCCTGCTCACCTAAGCAGGACTCTTAATCTACCCCAAGTCAAGGCAGCTTATCTCTGCCCTGTCCAGAGCAGGGATTTTGTCTAAACACTGAACGAACCCAGTTAACACTGCGAGTCCAGAGTTTCTTTTATTTTTAACCCCTGGGCATTTTTTTTTCACGCGACTGAAAGTCGACAGTATATTCACTTATTGACTGTACTGTTCAACAAATATTTCCTCAATCCTGATCAAATCAGGTTCTTTCTCAGCTTGGCGCCTGCCAGCCTGGCTAATCAGTGAGCTTGGGAATCCCAGCTGATAAATGACCAGAGGAGAACAAAAAAGACATTTGCAGACCTAGGGAGGTTGCGTGGGTGAGGGTGGGGGGGATGGGTACTTGGCAAGCAAAGACTTCAGTGAGAGATGCAGCGTTGCCTCAAAAATGGAATTATCCCCCTAAACTGGGCTCAGCTGATTTCCTAACTTCCCTGACAATCACGCCATTATTTGACACTTATATTGCCACACATGGTCTTACGCTGGGGGACGCACTCACTTTTCCTGCTGAATGAGCCAATTAACTCCTAAAATGGTGTTATTAGCCCTATTCCTAGATGAAGGGGCTGAGGGGTTGAACAGAGGAGGTCGCCTCTGCTGGCCCCCAGAAGAATGTCTTTTAAAGCAAGGTCTCGGGATGGAGAGATGGTTCAGGGGTTAGAGCCTTTGCCTCCGAGTTTGGATCCCAGATGACATGTAAAAACGCCGGGTGGATATGGCAGTAGTGTGTAATTCCAGCCCTGGAAGGCGGAGTCTGGGAAACCCTAGAGCAAATCAGAGCAATAAAGTGCAAGAGCCAGGGTGATAATTGATGTCATTTGTGGGCATACAAAGACACACACACACATGCACACACATAAACACACACACATGCACACACACATACACACATGCACACATATGCACACACATGTACACACATACCCAGCACACATACACACAATGCACACACACACACACACACACACCTGCCGTCTTATACATACATCTGCATACATATGTACATCTACCCATATGCAAACAGATACACACACACAGCACACATACACACACACACACACACACACACACACACACACGTGCGTGCGCACACGCACACTAAAAAGATGAAAAGGTCTCACCGTGGCAAAGCAGATGTTCCTTTCTAGAGCCCATATTACTATCACCTCTCTACCATCTTGAAAACCCAAGTCTATAAAGATCGTATGTCCTGTGATTTCTAGCAAATTCAAATGTGCAGATTCTCTTGCCTCTGCAGGGCCAACACTGCCGGGTCCCGGCTGGAGTCCTCAGAACGTCCAGCAGCGGAGAAGGTCAATTCGCAGACAGAACAAGTCACGGCCCAGCTCCACCCCACAGCCGGACACATGGCTTGGGTCACATTTTCCAACAGCCTCCGTGGGTGGAGACTTCGGGTGTACACAAGGCATGTACCCCCCAACCCTCTTCAGGGGTGCCCTCAACACTGCTCATTCTGTCTTCCGCTACGTGTTTTAATGTCTGGCTGCTCTTCTGCTGACGTTTGGCTTGATTTTTTTTTTTAAATCCTCCCGTTATTTTTAAATGACCACCTGTCCCTTAACATAACCAAAAGCCAGCGCAAGGCAGAATCTCCCACGTGCTAACTCTGGATGTGGCGCTGGAGGGACGCTGGGTCTTGCAGGAGCTCGCAGAGCAGCTGTGTTCCAAGGTGAGGCTGGGTACCAGCTCATCTGTCTGCCTTCTCCTGTAATGGCCATGCTTGCATGGCGACTGACTGCTGTGACCATGTATAACAGAGAACGAGAGGGTCACCGCTCGTTCACGCTCCTTTGCATTCCTCTGTGAAGCAAGACTCGGCTCTTCAGAGAGCACAGACACCTCGGTCCCCAAATCTTCCTCTGACGGGCTCTCCAGCTGCGACCTGCCATCCCTTCTCCTCCTGTGGCTCATTCCTACCTTACCTGCAGTTGCTAGATCAGACAGCACTTCCTCAGGATGTATTCGCTGGCTCTCAGAATGTGACAAGTGTCCATCAAAGAGGTTCCCACAGCACCCAAGGTTTTCCCAGCTTAGAGAACCTATCACTGATTAATCCCCCGACCCTTTAAAGTGTACAAATACCATGAGAGATGAAGTGATCTGTCTTGCTTCTTACTGCCTCCCTGAGATGAAAGACAACATTGGGTACACTTGTGGGTAGTGCCTGGAATGATGGATGGACAGATGGCTGTCTTCAACTTCATCTTAAATTGCCTTATCCTCAAAGCCAGTCAACTAAACAGAGATAGGACACACGCACATACACACACCATATACACATGCATGCATGCACGCACAATCACAGACACACAGGACCACGTGTAGGGGTTGCGTGGCCGTGTGTCGGTATGTACAAGAGGATGCTGTGTGTCCCTGTGGAGGCCCAAGGATGACTTCAGGGATCATCCTGGGTTGCTCTACCGCCTAATTGCTTTGCTCTGCGGTTTCCCGGCCTGCCTTCCCAAGCCCAAGGTGCAGTCAATGTCATTTCTGCCTGGAGTTTATTTACATGACATCTGGGATATGTATGCAGGTTCTTCTACTTTTGAGGCCCAGTCTTAACCCCTGAGCCGTCTCCAACCTTACTGTTATTTTTAAATCCTGTTTTGAGATAATAGGTTCTGACAGTAGAAACCAAACCAATCCAGCCAGTATGTCCTGAGATCATGCAGTCACTGATGCCTAAATAAAATCAAGGATCATTTGTTCCTGCAAATATAAACTCAAAAGTCAGGAAACAGAAGACTTCTGTTATTTCCTTCTCTGATTTCCATTCATGAAATTTGTTGCTTTAAAAGTTTTGTTTGATTGTGAAGACCAGTACACCAGAACAGTGCTTTAATTATGTAATGTGACGCTTGATCATTCCACTCAGAAGTGACCCTGGAAGATGTGGAGTTTATGCACAGGAATACTAGCCAGTGAGGAAAAAGCAAGTCTGTATAAGGAAGTAAAGCTGGAGTTGTTTTTTTTTTCTCGCTGTCTTGAGCGCAGAAAAATTGTTATGCTGGAGTGGACATATCAGGAAGCAAATGTGAGGCCTGAATTCTTTCTAAACCTTCTTTCTCTTCTAGACCTTAGTGGTTCTTTCCCTGGCCCTCGGGTAGACTTGGAGAAGGGATTAGTAGATGTGGGGCTGCTTATGAGCCTCTATCATGAGGAAAGCCAAGCAGCCAACACCTGAAATACTTTGGAGAAATCAATAGTTTTTTTTGTTTTCCACCCCTCCCATAGGTACTTGGTGTTCTTAGAATATCCGTCTGCTGATGCAGTCATCTCTGATCACCTCTTGATGTCTAGTGAAGAGCTTGACTGATGTCTAGGGTCACTGTTTAGGAAACAGATCTACATCTTGCTGGAATACCCATTTCCCTGGTCCCAATGCAGGAAGTATGTGCATCTTCTGTGTTCCAGTCCTTCTGCTGAATGAAATCTGCCCTCTCCTTTATAGGATGTTTCCACCTCCATCCAAAACTTCCTTATGTCCCGTGTTATGATGATAGAGTGGTGCAATCTCAGGCTGAGTATGTTAGTTAACTGCCTTTCTTTAGAATTTCTGTGTAAGTCTCAATTACAGGCCCTCAGTATTCCATGTACTTTTTGTGTATCTATATCTGAACGTTTTTTCCTTTTCTTTCAAGGCAAAAGTGTAACCTTGAGCCCCCCTTAGCCCTAAGGCAATGTTTTTATGTCGCATATTTATCACAGCACAAATAAGTTTTGCAAAAAGGAAAAACCCAGAAACATATCATGGGACATTGTCTAACTAGATGTGACTTCTCTTTAGTTACTTTGTAGACGCTATTCACAATCAGAAGCTGTGGCCTAATGCGTGCTGCCTTCAAGCCCTCAACATTGCTGTAAGCCTTATGTGTGTATGCACGTGCATGTGTATATGTGTATATGTATGCATATGTGTACATTTGTGTGTATGTATATATGTGGGAGTGGTGTGTCTGTTTGTGTGCTCTGCATAAGTATGGTGTGGTCTGTGCATGTGGGTGTGCATATAGGTGTGCGTGGTGTTGTGTGTAAGGTATGAGTGTGTGTGTGTGTCTGTGGCATGTATGGGTGAAGATGTTGTGGCGTGGTGGGATGTAGGTATGGAGTGTGTGTGTGTCTATGCATGTGTGTGTGCATATAGTGTGCGTGGTGTATGTGGTGTCTGTGCATGTGTCCATGTTTATATGTATTGAGTGCGTGTATAGGTATATAGTGGTTTATGTTGTGTGTGTATGTATATGGATGTTTATGTATGTATATGCATGTATGTGTGCACTGTGTGTATATATGTGTGTATAGGTGAGTATGTCGGTATGTTTGTGGTGGGTGTGTCTTTATGGCATGCGGGGGTCTGTCTATGGTGTGGGTGTGGGTGTGTTGGTGTGTGTGTGTGTGATGTCAGAGGCTTTGTTAGAAGCAATGGCCTAAAGAAAGGTGTCGTGCCTGCAGAGGGAAGACAGACAGATCCGGAGGGCTGAGCACCCAGATTTTCACTCATAAGTGAGAGAGCGACAGAAGGGAGCCCGACGAGCCTGGCATCCGAGGAGGCTGCGATAGTTTCATGTGGCTCATGCAGCCATAACCCCCAACATGCTGCCCGGGGACAGCGGGTGCTTACCCAGCAGAAGTGTTTCCCAGACACCAGGAAGCGTTGGCCCCGCTGCCCTGTGACACGTGTGGACCTTTATCTTGTTTTTTTTTTATTCAATGTGCAACGTGTATGTGGTGTGTGTGTTTGTGTGTGTTGGGTGTGTGTGCATGTTTGTATGTGTGTGTGTAGAACCAGGACGAATTCGCGAACCACCATGACGCCGCCTCCTCCTCGTTTACGCTG